>VZTZ01046324.1:9138-68868 GCA_013400955.1 Drymodes brunneopygia
CCATTGGGAGGGGGACCTGCGTGGTCGTGTCATCCCCCGTCGGGTCGCTCTGGCCATCAAGGGTCAATTTGGGGGGCTGGGGAGGAGGGGGGTGAGGTAAAGGAGGATTAAGAACTTATTTGAGTGTAGGGGCGGGGTTTAGGGCCTCGTTTACATAAAAGGGAAGAGATTAATGGTTATTTTACATAAAAGTGGGTTGTGTTGTTCGAAATTTGCATGTAGTGGGCGCGGTCAAGTAGCGCTGCCTATATAAAGCTGGCGCGGGGGGGGCCTCCTACCCTTCCTAACCTGCCAACGAGATCCAGAGGTTGCGGATCCAGGGAGTGACAGTTAAGGCTCTCACAGCTGCCCGCTT
Organism: Drymodes brunneopygia; assembly: GCA_013400955.1. Lineage (NCBI taxonomy): Eukaryota > Metazoa > Chordata > Aves > Passeriformes > Petroicidae > Drymodes > Drymodes brunneopygia. The sequence goes on from VZTZ01046324.1 coordinate 9,494, forward strand.
TGGTGATTCTGGTGCTCGGAGGTCCTAGCAAAGCCCCCGCTGCCGCGACAGCCCCTGAGGCTCCTAGGCATCCCCCGTCCTGCATCTCCAGAGCTGCTCTGAGCCCACCATGAAAGCTGTCAGCCCGGTGCGCTCCGTCCGGAGCTGCTACGAGGCCGTTTGCTGCCTCTCGGAGCAGAGTTTGGCCATCGCCCGGGGCAGCCACAACAAGAGCCCGGCCTTGGAAGAGCCCATGAACTTGCTCTACGATATGAACGACTGCTATTCCAAATTGCGGGAGCTGGTGCCGGGCATCCCTCAAGGCACCAAGGTGAGCCAGGTGGAGATCCTGCAGCACGTCATAGACTACATCTTCGACCTCCAGATCGTGCTGGAGGAGGGGTCTAACGGCCGCGATCCCTCCTCCGAAGCCACCCTACTCTCCCTTAAGGTAAGGGTTGCTTTGGGCTGGGGGCTAGATCTGTCGATTTGGGGAGAGGGGATGTCTTAGGATGGAGGTGATAACACGTCGGGCTGGGGGTGCTGCAGGGTCCCCGACTGTGTTGATGGGTCATGGCACAGTGGGGAATGAGGAGGAGTGGGGACCACCAGCCGCCGGGATGATCTTAAGCCCTGTCCCCTCTCTCCGCAGGCGGCTGAACTCGCCTCGGAACTCCGCACCAAAGACGAGAGAAGTTTGTGTCACTAACGCCACCTCCATCAGGTGAATGTCGCCCCCCAGTCATCACAGCTATCACCATCCACAGCCCAATGCTCCCCATATGCCGGCACCCGAGGTGGCTTCTCGGGCCCTCCTCCCACTTCCCAGCATCGAAGTCCCCAAGGGACTGATTCCCAGCAACCCATGCTCCCCTCTCCCCAGTTCCCCCTCGCACCCCGGTTTCCTCCCACCCGCACCACAGTACACCTTCCCCAACCCACCACCGATACCGATCCCAATAATGCAGACCAGTGCTCCCATTTTCTGCAATCCCCATCAGGTCTCCCACCCGCACCCCCGTTCCCAACCAGCACCAACCCACCCCCAGCGTCTCCAGCCGGGGGACAGATACCGTCCCCGAGCAATTTGGTTTCCCGGCTTCCACCCCCTCTTCCCAAATCTCCATCCCCAACTCCACTTATCAGCACACTCATTATCGCTATTATTTTTTTTCCTCCCTCCCCCATCTCTTCTCTCACCTCTCAGTGCCAATTAGCAAACAGGCAGCGAGTGTCGGTTCCTGGTTCGTTATCAGCCGGAGGTAAATAGCAGCTTCCTCCGTGGCGCCGGGCTGTCTGCGACCTACCGGCCCCAGCATCGCTTCCCCCGGGCCCGGGCACCTCGAGCGGGGAGCGGCTGCTTCCGACCCCCCCAGCTTTCCACCGCCAGCATCCCACCCATGGAGCTCAGCATCCCAACTTTGGACCCGAACTCATATGAGATTTTTTTAATGATAGACTGATGATGAAGAGGAGGTTGTCTGTATATTTTTGGATTATAGCAGCGAGTCCTTTTTTAAAAGGTGTTTAATGGGATGACGGGGTGGGGATTAGGGGGTTTGGGGGAGGGGAGGGCCAAACATCCTCGAGTATGAATCAAACTCTCTGGGGCCATGGCCTCGTGAATTGTGGAGCTCTATACTAGAGTATAACTTTTTGTACCTTTTGTGCAGGAAGGTGAATTTCTGCGAACATGTCTTGTACTTGCTTTATAAACTTTTTATAAAAGTTACCATTTTTACATAATAAAAATCAGATAATTTTGATTGCTTTTTCCATCATCACTGGGGTGGAGGGAGCTCGGGTGCAGCCCTCTGTGGGAAAACAACCCCCTGCGGGGTGGGAGCTTCCCAAACTGTGATGGGAACTTCTAGGGTTACTGCAGGAATCTCTGTAATTGTGTAATAGCGTTGAAATGTCAGCTCAGGTATGGGAGGAATTAACCCTGGGCTGCCGGCCCCCAGCTGCCAGCTATTTTGGGTGCTCCTGTACTTATCTGATATGGAAGGAGTGAAGATGGTACTGAGCCCCGGGGACCATCTGGAGGTATAGCTGGAGCCCTGAGAAGGAGGGGGAAATATGCTTTTTCCACTTTCAGCCATGTAAAAATGGGCTGCTTGGTGCCCTGATGCTGGTTTTGCGCTTCTACTGGGCTGCAAGGGGTGATGCTGCCTCCCCCAGGATACACCCTACAGGGGTAGAGGAGTTTCTGGGATGCTTTTGCTGCCCCAGGTGGTATCCAGAGATCAGCCCCTGTCTGGCCTGATCTCCTTGGGGTCAACACCCCAGGGAAGGGGTGTTGTGAGCAGAAATGCTTTTCCTTCCCCTTGGGTAATGCTGTAGTTTCCCTTTGGCCTGAGAGCAGATGTGACCCCCAGCTGCCTCAACTGCAGAGCCGGATCATGCTCCCTGGGGAAGGTGCTGGCCTGCCTAGGATTAAGTTAAATTAACTTCAACCCCACCTTTAGCACCATCATTTTTATCCCCTGTGCTGGGCTCTGGTTTTGCTGCTGTGGGCTTAGCCAGGTATGATGTGGGTCCTGCCCTGTGGCATTGGGGTGTCCCCAGGGTGCTCCAGCATCCGGGGAGCGGGCTGCAACATGGGAAGAGGATGAGGGAGAAGACATGGTCTGGGAGCAGAGAGGGATACAAATCTTCCCCCCCACACACACTGGCTTCAGCCTCTATCCCCATGACAGCCAACAGGAGCTTGGAGTGCACTGGGCACCTGCCAAACACCCCTTGTCCGTGGGCAGCACGTGGAGCTTCCAAAAAGCAGTACCTGGATCACCAGCGCCTCGGAACTTTCCTTCCCTCCTCCCAGCTTGATGTCCCCAGGCTCCACAGGGCAAGGTACTCTCAGGCACCCCTGGATGGGGTGGGATGCAGTGATATGGGCTGTCCAGACGTGGTGGGAGGCAGGTGAGGGTGTCCATCCAGGAACCACTGCATCTGGGAACGAAGCTGCTGTTACGCTGACAGCTGAAAATAAGCTTTTGCCATCTCCACTGGCTTTTGGCTCTGGAAAAAAAGGCAAGGTGTGGGTTAGGGATGAGTGTCCCCCTGTTCACCCCGGTGTCGTGGTCCTCCAGCTGTGCCAGTGCTGATGTGCCAAAGGGATTTAAGTGGGATGGGTGGGAAAAGGACCTTGGGCATGAGCCAGGGGACGGGGATGAGTCTCGGTAACTGGAAGGTGGGGCTTCTTGCAGTGTGATCACTCCAGGTCCTAAAGGGTCCCCCATCGGGGATGATGGTGGTGGAAATCCTGGACTCGTGGGAGCATTAATGAGTCTACTTTGGGAGTAGGGAGAAGTGGGGCTAGGCACTAGTGGGGTGGGAGAAACCAGTCCTGCTGGGGCTTTTTGGATGGAAACGGCACGGGGGAGGTGGAGGGGGACTCCATCCCCCGGGGCATGGAGGTGGCCCCTGCCCCTGACCCCTCTCAGGGATCAGGGCAGGGGATTCCCGAGGCCGGGGGGCTATGGGGTTTGGCAGGGTGTAGGTTTGGCTCTAGCTCCCAAAAAGCCTCCCAGGGCCGTTATCTCCTCCCCCGTAGTGGATGGATCCCAGCACCTTGCCCGGAACAGCCACCCCGACATTCCCAGACTCCGGCACAAGACCCCACTGGCTCCCTGGACTGGGCTGTGGCTTGTTGCCAGTGCTTTCTTTGAAACTCCTGATTTAAAAAAAAACACCAAAACAAAACAAACAAACTCCCCCCCAAAAAACCCAAAACAAGAACAAGAACAACAACAACAACAAAAGAATAGGGAAACCCCCACAACTAAAAATAACTGCTGGGGCTGGGATTTACCTCGGGGGATTTGATGGATTTACCCCGTGGGGCAGATGGGATTTACCTCGGGCGGAAGATCTACCCCATGCAGCAGATTTAGCCTGGCTGTTATGGGATGATGATGCTTTCCTGGAAAACTGTGATTTAAAAAAAAATTTAAAATAAAGAAAACGGGGAAAATACACAGCTAAAAATAGCCGCAGGGACTGAGATTTGCCTCGGGGGGAACAGTTAGAACGAGAAAAATGCTCCTGGCCGAGTAAGCCCAGCTTTACGTTTTACCACCCCAGCTACACTGCAGGGGTGGAGAAAAGAGGGTGAGGAAGGCAAAAACTAATGTCGGGGGGAGAGTGGTGAAGGTCGACTGCGGCCCCGCCGCGGTGCCGGTGGCCCCTGGGCCGCCTCGTTCGCCTCTTGGCAAGCGCCGGAGTCTGATGCAATCGCTGCGCTGACGGAGGCGGCGGTTCCCACCTGTATTTGCCATTGTGTGCCCGGAGCTGTTTGCAGGTGTTTGCTGGCGCCGCGCTGTCTGAGCCGCACTTCCCTCCTCCTCCTCCTCCTCCTCCTCCCGCTGCTGCCCCGGCCAAGGCCTGGCCCCCTCGGCCCCCCCGCCCGGCTCCCCGCCAGCCGCCGCTGACACAGATGCTGCGCGCACACGCGTGACCTTGGCCAGGCGCGCTCACGCGTGGAGGAGAGTTCTGGCCGCTGAGCGTGGGTGCGCACACACACGTGTACTTACACACATGGCTACACTGACACGTGTGGTATGTGCATATTCACATGTGTGTGCATGTATGTCCGCATGACTGTGTACGTTTTCACACACCCGTGTGCACTTACACACGTGTTTACAGACACTGACACACGTGTATGTGCACGCTCACACGTGCAGATAAGCATGCATGACTGTGTTCAGTTACACAGCTCTATGTGAACTCAAACACATGTATACAGATGCTGACACATGTGTCCGGGCACACTCACACATGTGCATGCATTTACACCCATACCCAAGTGTACTTACAATATGCCTACAGGCACTGACACACATGTCTGTGCACACTTAAAATGCATGCACACTTATGTATGTGGTGCATATATGCACACATGTCTCTGTGCACTCACACACATACATCTATGTGCACCTACACACGTGCCTACACCGACATGTGTCTGTGCACATACACGTGTGCATGTATGCACAGGAGGGCTCATCCTGCAAACCAACCTGTGTAGGGGCTCAGCACCCCCTTGGTTGGAACTCTCAGAGATGCTGTGGAACTGGAGGAGGCTATTCCTGCTCCCTCCCCGCCTCCGTGGAGATCACCGTCTGTCCTGGCAGCCATCTCGCTTGTTCCTGTCAGTCCTTGCCTTCCCTCTCCCATAGGTGACACCGGGGCTTTTGCCCCACGATGGGACGGGAGGCTTCATACACGACCCAAAATCTACCCGGGACGATGTGGGGTGAAGCCGGAGCGGCGCGGGCACCGCAGCTGCGGCTCGCTGCTGCCGTCTCCAGGGCAGAGGAAGAAGAGCCCGACTCACAGAGAAAGTTCTCCCCTCGGGCAGAGCTGGGATTTTAGATTTGCTTTGGTGTACCCTTGGAAAGGACCAGGACTTTCACCGATACCTATTCTGGGAAGAATTGGGATCTCCTCTGGTGTTCTCCTTGGGAAGGACCAGGACCTTCTCTGGTGCCCTTCCAGAAAGGACTGGGACCTCCTCTGTTGCCCCCATTCCAGGCACAGGGATGTGTGGCATTGGGTTGTGGGGGCTGCTGGTCACCTGCGCTTGCCTAGTGGCCCATCACATGCTCCTGGGACAGTTGTTCCCCCCTACTCTGACCAGAACCACAGAGAGGTATCCCCTCTCTCCTGGGAATGTTCCTTGGGGAGGAATATTAGGGGATGAGTTTTCATTTGGGATTCACAGCCCAGATTCAGCCCCCTGCTTCTGGGATATAGTCAACCTCCTCCTTGTGCTCTGCATCCTGATGAGGTCCCTCATCTCCAAGCTGAATGTCCAAAAGATTTTCCAGATCCTGAGGTGAGTGAGGGTGGGAAGGCTGTACCCCAAAGACTCTGGTGGGGCCGTCTTGGTCTGGGCAGAGATGCAGTGGCCCAGATGTGGTGCCACTATTCCACGTGCTGAATCTGCACTGGGAAAAGCAATATCATTGCTTGTTCTTCGCCATCAACACTTCACCCTGCTTTGGGAGCACAGTTCAGACCCTCCCAATACCCTCAGGGGAGAAAGCTAGGAGGGGTCTTCTGGCTCCTCCCCCCACCATGGTCAGCACGGTGATGGGATGTCTTGCCTTGCTCCATGGTGAGGAGGCTGGTCAAGGGGCTGGTTGGGATGCTTCAGGCCGTCCACAAGGTCATCCCAGACCTCTGCAACATCACCAAATGAGATGGTCTCTGAGGTCCTTTCCTTCTGGCTTGTAGGGTGGAGGCTGGGACATGGCCCAACCCTTCTGAGCACCTTGGTGTCACAGGAAGATACAAGACTGTGTCTTCTGGTGTGGGAGAGGACTTTGTTGGTGGAAAGCCATGGCTGGAAAGCCTGGAAAAAGCTTATTGAGCAAATATTAGGTAGTGGGAAAGATGCCCTTGACTCCTCCCTCAGCTGTCCCTCACCACAGCTCAAGGGGTGAGGGCCAACAAGTTTTCCCACCTTCTGGGTCAGCCCTTGCCTCAGTTAGGTCACACTGACGACATGTGGGGACGTCACCTCTGCTTTGTCCAAATTGGAGGAGTTGAGGACACAACCTGCCAGGCCCTCCCCATACCCCAATGTCCCTATCCCAAGGGTCACCCATGGGAGCGAGCCCAAGGCAGGCAATTGACACAGATTTATCCACCCTGCTGCGCACGGCTTTGTCTTTGTGCGCTGAGATGGAGACAGCAGTTGCCTCTTCCCACAGAGGGGAAGAAGAAGATCTGGATGGATTGATTTGCCAAGCTCAGCCACACTCCTGGCACAGAGGCCGCACTGCCCAGCTGGGGTGGCATCACTGCTGCCAGGCCTTTTGTTCTGCCTCAAAGTCTCACATGGTGGGAGGCAAATATCTATCCTGGATCTGAGGCTCCTGGCATGTTTCTGGGTGTTCCCCCCAGCTGAGTTGGAGTCTGGAGATCTGGTGTCCTTCCTCATCCACAGGAGAGGCCATGTCCAGCATGTGTGTCCATCTGTCTGTATTCCAGGAGGCTTCTTCGCATGAAAGTCCATCTCTACGCATGATTATCCTTATCCCAGACCTGGGCAAGGAATTGGCTCTTCCTGGAGAGGAGAATGATGGAGAGAAAAACAGTGGGGAGGAATGAATGGATGGGGGCAACCAGGTGGGTCAGGGAATGGAGAGGAACCAGAGCATGGAGACAAACAAGGTAATGGAGAAGAACCAAGGAACAAAGAGGAACCAACCGCTGTGGCTTGGTGGCCTCAGCAGGATTAAAGCCTGGCTTGTCTCAGTGGCTGTGGTGGCCTTTTACTGGTGCCAGTAAGGGTCAGAGTTGCCCTCACTCAGGGGTTTGCCATTGCCTTGGTGATTCCTGTTACTGCTGCACTCTGAAATACCCTGTACGGCAGCTTGTGTGCCCTTCATCCCCTTTTTCTCCCTCCACTTTGCCAGAAAGACCTGGTGCACTCCAAGGACGTGGGTGGGATGCACGGGGAACAGTGGGTGACAGGCTGAATGAACTATGAGTGAACCAGGGGCCAAATCTCCTCATGCTGAGTCCCTCTGAGATCCCTGCCCTTCCTCAACAGCATTGTCCCCTGCCTGGAGGGTGGGGAGGTATCAGACAGCCTCTGGCTGGTGGAGCCCAAAATTTTTGTTTTAAATAAATGCAGCTCTCTCTCCTCTACCCTGGGTTCCTCTAACTGGGGATGGGGAGGGTGGGATGAGGATGGGAAAGTGAGGATTGAGGGTTGATGGAGATGAGAGGACAATGAGGAATGCGGGATCAGGGGGTTGGAGGGTTTCAGCCCCCAGGCTAGAACCCACTAGATTGATTGGGGGATATCTCCTAAAAAGAAAAAAACAAAGCAAAAACCCAGAAAATGTATCCTAGTCCCGATCCCCAGCCCAGATGCCCTCCACCCACAAAACAGGCGCCCCTACCCCCAGCAGCTGTCTCAAGAAGGCCCCTCCTCTTATTTGCGTAAATGACCCCGCCCTCCGCGCGGCCACGTTAAGGCCCCTCCCGGCATGGCGCTACGGGCCGCAGCGCAGGGGCGGGGCCACGACGGCGACAGCCAATCAGCATGCGGAGTTTTCCGCGCGAAATCCAAATTTCGCGGCATGGGTTTTGGCGCTTAAAAAAAACCGGAAAAAAAAAAAAAAAGAGAGAGAAGGAGCGCTCGGGGCCGGGCGCTATCGGGCGGGAGCGGAGCCGGGCGCGGGGGTCCCGGCCCAGGCGGGGCCGCGCTCCGGCCGCCCCCGCCCCATACGGCATCAGTGCAGCTGATTTTTGGGGCCAAAAGCGATTTTTCGCCGGTTTCGGCGTCATCGCCGCCGCGTTCTTCTCTGCAGGTTTTTCGGGGGGAATCTGGGGACCGGCCGGTGGCATCTCCCGCCGGAACGCCTCCCCGCTCCCCCAAAATGCCACGGCTGAGATTGTGAACCCATCCCGGCTACGGAATCGCGGGGTGCTCCTGCCCCCTTCCCCGGGCCGGGCTTCTCGGAAAGGACTTTGCAATGCTGCGGCTCCCCAGGGGAGTGTCCCCCGCCCCGGGGAGGGGGGATNTGTCAGTGATGGGCTCCTGTGATCCGGGGGCTTCCAGCCTGGGCAGCTCCCCGTTATCCACAGGCTGTTTCACGCAGGTCTGCACGCCGACGGCTGTCAGCGCCCCCGCTTCCCGGGGTGGGTGTCTCTGTGCCACCCCCCAAGGCCCCGAGCTCAGGACCTTCTGTTCAGCCTCGGCGGGACGGCTGCCGGTAAGATGTCTGCATCCCATCTCTTCTAGGGCATCGCTTCGGGGGCACGGGAGGCTGGGGATGGTGCTGGCTGGGGAGCAAGGTGTAGGTGACCCAGCATGTACAGCACCCTCCCTTCCAAATTTTGCAGCTTATATTGGAATCTGCATCCTCTAATGTGTCTTTCTGGGAGTGGGGGAGGGTGAGGTCTGAAATCAGAAGTCGCAGTGAAATGGCTCAGATGTTTCTCAACTTCCCCTCGCCCCTGCGTGCCCGCGGCTCCGGCTTCCGCTTCTTGGCCTTTTTCGGCCTCTTTTCCTCTCTCCAGCTTGCAAAAAGTCCGGGTTGTGCCACAACACCTGGTGAGCAATCCCAGGCCCTTTGAGAAGCCCTTTCTATGGTGGGGAAATCAGGAATTGGTACAGGCAGAGCCCCTGCCTGCTCTGGGCGGGGGGGACCAGCCCTGCCCGCTGGCTCTCCCCACTTTGGAGCTGTGACCCCCGGGGTGACCCATCACCCAGGGAGGTGGAGGGACATGGGACAGGGGTGCTACAGCGTTGCTTTCCAAGCTTGGTTTCTACCCGTGGTTACAGTGGGGCTGACAATGGCTGTTTTTTTGGGGGGGATGTCATCCTCCATGGATCACCCCAAAGCTTTGTAGCTCAGACCCTCATGCTGGGACTTGTGTTGGGGGTTGCTGTCCGACATCCCTGCCGCCAAGCCGCGGAGTCACGGCTGTTTACAAAGCCCAACACTAAGCTACAAAGCTATTCCTACACAGAGAAACTGAGGCACAAGTCGGGTGCTGGCCCTGTGCCCACTGTCAGGGCACACAGGAGGCTCTGCCCAGCCTGTTCCTGCTCCCGGAGGGCCCCCTCCGAGTGCCCGGCCCGTCGGCCCCGCTGGCAGCTGGCGTTTAATTCCTGCCTGCTCCAGCCTGGGCACACATCCAGCCCTCACTGTGAGCCTCTGTTCTCCCCGGGTCCTGGGAGGGATCCCAGACCCCGCTAACACCGATTTAGTTTTCCCAAAGCTTGATTTATTTATTTATTCCTCCCCCTGCCCTTTCCCCAGTCCCTGATGCTTGGTGCCAGCTGGGGACATTGCCGCGGCGGGGGGAGAGAGAGTGTCTTTGCTTCCCCCTTTGTGCCATGGCTGGGGGGCTGGATGGGGCCGTTTCGAGTCCCATCCCGGGGGACTTCGGGACCACCTGTCTCCTCTCCGGCCTCTTTGTCTCCGAACCTTGTCAGACGCCACATCCTGCACTGCCGGGAGCTGTTATTTAAAAAGATACCATCATTGCTGCCCCCTCCCCCTTAAAAACACCCCACAGACTCCCAGTACCATTTCTGTGGATGTGCAGAGCTGGTTTTGGGCTAATGGCCCCTTTGTCATCATCATCATCATCATCATCATCACCCAGTCCAGGAGGTGCTCAGGGTACTCCTTCCTGCCGCTGTCTCCTAAATGTGGCCCGGGGGTGTGCGGGGGGACGGGTTTGTGTGACATCTGGGGACATGAAGTGCTTACCCTAAAGTGACACCGAGGTAAAGTGACCCATTCTTTGGGTTTATGGCCTCTTTGTCATCACCACCATCATCATCATCACCCACACAAGGAGATGTTCCGTGTGCTCCTGCCCATTACCGTCCCTTGAACAGGGTCTGGGGATCTCATGTTATGACTGGGGACATGACATGCTGCTCTATCCCCCTTGGTGGCTTGCGAGAGGCATTTCCCCCGTCCTCATCTCATTCCCTGCTGCCATTATCCCATTCGCGGTGCTGAAGATACTATTTCCAGCCCCGGTATGGCACTCGCAGCCCTGACAGCTAGGGTTCCTGCCGTACACACCCTGTTTATGGCACAACCTTTGTGTGCAGAGCCGAGGCAATCAGATAACGAGCGTCTCCTCCCAATTCCCAAGCAGGGCAATTGCGGCCGCTCCCACCGGCTTCGTGCCACATCAGTGATCTGGGATCACATGGAAGAGCCTATCACCCCGCGGGAAAGCAGGATGGGTTGTCTCTCATCGTCCAAAAAAGCCTTAAATTTACCATACTCTCCAATTTGAGGGTTCTGGAGTAATTAAATGCGTTTTCCTCCAGGGAAAATGTGTATTTTGGAGTGGTTTCAGTCCATGCTAACGCCGTCGTTGGTGTTTGCCCATCTCTGGTCTCTGTAGGGGCTGTGGAGTCTCTACAGGGGCTTAGGGCTATGCAAGAGCACTGGAGAGGGGGGTGTTTCTGCCATGGGATCCCAGCTCCCCATGCTGAACAAGGGCATCCAGAGTCTGCTGTGGTTCTGTACAAGCTGGCAGGTCTGAGCCATCCGTGCAAAGAGCACCCAAGAGCGGATGCTGGGTTGGTGGGAGAACCTGCTCAGCAACACCCCAGATTCTACAGGGGTGACCTAAGCCCATCCCAGCTTGATCCCATCAAAGGGTTTTCTGCATGGGCAAAAGGGGGGATTTTTGGGGAAGGGAGGGATTGGTGGAGAAGTGGTGATTGTGCTGCTGCCCTTGGAGGGGCTTTTTTGGCTATGGCTTTTAAAGCCACCAGCTCCTCTCTACCAGGGAACATCTCCTGGGATGGGGCTATTGGAGGGGATGCAGATGTCGGCTGCAACCCAGCGTAGGGAGCAGTACTGGGGGTGAGGTTACTGCCTTCCTCCTCAACACAGGGTGGTCTCACTGTCCCTCAAATTTGGGATCAGCCTCCATTTCCCTGCTCACATCTCCTGCCCTCCTAGACCTCAGCCACTCCAGTGGGGGCTACACCTGTGGGGGTCTGACCCAGCAGCCCCTTGGCACAAGCAAGCAGCAGAATCCTGGAGTGCCCCTTGGCTCCCCGCCAGCTCCAAGTGCCCCACCCCAGGCGCTGCGTTCCCACGCCCCCGTGGGGGCGGTGGAGCTGGTACAGAGGGGAACTGGGGGGAGCCCCATAAAGGGCCGGGCAGAGTCCGGGCAAGCCCGGAGGAGGCAGCGGATGGTGTTGAAAGGGAAGGCTGGCAGGAGGAGCCCCCTGCGGGGAGGGGAGGGGGCTGAGGGATGCTCTGATTCTTGGGCTGGGCACAGGGTGTAGCCCCTGGCGCCAGGGCTGGGCTCAGGGCTGCTTGGCAGGCAAAGCTGGCAGGGGGCCCAGCCTGCCCCCTCACTGCCTTACATCCCCCCGAAATTTTGGGGTCAAGCCTGATTTCCCACTCCCACCATCATATTGGGGTGTAGATGGTGTGTTCCCACATCCTGGGGAGCCATGGCTGCGGGCTGGCACGTGGTGTGGGGTAGTCCTGCCACGTCTTGGGTGGGGGGAGGTCTTTGGGTTTGGTCCCTGCTCCCCTACCTGCTCTGGTTCATCCCACCCTCCTCAGTGTTGGCAGGGTGCTGGGAGCCCCTCGCTGTGCCCCACTCAGCTGTTGTGTGCCTAATCCTGCCTGGCTCAGGGGATGGCAGCTGGGTCACAGGAGGGAGCCCCTTGTCCATTGTCCCTTGCTGTTGAGTCCCAGAACTCAGGGTCCTGCCACTGTCTGAGCCCACCAAGCCCCCACCCCCCCAAAAATGCACCTAGGGAAACAGAGGTCTCCCTTTATCCCCTCCTGCACATGGGGGATAAGGTGGGTTTGAAGGTGTCTGGAAACACGAGGACCTGCTGTGAGTTACTCTGTGCCTCAGTTTCCCCATTGCTTGGGGCAGCTGGAGTGCAGCTGACATCCTCAACAGTGATGGGAACACATATTGACCATGGCCATCCATGCCGGAGAAGCAAGGGATGCCAGTGGGCGGGGTGTGGGGGGCGGAGGGGCAGGGTGATGCCCCCCCCAACCGTGCTGGCAGATGGATGGGGTCTTATCTGAGGCAGGTGTTTCCCATGCGCTCATCATTAACCGTTGTGGTGCCGGCAGCTCCGAGGCAGATCCGGGGGCACGAGGCTGGGGTTGGAGGCATGTTCACTGGGAAAAACCTGCTCAGGGAAGGGCGGGAGGGAACAGATTCCCACAGGAGCTCGGGACCAACCTGGCTCCCTGGGGGGGCAGAAAACAGCCCCTGGCGCCTCTGTCGCCAGTCCCCTCGGGTGGGAAAGAGGCCGAGGTGCTCAACCCTTCCCTGCAAAGTGTGATTTGCTCCCAAGGGAGTCGCCGTCAGAGACTGCACAGGGACCTGGGTGCCGTGTGGGATGTGCTGGGAGGGACCCTGTGAGACAGCCCGGCCTGGGAGCAGGTAGTAGATGGGGCTGGGGGGGCTGTTTTCTACTGCTGAGCCAAAGCGTTCCCCCAAAATCACCCTGTGCATGTTTCTGGGCATGGAGGGATCCTGGGGGATTTGTTTGCATTGGTGGCAGGGGATGGGTTTGTGACACCCTCCAGTTCTCCTGTGAATTTACTCTGCTGCACTTTTTCCTGGTTCCCTTCTGCCCAAGTGCTGCTCAGGGTTCCCTGGGGGGGATTTCAAGGATCTGCTTGCCCTGAGGGTGAGGGGACAGCAGGTGCAGGGATGTTTGTCTCCCCTCCCAGAACCCAGCATAACCTCCCTTGCCTCAGTTTCCCTCCAGCTGCCTGCATGTGTCCAGGACACCCAGGGGTCCCGGGAGGGCTGAACCCAGCTGGTTCCAGGTGTGCTGGCGGCAGCTGGGTGCCCTCAGCTACCTCAACCATGACCTGGGTGGTGGGAGGTGAAATCCTGCACCCCAGTGGGCCAGCTGGCAGGATGGGAGGGTGAGGATCTGGCTTTGGAGCTGCTGCATTCCCAGGGGTCAGCCCGTGGAGCCCTGCAAGGAACTGGGGGTGAGGGGGAAGCCATGGGGGGTGATGGGATCCCTCATCTCCTCTCTGTCCAGTTCTCCCAGAGGCCTCTCACACTGCTGGGTACTGCTGTGCCCCTTCCCAAAAGGGGTATTGCAACTGGATGAGCCTCTTGCAGGATTCCCCCACCCTAGGATATGGCATCCAGAGCTCAGCTGATGGGTCTGGGGAATTTGGAGGGGTGTCTGGCTTGGCCACAATGCAGTGTTTTCTCTCATGCTCCAGGCGAAGAGAAAGCTGGACCTGGAGGGCCCTGAATTTCGCATGCCTGAGGGGAAGGGCTGGACACTGGCACAGGTCCCCAGCCCCAGGAGTAAGTGACATGGGGTGAGATGGGGCAGGGGAAACAGGGGGGGAGCAGACCACATTTCTCTTCCCTCTTGGAACCATGTCCCCTCTAGCACTTCCTCATGTCATTTCCAGCCCACATCTCACACTAAGAAGAGGATGGGGAGGGTCTCTCATGTCCAGCCCAGTGATACCTCCATCCCATGGCCCTGGCTAAGGTCAGGACAGGGAGGTCTCTTCTCTCCAACCCTATGTAACCTCTGTCCCATATCCGACACTAAAGAAATGAAAATGTGGTCTCTCATGTCTAGCCCCATGTCACCTCTGGATCCCAAACTAACGAGAGGATGGGGGGATCTCTTGTTTCCCACAGCCCCCAAGTCTCCTGGGGAGAAGACTCGCTATGACACCTCACTGGGGCTACTTACCAAAAAATTCATCCGTTTGCTGAATGAGTCTCCCGACGGTGTTGTGGATCTGAACCGGGCTGCCGAGGTGCTGGAGGTCCAGAAACGTCGCATCTACGACATCACCAACGTGCTGGAGGGTATCCAGCTTATCCGCAAGAAATCCAAGAACCACATCCAGTGGATGTAAGTGATGCTGGGCAGCTGAAAATGGGACATGGTTATGGGGCAGGATGGGGGACAGGTGGCTTGGGGACACATAGGGTGTGCTGTGCCATCACTCAGATGCCACCTCTGCTGGCAGGGGGACAGGGATCTTTGAGGATGCAGCGATGGTGGCAAAGCAACGAGTGCTGTGTGGGGAACTGGCTGAGCTGGCTAGGACAGAGAGGATGCTGGACCAGCTCATGCAGGACTGTGCTATGCAGATCCGGCAGCTGGCTGACAACGAGACCAACCAGAGATATCCTTGCTGAGGGAGAAGGGAGGGAGGGCAGGGTCTCAGGGAGCCCTCAGAGCTCCTTCTCCCAGTTGGATTCCCCTGGGCTTGGGGGTTGTGTGGGTTGATGTCCTGCTTGTAGCCCCTCCTTTTCCTATACCTCATCCCTGTCCACGCTGGCATACGTCACCTACCATGACCTCCGTGCCATCAGCAGCTTCCAGGAGCAGACGGTGATTGCTGTGAAGGCTCCCCCTGAGACGCAGCTGGACGTGCCAGACTTCAGCCAGGTGCATGTGGGTGCTGCTAGATCCGTGCCAGACTCAATGAGTCCCTGTAGGGTGCCCCAAGGACCTGGGGTGGTTTTGGGGTGTCTCCATGGGGCTGTGTGACCCTGAGCTGGTCCTTCAAGGGTTGCAATGCCCCAACTGGATCCCTTATGGGTTTTGGGGGTAGTGGAGTGGGATATCGGTGACCTTCTGGGTGTCTCCCTAAATCCTACTCTGCCCTTCTAGGAGAACTTCCAGCTCCACCTGAAGAGCACCAACGGCCCCATCGAGGTGTACCTCTGCCCAGAGGAGATCACGGAGGAAAGTCCTACCAAGGACCACCCTGTCCCCTCTGCTGCCACCTTCCCGCAGGAACACCCTGTACCCCTTTCCCTGCCGAACAGCTCCCCATTGGCCACACAGCCACCCCACACCATCTCCCAGACCTGGGGGGGCACAGGAACTCCTCTCTCACCCCTATCTCTGCTTCTCCCCATCCCAGGGGGGGCCAGCTCACTGCTGGAGGTGGAGCCTGGGCTCCTGGGCTCCCCCGCCCACCTTCTGCAGGAGACAGAGGACCAGCTGCCCTGCACCCCCTCCCACCTGGACTTGGGACCCTTTGTCACCTTCTCACCCCCCCTGGAACAGGACGACTATCTCTGGGGGCTTGAGGGCGAGGGTGTCACCGACCTCTTTGAGACTTATGACCTGGGGGACCTGCTGAAGCACTGAGTGGACACCCAGTCCCAATTGCCTTTGTCCCCTCTGGTCACTTGTGTCCTGAGTGCGTGGGGTCTGTGTGGGATGACTGGAAAGATTGGGGTTTGTTGGAGAGTGCTGGGCTTTCTGAGGATGAGGGGGAAGAAGGGGACTTGTGTTGTTCACCCAGTGTGACTTCTCTGCACTCTCCTGGGTTGGTTGTCACCTCACTGGACTCTAGCTGTGCCCTGGGATCCATCTGGGACCCATCCCAGCATTGTCCCATAAATCCATGGGACATCAATGCTTCTCACCATGACCCTCCACCACCCTGGGGCTGCTGGTGGACTGGGAGTGCTTTTGGGTGCCCCAGATGGGTTAGGGGCACCCTTGGTTGTCAGACAAACCTCCGCCCAGAATGGGCATGTGTCATGTTTTGGGGGTTGCTCCAGTTGCTCCTCAGTTAAACTGGTTCTTCACGGTTACAACAGGTCATTTCTAGTGGCATTTTCCCCACCACAGCTGGAATATCCTTGAAAAAACATTCAGGAAGCAAAGCTGAAGTAACCTTTGGGTGAGGGAAGGATCAAGCTCACGTGGCTCTAGCAAATCTCTGGCCAGGACACAGAGCCATATTCCCTGAGGGACTGTAGCCCCTCTGCCTAAGCCTATACCAGCTCCCTCCAGCCTCTTGGAGCTACTGGTGCTGGGAGTATCAAAACTGGAATGTGCTGGGAAGAGATATGCCTGGAGGATGCGATGACCTGCAGAGAGGGGCTTGGGAAACAGCTTGGGACAAGCCCTGGGACATGGGGTAGGATATGGCTTTTAATTGTGCCATTCCTTGTGAAATACCTGTAATTATTGCACTGTATTTATCTAGGCCCCCCCTTTGGCGTGGGGCTGGTGGGGCTGGGAGGGGTTGGATTTGTCAGTGGGTATATTTAAGTTGTCCTTCCCTGGGTTTTTGGTGCTCCTGTAGGTTGGCTCAAGAGATGGTGTGGGTGAGAATATGTTTTGGCCTGGAAAAACTTGTGGCACTTGATGTTTTCTGCCCAGAAGGGGTTGAAATAAAATAAAATTTTTGGAGTTATAAACGACTGTTTTCCTCTAAGCACCAAAATGCTGGGATGGTTTGGGAGGAGCTGAGCTGGTTTTGCTCCTGTTTTCAGGGTAAAATATCCTGTTTTGGGGCTTTTTAACTGGCCAGCCTGCTCTTGTGGAGAAGGGGTTTGAGATGAATCTTTGGCTGCAGTGAGGAGAATGGGTCTGAACTGCTCAGACTGGTGATTTCCAGCCCAAATTTGGCTGGGATGAGCCTTTGCCTGAGCTGGAGCCCCTTCAACCAGGTGTGTGGGAAAAGCCCCAGGGCTGGGGGTCAGCTCTCTATGATTTTTGGGGCTGGATGGGCTTGTGCACCCCGATTTGGGGGCTGCAGAGCAAGATCCTGGGGGAGCTGTGTCTATGTAAGGTCCTTCCCCATGTGTAACCTGTCATGCTGTGACCTGAGGATGTCACCAGTCCTGGTGCCAAAGTGACAGACAGTGGTACCAGGTGATGTTCTGTGCCATGTGGTGGTGGGCAGTGGTACCCAAGTGGTCTGGTGGAACCCAGTGATGACTGGTGGTACCTGATATTCGTTGGTACCAAGTGATACCCGGTGGCACTCAGTGATGTCTGAAGGTACCTGGTGATGTCTCGTACCTGGAATCGTGGCACATGTTGGTGTTACATAGTTCGTCTGGTGGTGTAGAGGAGGAGAGCCCCGGGCCAGGTGAGCCGGGCAAGGGGCACAGAATCCCCATCCTGCACGGGGATGAGTGTCCTGTAGCAAGTAAGGGAGTGTCCCCAGGCGATTTGCCCCCTCGCCGGCCCCCTCCCCCGCGCAGTCCCCAGGCCAGCCAGGAGGTGGCAGGGCCACACCAGCCAAGGGACCGGAGGGACCCGTCGGGGCAGCGGGGGGGAAGCGGGAGGATCGGGGGCTGCTTGTCTGCTGAAAGGCTCTTATTCCAAATCCCCCCTGCTCCAGTCCTGCCTGGGTTGCAACCTTTTAACCCTCTGTCTGACAGAGCCCTGCCGAAGGGGATGTCCCCGGAGCTCGGCAGATATTGGATCCCCCCAAACTGGGAGAGGACACTGCAAACCGTGGGCTCCCCTGCTTGCCGGTGCCAGAGGGGTGGACTCTTTCAAGCGTAGTCGTTCACCCAAGGCTTGTGATAGCTCTTCCTGTACCCCAGTCCCCCTCAGCACCCCACTAACAGCGGGTTAGAGAAGAGCTTGGGCTGGTCCTGGTTAGGCACAGACCTGATCTTAACTGAGCCCCACTCCTGGCTCAGTAAAAGGGACGAGGGTCTGTCAGCCCCTGATCCACCACCGTGGGTGCAAGGGGCATGGGGGAGGGTCTGCAAAGCCCCCTTGCACCCATGTTAGCCTCTCATGGCAAACCAGCCCCAGTGAGGCTTTTTACCCCTTTCTCTTCCAGTGTGTCACCAGCCCCAGCGTTGTAGTGGGATGTGCTCAGTGTCTGTTCAACCTCATTGCCTGCTCCTGAAGTGACCAGGCTTCCCCATCCTCCGTGAAGAGCAAATAAGCCGGAATGGGACACCAAATTCCATTGAAAGGTGGGACGAATGTGGGGACAGCAGAGCGAACAAAGAGGTCGCCTCCAGTGGGACAAAAAGCCAAGCGCTCCAGTAGTTATCCCCTGTCCAAGAACTGTCCCGTCGGGATCCTAAGAGGGGCAGGGTGGGGGTAATCTCCAGTTAAACCGGTGTTTGGAGCGGACTGGGCATAATCCTAAACCATCATCGTGTGTGTCTCCATCTCCTACTGATGCCAAGATAGGGAGAGGTGAGTACTGGAGTGCTGGGGTGAGGTGGGTTCCGGGCGGAGTTGGGTGCTGGGGTCCCTGGGTGCTTGGGTTAGGTGAGTGCTGGGTGCCTGGGTAATGTAGGTATTGGGGTTAGGGAGATGCTGGGTGCCTGGGAAAGGTGGGTGACGGGTGCCGAGGTAAGGCTGAGGGTGCGGATCCAGCCAGATCCCAGGGTTTTCTCTTCGTCCCACCCGTTGTGACACGGGGGACCCCAGCACCCCTTACGTCCCGGAATGGGACGTGGTTCTTGGGGAGAACTGCGGCTCTTCGCCTTTAACGTGCGGACGGGCGGGGCCGCCGAGTGACGACGGAGGGGCGGGAGCGAGCGGAGGGAGGGTCGGAGCAGCTCCGGGTGCGGCGCGGGGCTCCCGGTGCGGGGCGCGGGGAGCTGAGCCGGGCTGAGCCGGCACCCCGGGGCCCTCCGTAGGGGAGGCCCCCCGCNGATGGGGGGTGGTCGGGGGGTCGGGCTGCGCATCCCACCTGGAAACATCCCCCGCATCCCGCCTGGGAACACCTCTGCAGCAATAGGTGCTAGTCCCTTGATGCTTGCGCCTCCCTCGGTTTTCTGTTTTTTGGGGCCCACCCTTTCACCCCGAGACTATGCTGGTCATCCTAAATGGGTGGTTTGAGACCCTCGGGAGGGGGGGGCCATTTGCATCTTCCGAGCTGCAATCGTGCTTTTATGGGGGACTAAGCCTGCAGAAATGGGCAAAGGCTTCTTTAAAGCTCCAGGTGCTCTCCGGGGCCAGGACATACCCCTCACCACCCCGAAGCCAGGGCGGCCTATTTCCCTGTTTCTAGGGCCAGGGTATCCCCACCTGCCCCTCCCGGGGATCAAGGCATCCCTCCCCGGGGCCAGGGCATCCTTGTTTCCCACCGCGACCAGCACACCACCCCAGTCCCGGGGCATTCCCGGGACATTCTGGACATTCCCTCAGAGAATCAGCCCCACATTTCCATCCACTGTCGAGCTCCTGTGCTGGAGCCAGCCCCGATGTGATGTGATGTTGCTGGGGGCGTCTCCTCCTTGATCAAAGCCAGGGGAGTATTTTTAGCCTCCCCCCAAAATCATCGGCAGCTTTTTTGGGAAGGGCGGAGGTGATGGGGTGCCTTTGGCCCCCTTCTCCTGCCTGGAATAAAGGCAGTTTCCAGCTGGTCCTGTGGCTTTTGCCAACTCCTCTTAGCTAAGGAATGACTTTGAAGGAGAGCCAGGGCTGGCAGGGAGTGGGGGGCCCCAGGTGCCAGGGCTGCTGGGATACCTGGGGGCAGTGGGATGGGTGTCCCAGGCCTGGAAGTCTGGGAACAGACCATGTAGCATCCTGCACATGGCGTGTTCCCAGATTTCCATGTAGCATCCTGCACTGCCATGAATCCTCCTCCCAGTCGGGAAGGGGGAGGCAGCTCCAGCCAGGAGGGAGCAACAGGAATTTTGTTTTGCTGCTTGGAGAGGCTGTCGTTAAGGGACACAGGGATGGGGGGAGACGCGTCCCTCGGGATTGAGAGGGGGTCTCTGGGATTGGCTTAGTAAAGCTCCAGCAAGCATGAGAGAGAGCTGGGAATCATAACTGCTGCCGTATGTGCCATGGAGGGCACAGGGCTGAGTCCCGCATCCCACTGGAGGTTCTGGGGAGGGGGCCAAACTGCTACCAGATCTTTGGCATCCCGCTGGGATGCCAAAGGGAGGAGGGAAGTCCAACCAAACCAGTTCCATGCTATCGTTGGAGCCTCAACAGGGCAATAGCTTGAGGCAAGGGGGATAATCAGTGGCGGATTTGGGGATCACTGGAGGATAGGAGAGACACTCTATGAGCCGTGGTCTTTCCTGTCACCACCCCACATCCTGGCTGGTGGCTTGGCAAGCAGGAGGGAGCAAAGCATGCTGGTCTTACTCCAATGACTGCAGGATGGGAAGTGTGACTGTATCCCACCAGGACCCTGGGACAGAGTATGGCCACGTGCACCCAAGGTAGGCGCAGGTCCCAAATCGGGGGCAGGAGCGAGCAGGGAGAGGACTGGAGATTGCTGCTCAACATTGAGGAGATATCCTGATGTTGGCTGGAGCTACTTTGTACCTCAGTTTACCTCCTGAAACTGAAGAGGGCTTTCCCCTCCCAGGGGTTTGTGGGGCTTCAGGATCCTTGGGGCTGCTGCAGAGACAGAACCTGAGGTCTCTGGAGTGGGCTTGGAAGGTCGAATCCAGCCCTTGGTGCTGTGTGCATGTCAGAGGAGACTGGGCACCTCTGGGCTGGAACAGGGTGACATGGCAGAGGCTACTGGCAGATGAGCTCCTAGCTTACCCTGTCACCCAGGGCAGTGCCACATACTGCTCCCAACCTGGCAGCTTGGCACCCTGGCTCTGATACCCATGGCGGCTCCCTCGCTGGGTAGCACGAGCTGGCAGCAGCGGGGGAAGTAGAAGAATGGCCTCCATTGAGCATCCTGCCTGAGTTTCCCAGGCTGTGAGCCTGTGGTGCAGGTGTGCATTCATCCCTTCCTCTGTCCCATGGAGAATTCCTCCTGCTGCCATCCTTGTTGTGCCAATGTCCTCAGCTGCCTGACCAGAAGCCCATGAGCTGGGCCTAGGGGATGATGGATGCCATTAGAGGCTCCAGACATCTCTGCCCCTCCACTCCTGAGCAGCCAAGGACCATGTTCCTGGCAGCCAGCCTGGTACAGTGAGGAGGCCAGTGCTGCCTGCAGCTGCAAGCAGCACTGTGCAATGATTCCCTCTGCATTTACCACTCAAAACTTGTCTCTGCTTGCCCTATGCCCACTGGTCGATTCATGGACCCCTTCCTGAAAGCCCTTGTGTCCTTCCCTGGATCATCCCTGCTCTGCGCCAGCCCTGCATTCTGCATCCCGCAACTGTGAGCTGGCACCAGGGTGAGGTGCTCCGTCCTGGACACTTGAAGGAGCTTCTTCCCACACTTGCCCAGTGATGCTTCCAAAGCATCTCATGCTGCCTCAGTTTCCCCTTCCTAAGAGTCTGCCAGGTTTGCAAGCCTGGAGCATCCAAGCATCGGGCCCTGGCTTCCCACAGAGGCAGGGAATATCTCTGCTCTGGAAAGCTTGGTGCACCTGGATTGGACACAGAGAAGGGCCATGGGGGCCTTTGGCGCACCCCAACATTCTCCCCACTGTAGATGCATTGCAAGACTTCCCTGAGCAGGGGGTTTGGTTCCCACCTCAGTCCCAGTTCCCTCCCAGCCAGTTCACCCTGGCAGCATCCCATCTGATGAGGAGAGCAGTGCTGAAGCCAGGCTGACCCTGCTCTCAGGAAATCAGCCTTGACATCAGCCCGAAAACCTTCGACAGAGCTCAAGTAGAGAGAGAGAGCCTCTTTATTGTAATTCCTCTGAGGTTTCCTCTGAGGTTTCATCCCTGCCCTTTCTGCTGTTCACGCCCTCTAAATATTTCCAGCCTGTTATCATGGCTCTGGTACCTGCAGCCAAGCTGCCTTTAACCCTTTCCTGATGCTGGGGCCAGCATGTGCTCAGATGCTTGGGCTGGCAGCACCACAGCCCCTTGCCCTTGGGTTGAGTGGGTCTGAGCTTGTAGTGCTTGGGTGGGGTTGAATTTATTGTGGTGCTCGGGGGGTGGGGGTCATATCAGGGCTAGGGTAGGAAGAGATGGGGGGATGGGGAGAGCTCTAAACCAGAGCAGGATGTGGCTGCAGGGAGGCTCATGGTGTTGGGGACCATGACAAGACCCTGCATGACCTGGGTAAGTTTGGAAAGCCACATTCCTCGTTGTGAGTTTTCTGTGCTTTAGCACACAACTGGCACAAGGGTTCATGGGATTTAGGTCCCCATCTGCAGGAGGTGGGTCCTATCTTTGGTTCTGTGGGGAGCTGGGCACTCTCACACATCTCACCTGGTTCTGAGCTGTGGGGATGGGCTGATGTGCTACATGATGCTTCAACCCCTCCTTGGTTGAAACAGTCCCTGCAAGAGCCAGTGAGGCATTTTCCATGGTTAACAGAAGCTGCAGGGATGCAAAGAGCCTCTCACCTCCTCCTACTGTCTTGCTCAAACCCTCCTTTCTGGGGCTGGCCAAAGCCCTGCCTGGCAGCAAAGCCATGGGGACCACAGCCCTGGCAGGGGACTGGCTGGACGGTCTGGCTCCAGCATCCCCAGGATGCCTCCAGCTCCCTTCCCAGCCCTGGGAGCTTGGATCCTGCCCCACACATCTGCACAGCAGAGCTGCAGCCTTTCTAAGGGCCAGCTAGACTGGGGGAGTGGCAGCTGTGCTTGACTAATGAGCTCCATTTGTTTTCTCTCTTTGCGATCTCAGAGCCTGGATGGGGACCAAGCTGTGCTCCAGAGGATCAGGAAATATGTGAAAGCCATTCACATCTCCGGGCTCAGTGAGTTGGGCTTTGGAAGGTGATGGGCATTCCCAGAGCATGGGGCTGGGGGCGTGTGATAGCCCCATCCTCCACCAACAATGTTCACACCGGGCAGCAGGGTGACCATGGGTGCTGGTGAGCCTGGGAGTATTTGCTACTTGGGTGCTACCAGCCCATCAGTCTGGCAACATGCTAAGGTGCCTAAAATTGTCTTAAAATGATATAAAGAGGGAAATGTAGAGCCTTAGGAAGGTTATTTTGGATATTCCAGTGCTGTCTTGCAGCAGAATGAGTCCAGGTTTGCTACAGAGGGATGGGGAGGTGGGTGCTGGCTGCTGGTGGGACCTCATGACGTGACCTGGCAATGTGCTCAGATGCCAAAAACTGTCTGAAATATAAATAAAAAGGAAATTTGAGAACCTTAGGGCGGTTGTTTTGTGGCACTTCTGCTGTCCTGCATCAGGATCAGCCCTGCCCTGTTACAAAGGGATGGAGAGATGGTTGGGACCTCACAGTATGACCATGATGTGTCGGGTGCTGCAGGGTCACCCCATGTCCCTCTCCGGTATCCCCCCATACAGCCCATGTGGAGAACGAGGAACAGTACAGCGAGGCCCTGGAGAGCTTTGGCAACAACCACCTCTCCCAGAACAACCATGAACTCTCCACTGGCTTCCTAAACCTGGCCGTCTTCACCCGTGAGGTCACTGCACTCTTCAAGAACCTGGTAAGATGTCCCAAGTCCACTTGGATCTGGAATCCCCCACCAACCGATGCGGCTCCTTTCCTTCCAGTTTAGCTGCCCTCTGCCACATGCAGCAATCCCTACCTCCCACCCTGGGCTCAGGGACACATTCCCAGTGCTCTCAGACCATCTGATACCCCCATTACTGGATTTATAGCTCACTCCCAGCTCCCTGGGGCCATTGACACTGGGATCTGATGGGAAGCTGGGGCTGCTGTTTTCATTTTTTCCCTTTTTTCTTGCTTTCTGGTTTTTTTCTCACATCAATTGCATCTCTGATCTCGCTTGCCAAGAGTAAATCAAAGCCATGCTGGGCTGCGCAGTGGGGCCATGGGGGGCAGGCAGAGACGGCTGTGAGCTGAGCCGGGAATGGCTCTGATGGAAAACTCAGCTCCTGAATGGAGCTGGGTTCATGCATGCCCAGCAGCAAATCCCTGGGGGGTCCTGTGTGGCCCCCTCTTCCTTCGCTTTCAAATCCCCCTCTCCAAAGGGTGTTTTTGGCCCCTGGCTCTGCTTAAGGAGGAAATTGATTTCTGCTGCCCTTCCCCCAGCAAGAATTTCAGCTTTTTGGCATCTTCCTTCTCCCAGTTACCCCAATCTGGGCCTCCCTGCTCCTCCCCTTCCCCATCTTGGCTGTCATAGCCTGCTGGACTCCCATGCTCCAACAGGGCTCTGCAGAACTGTACTGATGGAGGAGTTGGACCAGTTCTGAGGGTGCCCACCTCCTGCCCCGCATGCTGCTGAGTGAGATTCTGTGCCAAGACCCTCAACCAGATCCAAAAAAAGTGGTGTTTCCCCTCCTAGAGTCTCCCTGGAGCTCCCCCATTACCCCTGGTTCGGGGGTGGTCCTGTGCCCTGGGGCTGTGTTTCTCCCCAGGTACTGCAGAGGACCAAAACCCTTTAAAAGAAATCTGGGTGCACTGGGGAAGTCTCATGTGGGTGCTGGAGCTGCTCTCACAGTTCTGAAATGGGGTGCTGCTCTGTGAGCTGCATGGAGGGATGCCAGGACAGCAGTAGGTCCATGTCCCCACCACGGACCCCTGCACAGCACTGGTAGGGATGGTGGTGGCTGCACTGCTATCCTCAGACCCCAGCAAAGGGAGACATTTTGGGAAGCCCTTTTGACATGGGTGAGCTCTTTGTATCACTGGACCACAGAGGAGCTGGTCATGTTGCTGGGTGCTGGGGACAGGGATGGGGACAGCGATGAGGTGTCGATGGGGGAAGACGGCTTTGGTTTTGGCAGCTGTGGCGCTGGTGTGGTTTGTGGGAAGGGCCACGTTCGTCAGACATCTTGCAGCCAGCTCCAACAAGTCCCAGCGTGCCCTCTGCCAGGATCTTGGATTCAGCCCCATTTCCAGCCTCTTTAACCCTTCCTGGGGCTGTGATGGAGCTTGGGGGAGGTCCCCAGCACCGAGTAGGACCTGGGGCTCCAGCTCCCTGACCTCCCCTACCATGGGGTGACCCTATCTCTACCTTCTGCAGGTGCAGAACCTGAATAACATCGTGTCCTTCCCCCTGGACAGCCTGTTGAAGGGGCAGCTGAAGGATGGCCGCCTGGTGAGTCCTGTCCCCAGGGTCACTCATTCGGTGACATTCTGCAGTGAGACCCCTGGTATGGACTCAGCTCATGCCTGTGTCCAGGAAAAGGAAGTACCAGGGGCTGGAAGGAAGCAGTGAGGGTTGGGAGTGACAGAAGCGAGGGGTGAAGACCTGGTAGGGACACTCCTCCACCCCCAAAGGGTGCAGCAATGCAGAGCAAAGCTCTCGGCCCCTTAAGTGCCACCGGCTCTTTTGCTTTCCCTGACAGCTGCCACCCCCTCTTTCCTTTGCCACAGGATTCCAAGAAGCAAATTGAAAAGGCCTGGAAGGATTATGAGACCAAAGTGTAAGCAACACTTACCTTTGCCTCTGGCAAAATCTACCTAATCCCACTCTGCACAAAGGTGTTTTGTCCCCGGGCTGGAGCCAGGCACTGATGGTGCCAGTTTGTCATGGGGAGGGTTCTCCCATGGGTTCAGTTTTTCCCAAAGGGGAAAGGGAGAGGGGCTGGCGAGGGCCTGGAGATGTTTCTCCTGATCCCATCCCCACCATAGCCTCCTGCATGGGACACCCCCATCAGAGCGGGGATGTCCGCAACCCACCTCCATGTCATTCCGCAGGGGGAAGATGGAGAAGGAGAAGGAGCGAACTCGCTTGTCTGGGGTCATCCAGGCTGAGCCAGCGGCATCGGAGGTGGCCGAGGACATGCAGAAGGAGCGGCGGCTCTTGCAGCTCCACATGTGCGAGGTGGGGGCTGTGCCGGGGGGACTGGGGACTGTTCCCCCCCAGGAACTGAGTCCCAGGGGGAAACAGGGGACCTCTCTGCTGGAAGCTGTGTAGGGACACCAGTACCTGTCCCCGTATCCAATTCCAAAGCAGCCCCACCTGTATGCTGTGGGGGACCCTTGTCCATCCCCATCCCACTGTGCCCCTGCATGATCCCAGCTCAGGGATCCCCATCCCATCCCCATATTGAGGTCCCTGTGGGATGCAGCTCCCAATGGCACCCATGGTGCACCATGAGGGTGGTCTGGGGGTTCCTTCCATGTCCCCCCATGCTCCTACCCTTCCTTGAGTGGCATTTGGGTAAAAAGTGAGCTTTTTGGCTAACATCCGTGAAGTTGGTTTTGTGGTTTTACCCTACCCTCAAAACTGCTCCTGGCTTTGGTGAGGGGGCTCACGAGTCACCCCAGATCCTTGGCAGTTCTGGGTCATTGCAGTTGATGCTCAGGAGGTGAGATGGGAATACATGAAGGCTGGAGATTCAATTTCAGAGCTCTGCAGCAAGGAGGATCTGGTCCTGGTCAGGACCAGGTGTCCTGACTCCAGACACTCTGCAGCCCCATAAACCTCGAGGGTGACAGAGCAAGGAACAAGTCTGCAGTGGGTTGTCCCAGAGGTCTCCCATGTTCCCAAGGGCCAGATCCTGGTGCCGCCCCGTGCCCACCCAGAAAAGAAGGGTTTGTGGGGAGGAGGCCGTGCCTGCCTCGGAGCTGGGACCCAGCCAGATGAGTCACTCCCTTGAATAGCTCCACTGTGGGTTAAATAACAGCACACGGAGAGGTGGGAGCTGGAGCAGGGCATGTGCACCCGTGTTTCTGCATGCATGAGAGCTGCTGCTGGCCCTGGAAGTGGGAGGACAGTTCTTTTGTGGGGCTGGGGACCACGTGATGCACATGGGTTTATAGGAGAGTGGGTTTTGCTACTTCCTGGGCTGGGAACAGGATCCTGTTCCACCCCATGGGGTGGTTGTATCTCCCCATCATTGGCCATCTCACACCTTCAGGGCTATGGGAGCAGTTGGACATGGGCCCAGGGGTGCTGGGAGCATCCCTTTGTTCATCAGTCCCAGCCAGTGCTGGCTGGGACGCTCTGCTGCCACTGTGGGATGCGGGTGGCGAGGCAGGGACATCCCATGGGAGCTGGCTGCATGTGGCCTTTTCTAGGTAGCACATGGTTCAGGGGTATAGTTGTGCTTCCTGACATTGACTTGGCATCTCCAGCTTGCACGGAGCAGTTTAACAACCCTCCTCAGCCCAGTGACCCCCTCAAGGTGTCCAGAGTGCCTGGGGCACAGGGAGACTCCATTCCAGGAGCTCTAGCCCACCCTAGCTCAGGGCTGCCTACCCCTCCCCTTCGCACTCGAAACCATTCCAGCAGCTGGAGAGGAGCTTGCAGAGGAAAAAATCTCTCCCCCTTCTTATTTTGCTTAGGGTGAATGAGACTTTGTGTCTTTCCTTCCCTGCCTGCAGCTGATGGATGGGTTTGATGCAAAAAGCTGAAATTCCCCATCCCACGGGGCACTTCAGCAGACCTCCGGCACTGGTGTGCTGCAGGTGCTCGCTTCTTGGAATCTGATTTTTTGGGAATAAAAGGGCCACATCTTAAAAAACATTTGGCCTTTTTTGTTGTTTTTTTTTTCCTTCACAAGCTGCCTTGAGTTTTGGTTATTTATTAACTCCAGAAGTAATGAGCAGTGGGAGAAGCATGCTTGGCTAGAAACCCTGGAGGCCTGCCTCAGTCCTTGAACTTTCCATGTCTTGGAAGACTTCCAGAGCCAGGTTTTTTGAGGGTGGTCCCCAGCGAGCTGCCTTCAAATCCAACATCATGACTTGATTTCTTGAAACCCAGCCAGTGTTTTAACCTTCCTCCCTGTGCTGGGAAGGGAATCAAGGACTGGGCAGGCTCTTGCTCTTTCCTCTGGGATATTTTCAGCTGGTCCTTGTCTCTGTCACCTAAAGAGGTGTCTTCTCCCCCTCCAGTACCTGCTAAAAGCCAGCGAGTCTCAGATGAAGCAGGGACCAGATTTCCTGCAGAGCCTCATCAAGTTTTTCCATGCTCAGCACAAGTAGGTGCCACCTGTGTCAAGATGGTTCATCCATGCGGCTCATTATCACCCTTGGGTGGTCCCACGAGGGTCTGGGGTCTTCTGCTCTCATCCCAGGTCCTTAAAGCAGTTGGTGGAGATACTGGGCAGAGCCCATCACTCTTCAGTTTTCTCTGGGGAGTTGAAATGTGTTTTGTTGTCTTGAGAAGCTGTAAATGTGTCCATGGGGCTGGGGGAGGGGCATTGGCTTGAGGTATATATGATTATTTGGTTTCTGGATAGATTTCCAGGGATGAGCTCAGCTGAGCAGATCTGGCATTAGCCATGGGGCTCATAACGAGGGTGTTTGGAGCGAGGGTCAACATCTCCTTGCCTTTCCCATTGCTCTGTGAGGCTGGAATAGCAATGTGGAGGAGTCATCATCTCCTCCAGCTCTCAAATGGGGAAACTGAGGCAGGTTGAGACAGTCACTGTGGTTGAAAGCATGTCTTTGACTGGGACTGTGACCCAGGGACCCCCAGAATGTGGCTTTTGGCAGCACTGATCGCCAGTCAGTTGAGCTGGGATTAAACAAGGGGCCAATCCTGCATCCCAAACACCCCAAATATTTGGGGCACCCAGGTCTCATGGGCTGGGCTTGGCCTTTGCTGGGTTCTCTCCAGATCCCTGTAGCCAGGAAGCCATGAAGCGAGCACAGCTTTCCAGGGAGGGGATAGCCATGATCTCCTGCCACATTTTCTCTAAAAGCCCTCTTTTCCTCCATCCTCCTCATCTGCATCTTAATCACCCTCAACAAACATCCAGTTTCTTTCAAGATGGCTGGAAGGCTGCCCAGAACCTCTACCCCTTCATTGAGAAGCTCGCTGTGTCCCTCCATGCGGTAAGGCCTTCACACTGCCATCCAATGCCCATCAGACATGTCTCCCAGGATGCCAACCCCTGTCCCTGTGCCAGCCCCTGAGAACACCTGCCCTCAGCGTAGCAGTGAGGGCAGCTGCTCCCTTTCCAGCTCCACCAAGCACAGGAGGAGGAGGTGAAGCAGCTCACACAGACCCGCGATGCCCTCCGCAACATCCTGCAGCTGGAGAACAAGGAGGTGAGGACCCCGGGATGGGCAGGGAAGAGCTGAGAAGGAGCATCGGGAGGGTACTGGGTACCCTAGGGTTAGTTTGAGGATGGGGGGAGCAGAAGAGAGAGGGGAGGTGGGTTAACCTCTCTAGGGACCTGGAGACATTTGGATGCTGGGAGGGCATGGGGGTGTCTGGCATCCTGCTGGACGCACTGCACCCCCGTGAGGACAGGGGCAGCAACCGCCGCTGTGCCTCTCACTTTGCTTTTTGTCGTTTTTTCAGGAAAACTTGAGCAGGAAGAACTCTGGCAGTGGCTACAGTATCCACCAGCACCAAGGCAACAAGCAGTACGGAACAGAGAAGTCAGGATTCCTGTACAAGAAGAGTGATGGGTAAGGATGAGTGTTATCCCAGAGAGCTCTTGGCTTCATCCCAATATTGTCAATGCTCATGGGAGGCGTCAGAGCTGGAATCCAGCTCACAAAACATTTAACACTCTGTGAGTTAGAGAAAGCACAACCCCACATCCAGAACACCATCAAGCCTCTGCCGAGGGCTGCCGTGGCTGGTTTGGGATGTGGATGTGGGTGATTGCAGCTGTGCAATCCTTGCTCCTCCTCTTCCTCCTCCTCAGGATCCGCAAAGTGTGGCAGAAGAGGAAGTGCGGTGTGAAGTATGGCTGCCTGACCATCTCCCATAGCACGGTGGGGAGTGTGGGGGCTGCAGCCCTGACCATTCTTGGTGCACCCTCTGGGACTTGGTGTCCATTGGATTTCAGGTTTAGTTTTGCCCAAACTGGTCACAAATCTGCCTGGCTTAAAATTCAATACCAGATGGGACTGGACAGTCTAAAGAAGGTCCCCTGTGTCTGACAGGGGTCCAAAAGTGGTCCCCCATGTCTGACAGGGGTCCACGGGAGAGGAGGGTGAGCTTGGTTGGAGCAGTGAGATGGATGATGAGGGTCCAGACAAGCACAAAGAGGATTGGGCAGGTTGGGAGGGAAGGGCTGCCCCCTGGTGTTGGAGGCTGGAAACTGCAAGAGGGACAATGACATCTTGGAGCAGTGTTCTGCAAAGGATCCCTGTTCTAAAATGGGTCAGACAGGGTCTGATTTGCATGGTTATCCCAAGAGAAACCAACTGTGGTGGTGGTTGTACTGCCACAGTTGCCACTAGAGATGGTGATGCCTATCCCATTCCTTCCTGGTCCTTTAACCCACCTCGGTCCTCTCACCCTGCAGATAAACCGTCCCCCCGTGAAGCTGAACCTCCTCACCTGCCAGGTGCGGCCCCATGCCGAGGAGAAGAAATGCTTTGACCTGGTGACACGTGAGTGCTTGGGATGAAGTGCTGTGGCTGGGATGAGGTGTTTGACGTGGAGACAGAGGCTGTGGTGGGGCCTCTCTTTTTTGGAGTGGGTTTTTCCTCTGAAACACCTTGGCACCCTCCTTAAATGCTTTTAATCTGGCTCTGGGTGTCTTCCTGGCTGTCTTTACACTTGAAGGATTGATCTCTCCAAGGAGATCTAGAAAGCTGTCAAAAGTGGTTGTGACAGGGCTCAGGCGATGGGAAAGTGATGTGCAGTGATTTAATTTGTAATTAAGCAGCTCCTTTGAAGAGATTTCAGCTGATTCCTTCTGTCCTGGGCATCCCTAGATCATAGAATCCTAGAATGGTTGGAAGGTTGGAAGCAACCTTAAAGGCTATCTTGTTCCACCCCTCCCACCATGGGCAGGGACACCTTCCACTAGACCAAATTGCTCCAAGCCCCATCCAAGCTGGCCTTGAACAGTTCAAGGGATGTGGCAGACACAGCTTCTCTCCTTTCACCTTCTCCTCTCTCTCCCCATCCCTGCAGACAACAGGACCTATCACTTCCAAGCGGAGGATGAGCAGGAGTGTGTTGTGTAAGTGCCACAACCCATCCCTCCTCCTTGACATGCCAGATCGTGCTCTGCCTTCCCCACCCTCCTCTTCCTCCTCCCTCCTGCCCAGGTGGGTCTCGGTGCTGCAGAACAGCAAGGATGAAGCCCTGAGCAATGCCTTCAAGGGGGATGGGGGCAGTGGCGGGGTGGCAGCAGGCACCGGGGTGGACGGCGGCATGCAGGAGCTCACCAGGCTGATCATCAGTGAGGTGAAGAACATGCCAGGAAACAAGCAGTGTTGTGACTGCGGTGCCCCAGGTACGTCAGGGCCTGGGGTGTCCCCTCCGGAGTATGGGTCAGCTGTCATGGGGGTCACAGCATCTTGGGGGGCTGGGCATGGTGCCAAGCCCTGCGCTGCTCCCACTGCAGATCCCACATGGCTCTCTACTAACCTTGGCATCCTGACATGCATCGAGTGCTCTGGTATCCATCGGGAGCTGGGTGTGCATTATTCCCGCATCCAGTCCCTCACTCTGGATGTTCTCAGCACCTCCGAGCTGTTGGTAAGCTGCTCTCTGAGCCCAGAGGTCTCTTCCCTCTGTGTCTCCCAAATCTCCTGTGATGCAGGGTTCATTCCTTTTTCTCCATCCCATCTGTCCCCAGTTTGCTCCAGGGCTTGCAAACTTGCCTCAGTTTCCCCAGCACAGTGGTCTGGGCAAGGGTGGCTCTGCAAAGCTGTTTGCTAGCAGGGGGCTGCTGGCAGCTCCCCAGGATTTTCTCCCTCCTGAAACAGATTTCCCATGCCATAAGAGAGCATCATCCTGGCAGAGATGCTGCTCTGGGAAGGTTCTGGGTGGATCCAGTGGATTCCTTCCTTCTGGGATGGGATCTGGCTGGAGCAGGGTGAGTGTGACCAAGAGGGCTTGTGTCCCTCTGTTCTCCTTTCTCCCTAGCTGGCTGTTAGCATTGGGAACACTCGCTTCAATGAGATCATGGAGGCCATGCTACCCACACAGGACTGTCCCAAGCCCTCGGCCAGCAGTGATATGTGAGTCAGGGACTTGGGTGTGCTGGGAAGAAGAGGAGGAGGAGGAATAGGAGTGCATGGTGTGTGCCCTGTTCTTGTCCCCATGCTGCTGCTGCCCATCAGCTCTAAGACACCCCTGGGATGAAGCATCCTGGTGTCACTGCTGGATTGTGGTGGGGATCTGCACCTCTTTGGAGGTTTACCCTTGATCCTGAGACTTCAGGAGGAGGCAGGAGCACAGGGCTCCACACCCTGACTCCATGCCCATCCAGGCCCCCTTCCGGCAGGGCTGCGCGCAAGGAATACATCATGGCCAAGTACATGGAGCGACGCTACGTGCAGAAGGGCGGCCAGGACAACCCCCACGGCCTCTGGGAAGCCATTCAAGCCCGTGACCTCCTGGCCCTGCTCCAGGCCTTTGCCGAGGGGCATGACCTGACCAAGCCCCTGGCCAGCCCTGAGGGTCAGGTGAGGCCTGCACCTGACAGGGAATAGATTTTCCCTCTCTGGGTGGCTGTGCTTGGGCAGGTATGTGCTGGTGGGAAGATGAGCATCCTCAGGTCCACCTTTCTTCTCTCCTACACATAGGAGATGAAGCATTGTTGAGGCCAGCTTTCCTCTCCCTTCCGTATCTTGGGAGATGAGGTATCCTTGGGTTCAGCTCTCCTTTCCCTTCCACCATGGAGGACATGAGCATATATGTATCCAGCACTCCTTTTCCCTCCATTCAGGGGGGAAGATGAGCATTCTTGGATCCGGTACTTCTTTTCTGTTCATCCTGAGGAAGATGAGCATTCTCAGGGTCATCTCTCCTTCCCATCTCTTGGCAGGATGCAGGCGAGCTGCCACTGCACATGGCCGTGCGCCACGCTGACAGATCGTCCCTTCCCTTGGTGGACTTTATCATCCAGAATGGGTGTGTCCCCAAGTGCTCCCAGTGTTCCCTGCCCCTCTCCCTCACGGGAGGAATGTACAGGATGCTTGTGTGTTCTCAAGCCTTGACTTCCCTGTTGTTGGCCCTGCACAGGGGAACACTGGACCGGGTGACGCAGGATGGGAACACGGCCTTGCACTATGGTGTGCTCTACAACCAGCCCAACTGCCTCAAGCTGCTCCTGAAAGGCAAAGCCACCTTCACCACAGGTATGAGGTTGGGATGGGGGTTTTGGGGTTCTTTGGCGGGAGTGGTAAGGCTGCAACCTGGATTTGTCCCTCTTTTGTCCCTTGGGCAGTGAACGCAGCAGGTGAGACGGCTCTGGACATGGCGAGGAGGCTGAAGTACAGCGAGTGTGAGGAGCTGGTAGGTGGGATGGAGGAATGGGGGAGAAGCTCAGCATGGGGAGAGGGGACCAAGCGCCTGAGGAGGGCTGGCATGAAGGTGGAGGGCTTCCAGGACATCTCCCTCCAGTGCCGAGACTCCTGTGGGCTGCCCCGTCCTGAGATCCCCCTGACCTGCCCCATCCGTTTGGCAGCTGGAGCAGGCGCAGGCAGGGAAGCTCTCCCTGCAGATCCATGTGGACTATGACTGGGAGCCCCCATCAGAGTTCTCCTATGACAGCGAGGATGAGCTGGAGGAGAAGGTACCTGTGGGATGGTGGTGGGGGGCCTCCGCATCCCCAGTGAGGGAGCTGGGGGAGTGCAGACCCTTTTCAGGGGCTGGTGGCAGTGGGACATCCCTGGAGCTGTGTGTGTACCCCCAGGTGAGCCCCCTCCAGCGCTCCTTCAAGGGCACATCACCACTGGCTGCCAGCCTGCTGCCCACCTGCTCCCAGACCCGCTGGAGCTGTATGGGGATGGACATCACCAACAAGACCTACGAGAGCATTCTGGTGCCCTCGCGCCCTGCACCCCGCCGGGCCCACAGCGAGGAGATCCCCCCACCGCTGCCCCTCAAAAACGCTACACGGGGCAGCTCTCGCCCCAAACCCAGCCACAGCCCCACCGGTGAGTCGGAGTGGGGGGTCATTGTGGTGGGGCTGTGCCTTCCCCCAGAGACCAAGTTTATTGTTCCCATTGCATGTATTCCCCCAGAGCGCCCTGAATTGCCCCGGCAGGCATCGGAGCCCCACTTCTCTGGGCCAGCAGAAGCACTGGCACCACGAAGCCTGCCTTGTGCCAGCAGCACGGGTGCCCTGGATGGCACCCCTGGCACCCGCAGCCCCACCGAGAGCCAGCGGGCAGCGTACTGGGAGACCCACTCCGAGACAGACACTAGCAGCTGTCGGTGGGGGCCAGAGCTGAGTCCCCCAGCCACGCAGTCCCTGCCCGGCAACATGGCCCCTGACATCCCCCTTGTCAAGTTTGGGTAGGGACCCTGCTCCAGACTGGGGTTGCACTTGGTGTTGGGGGGGTCATTGCATGGTGCTGGTTGACTTCAACCTCTGCCTCCCCCATGGGCATGGAGAATCAATATGAAGCAATTCCCCACCCTCCAGAGTCTCCAGAGAAGCTGATGGTGACCCTGGGATGCAGGAGGAGACAAGGGCAGCTGTGGGGATGCTGGGCTGTCCTTGGAGACAATGACACAACTTATTTGGGAGGACACCAAGGTCCTCTGCAAGTTATCATATGTATTTTTTCTCTCTTTTGGGAAAATGTGGTGGGATGGGCTCATTTGAGGGAGTTTGGGTGCTGGGGACCCTTTCCATCAGCAGCCAGGGGGCTGTGGATGGGATCCAGGTCCCATGGGGGAAGCCCTGACTCCCCCGAGACTTCACAGGAAGGGGAATAGGGAGGGGGAAGGCACCAGCAGAGTGGGGTGACACTGTTCCCACTGTCACCCACAGCTCAGAGAGCACCCGCTCATACCGGCGCATCGGTGGCATGGTGGGCAAAGTGGGGTCGGCTGGGTCCCCCCAGAGCCCTGGTGGCCCCGAGGACCCCGCTCTCAGCAAGGTGCCTCCTGTGCCCATGCCCAGGAGATTTGCTCCGGTAGGTGCAAATCCTCCTCTCTGCATTCCCAAGCATCCCAGCTCTTCTTATCCTCGGGTGGCAGATGGAGTGATCAGGGGGTCATATCTCTGTTGCTGCCTTTTGGATGGCCTCGAGGGGCTCTGTCACCCCCTTTTAATCCGATTTCAGGCCAAGGGGAGGCAGAAGCGAGTGAAGGCGGTGGCTGACTGCAAGGGGGACAAGGCGCGAGAGCTGACCTTCTCCAAGGGGGAGGTCATTGTGGTGACACGGGAGGAGGATGAGCAGATCTGGGTGAGTCACCATGGTGTGGACAGGTGCTGGGATCCAAATCCTGCTTGTTTTTCCCCTCCAGTTTTCTTCTGAAGGAGGCTGGGTTTTTCTGGGGGGGCATGGATGAGGGACTCCTGCCTCATGTGTACATGGCAGAGGACTGGGAGGGCTCCACTGATGTGGCTCCACTGATGTGTCTCCACCGCTTCGCCTCTCTAAATCCCTATTGGAATTGAGCAGGGGAGAAGTTTTGGGGCTGACATCTCAAGATAAGACTCACATCCTCCTGAACCCTCTTTCTGTACCCCCAGGTCGGCTTCATCGAGGGTGATGGCTCCCGCACCGGAGTCTTCCCTGCCAGCTTTGTCCACCTCTTGCAAGACTGACCGGGTGGGGGTGGCCCATTTGTAATTATCCCATTGGCTGGGACTAGAGGCAGCTCCCTGCTGGGGCTTGGTAGAGCCAAGCCACAAGGGACATGTGCCCAGGATCCCGGCATGAGACCACTGCCCTCCAAGGGGGCCCAGAGACCCTCTGCATTGGGAAAACCATCCATGGATTCCCCATGGAAAACCATCCATGGGGAGCTGAGGAGCAGAGAATGGACACGCTCGCTGCACTGGTGGACTGAGGTTTCTGTGCCAGCCCCTGCTCCTGCCGCGCTTTCCGTCCTTCCTGTGGGCTCTGCCCATCCCTTGGGTTTTCTTTTTCCTTCTCTGCAAGGAATTGGAGATGGGGGGGGCTGTATTTGGTGTCCTGCACCCTCTGACAGATAGTCATGAAGCCTCATCCTGGGGCCAAGCCAAGGACCCCCAGCCTCCTTCTGTACCTCAACTCTGAAGCCTTTGGGATGGGCAAGAAATAGGAGAGGGGAGTTTTTTGTGTCCATCCCCACCCTGGGGATGCCTGGACTCATGGGGTTCTCGGAGCTGCCTGGACTCATGGGGTTTGGGGATGCTCCAAAGCTTCTCCAAAACTGATAGTGAAATGCCATTCCCTGATTTGGAGGGTTGGGGGGATGTTTCAGGTGGTACCACAGACACCCTGTCCCATGTCCCTCATCTGGGGTGGGTGCTGGATCACCGCCCCTGCCTTGGGAGGGGCTCTCAGAGGGTGTTTTGCAGCTTTTTCTAGGACCAGCATACCCCCCCGTACCAGTGTCCCTTGGGAGCCACCTGCCTCCATACCCCCTCACTTTTCTCATTTCTGTGTCAAATGCTTCATCTCAAAAAAGTCTTTTTTAATTGTTTTTTGTCTCTGATTTCTAATAAACCATCATTTTTTTAAGTATCTGGGAGTGTGTGGGGGGCACAGCCCCTGCCCTGCTGATGTGTCCCCAGGGCTCCTAGTCAGTGGCATCTGTGATCGCCCTCAGGGCAACCATGTGGGGCTGGGCTGGGACATGGGCAGCTTCCCAGTATGCTGGGATGGATCCAGAGCAGGATGCTCATCCTACAGCCACCCCTTGTGGGTGCTGGGGCAGGGGCAAGCAAGGATGGCAAGGTTGTTGTCACCTACATACCCCAATGGCTCCATATTGCTGCCTGTCCCGCCAGGCCTGAGGGGCTCCTGGCTCCCACCCCAGGCTGGCATACTGTCAGCTGCCAGGGCTCTGCTGCACTTCAAAGACTGCGGGACATGTTGGTGTGTCATTCATCATCACACAATCATGGAATGTTGGAAGGAGCCTTAAAGATCACTCCTTCCATCCCCTGCCATAGGGGGGACACCTTCCACTAGACCAGATTGCTCCAAGCCTGTCCAACCTGACCTTGGACATTTCCAGGGATGGGGTATTCTCAGTACCAAAATACTCCAATGTGTGGAGTATTTCAATATAAGAACTATTCCTGTCTACTGGTATTCCACATATATTGGAATATTCCAATACACGGAGTATAAAGATTATTCCCCCAGGACTCTTGCTGTTGCAGGACACCAACTTTGGAAAGAACAGAGCGTGTGGCACAGTGCACTGTACCGGCGCCCCTCAGGATTCCCTGGCCAGGCCCTCCCGATGGCAAAGCCCCATCCCTGTCCCTCGGCGCCCCAGGGCAGTCACAGCCGCGCGTCCCGGAGCGCCCCGACGCGCACCTCCCCCGCTCTTGCAATCGTGGCTCTCGGCTATATTTAGCCCTTCCCCGTGCTATTTCGCTTTCCTGGCAGGAGTTTATAACTGGCCGGGACAGCCCCACCTCCTTTCTGCTTTCTCTCCCTTCCCTTCCCTTTTCCCCTTTTCCCCTCTTCTCTGCTCCCTCCCACCCGGCTGCCCAGGACCCCCATGCCAGCAGTCCCCAGCTGTGCCCGCAGCCAGCGTCCTGCTCCACTGGAGCCCCCGCCATGGGGCCTGCTGAGGAGCTGGTCCGGATTGCCAAGAAATTGGATAAGATGGTGGCCAGGAAGAGCACGGTAAGGTGGCCGAGCTCCTCGGGGTGTGTGTGCATATTTACACACATAAGTATTTGCATGTGTGCTTATTTGCACACATGCTTATTTACACAGACGTGCTTGTTTACATACATGTTTGAATGTTGTTGCATGGCTTGGGAAAGGCGGTGTTTGCTCTTCACACCCTTCATGTCGTCCCTGGAGGAACTGAGTGGGTTTAAGGGGTGCTGCCTATGTCACCCAAGCCCAGCCTCAGGACATCACAGTCACCACCCAGAGGATTTAATTTTGCCTCTGATTTGAAGCTCTCCTGCACCCCATTGCTCCCAGACACTGGGATTTAGGGGTAGGGGGGGTTTGTCCCATGGGTGGCAGCTCTAGAGACTGCTCAGCTGTGCCGG
Organism: Drymodes brunneopygia; assembly: GCA_013400955.1. NCBI lineage: Eukaryota > Metazoa > Chordata > Aves > Passeriformes > Petroicidae > Drymodes > Drymodes brunneopygia. The sequence continues at coordinate 47,356 of VZTZ01046324.1, forward strand.
ACTGTGGGCAACAGGTGTTTGGCCCCTGGCCTGTGCACCAACACCCGATCAGTGGCAGGGTCAGAGGTTCGTGTGCAAGCAAGGAAAAACTCTGGGCTGGGGGATATAACACCCCCAATACCCCTAGCAAAGCCCTGCCTGTTGCACAAGTGTGCAGAGGGAGGGGAGGGGGGTCAGTCGCTGTTTCCTGGGTGGTTGTGGTGGTTGTGTGCTGGGGGAAGCCAGGATCCAGCCCTGCCACCCTTGTGCCAAGTGAGGATCCATCTGGGGATCCTGGTGAGCCAGTTACGTGTGCCAAGCCCAGCCCTCAGAGTTAATATTTGACCGTTTCCACCGGCCTTTGCCCCAGCAAGGTGCAGGCTCCTGGCTGGGGTGCAGCACTGCCGTCTCCCTGGATCTGGTGGCTATTTGAGATGCCAATGCCAAACCAGATGCCATGGCTCTGCTTGCTGTCAGGAATTACCCAGGGGTCAGGGGATAGGGATGCTCCACACCTCTCCTGCTGCACCTTGGGATGGGATGGAACCAGGGTCCAGCTATAGCACAGGAATGTCCCTGCACCTATCAAACCAGGGGGGTGTGATCCAGCCTCTCGTGGTGGGAATCCATGGAACTGTGTCCCTGGGGAGGGGTACCTGGGAGCTGGTATCTGCTGCTGGGGCTCTAAAAATACCAGGGATGAGGGCGAGGAGGAAGAGAGGGAGGTGAAAGAAGGCTCCATGCTGGACTATCTTTAGCCCAGCTGCCACTGCAGGGTGTGAAGATGAAATCCCAGGGCTTGTGTCCCATGGACCTTCACACCCGTGGGTGGGGGACACCGTAGAATCCCCCAGCCTTCCCTAGCTCCCATCAACCCAGATTTTTCTTGTAGATGGGGTTTTCCCAAGTTTTAAGAAAAGCCTCTGCTACCCAGCTGGAGATTTGACCTGGTTCTGGGATGGTCTAGCAGGATTTGGGTGTGGGACTTTTCTATCGGTGTGTTGTCACAGAGGGTCAGGCAATCCCAGGGAGCAGCCCAGGTCTGCTTTGGCTTCTCCTGTCATGCTCTTCCTGGTGCTGCATGGGAGCCTCAAGGGCTCCCATGGCTTCTTTCTGCTGCAGGAAGGGGCACTGGATCTGCTCAAATCCCTTACCGGCTACACCATGACCATCCAGCTGCTCCAGGTGAGGGGGTTTGGGTGGGGGGACACCCCATGGGGTAGCTTGTCCTGTGCCCCATGCCAGCCAGCACATCCCTAAGGATGTGTGCCTGGTGTGTGTCCCCAGACCACACGGATCGGAGTGGCTGTGAACTCAGTGCGGAAACACTGCTCAGATGAAGAGGTGGTGGCCTCAGCCAAAATCCTCATCAAAAACTGGAAGCGGCTTCTGGGTGAGTGATGCCAGGGGGAGGCAAGAACCCCCCAAAGCCTCAATCCTCCCTGGGCCATCCCCACACCTCAAGCCTTGATGCTTTCTGTGGGGGGTGGAGTGGGATCAGTCCAGAGCTCAGATGTGCAGGCTCCTATAACCTGTAACCCAGATTTTCCAAGGGTTTGTTTTCACTCTGGGATAGAGTGGTGTAAATCAATGTGTGCCCCACCGAGGGCTGAGCATCTCCACAATCATTTCCCACTCCAGGACGCAGCTCTGCAGGTGTCCTGTGCTGGTTTGTGCTGTGACTGTGACACACAAATCCTTCCCCCAGAGTCTACCACCACAAAAAAAGAGAAGGATGCAGATGGGAAGAAGGATGCAGATGGAGACAAGAAGAAGAAGGGGCTGGATGTTTCCAGCTGCCCCAGTGAAGGGGTGAAGCATGGCAAGAATACAGCTGAGAAGCACAGGGAGAAGCACAGGGAGAGGTGAGGGCTCCTGCCTGCTGTCAGGGGGCACCAGGGCTGATATAAGACCATCCTCTGCTTGGTCTTTAAGAGTTTATGCATCTCTGCCTACCCATGGATGCCAGCAGCACTTCTGGAGACCAAACTACCTCTGGGACAGCACCAGGGCAGTTTCTGGAGGAGGGAGAAGTGGCAATTTTTTATTTTCCCTTCTCTAAAACTAATTATTCCTTGGATGATGTCTGTTTGGACAGTGCTTATCTGACCCCTGCTCTCTCTGTCCCTAGGAAGCCCAGCAAGTGTGACTCTCATGCCACCACCACCCAGAGCTACTCTGCCAATTCCAGCCCAGAGAGGTACCTGCCAAAAGATTCCCTGACCCTCACGCCAGGTTCTGCCAGGCACTGCCAGCCCAGGGGAGGCTTTGCTGGCAGCCTGGGGGTGGTGGGGCTCAGGGATGGGGGATGCAGATGGACAGGATCTAGCTCACGGGTTACCAGAGTCTGCTGGGGTTGCTGAGAGCTTCTCTCCCTTCCTTTGGGCCTCCGTGGTGAAGAGAGTCCAGTGATGGCCGGAGCCCCACTGCATCCTCCAAGAAATCACCTCTGGATGGCAAGAAAGAGAGGTGGGTGCTGGGCTGGATGAAGATGGGAGAGGCCAGACTCCAGCCCCTCACTGCGCTGTGGTTGGGAGTGCGGACCCACCGCTTGTCCCAGTTGCTGCCCTCTGACATGGGGCTTGTCCTACCAGGAGAGCCTCTGCTGACTCCAGGTCCTCAACCATCTCCTCCTCTTCCTCCCCACAGAAGAGACTGTCAGGGGAGAGGTAAGGAGGGGGTGTCCCTGGGCAGCCTGGGGATGCTTGCAGGGTCCCCCTTGGGGATGCCCTGACTATGGAGGGGGTAAGAGATGGCTGGGAGCCCTGATCCTGCCATAGCACTGGGATATTCCCTGGGAGAAGCAAATCCTCCCCTGGGGAGATTCCTGTTGGCTTCCAGGCGCTCTCATGGATCTGCTGGTGCCTGAGGTCCTGCCACCAGTCCCTGCCCCCTGTCCTGCCTGTCCCATCTCTGGTGTCATCCCCACTGTCTTGTTCTGTGCCACTCCCAGGAGAGCCTCTGTGGGCACCAGCCTCTCTCCAGCTCCCACCAGCTCCCAGAGAAACTCCAATGACAGCAAGGAGGAAAGGTAGGAGAGAGGAGGAAAGGTAGGAGAGACCCATTCCACTTCCAAGGGACCCTGGCAGGTCCCTGCAGCTGTGCCAGGATCCTACCACCTGCCTGTGCCCCTCCATGTGCCCCTACAGAGCCAACAGCAGCAAAGCCAAACCTGAGGTGCCACGCACCCCCACCAGCCCCTCCTTCTCTGCCAGCCCCTGCTTTCTGGCCCCCTGCTATCTCACAGGGGACTCAGTTCGGGACAAGTGCGTTGAGATGCTGACGGCTGCACTCCGCATGGATGGTGAGCAGTTCTAAGGATGCTGGACCCCAGACTGGGCTGTTTCTCCTATGGGACAGTCCTAATAGGAGCATTCAGTCCCAAAAGGAAAGAAAAGGAGGTTGGTAGGGTCTCTGATAAGAAGGTTGGATTGTGAGGATGCATCTTTGTAAGGTTCAAGATGGGTAAAAATAGGTATTTCAGAGGTGGAGTATCTGGGGCAAGTACAGGGGGAGAGGTGAGGTTTTTTTGGGGAGGTACAGTGAGACCTGGCTGGTTTCATGTCTGAAAGTCACCCCTTAACCTCTCTCCTTTAGATGACTACAAGGAGTTCAGTGTCAACTGCGAGAAGATGGCATCAGAGATTGAAGACCATATCCTTTGGGGGCTAGGGGTCCCCAGGCTCCGTGTGCTGGGGGGGAGAACGTGGGCTCAAGAGTGCTGCTGGGGACAGAACAGTGGGTGACAGGGATAGGGACAGAGGGTGACAGACTCTGCCATGCTTGTTGCCTGCAGAGGGAGCCCAGACCACAGTTAGAGGATGCTGAGACTGAGGCTGAGGCTGAAGCTGATGCTGAGAATCATCTCCTGAACATCTGCCTTCGTGTGGGGGTCTGTGTGTCCCCCCCAGCCCCCTCTGGTCAGGGACCTGCCTTCATCCCTGGGGAAATAAATCCAAACCCAGCCAAAGCTTTTTCCATAAGCCTGCTGTAGGTGCCTGTGTCTCCTGCCAGAACCAGTCTGTCACAATGTCCAGGCTGTGCCATGCTGGCAGGGATGGAGCCACCTCTGTCCACCCCCAAATCAAGGCTTAGGGTTGTCCTGGCAGACCCCTGAGACCGGGACCAACCCCAGGGTGGTTGCCCTCCTGGGTGCACTTTTTGGTGCATCCCAAACTCTGTGCCCAAAGCTGCTACATCAACTTGTCCATATCCATGTTCTTTATAAGGAGGGAGTAGACTGAGTCTTCTGCACTTGGAACTTTTGTCCCAGCACGGGGCTTGGTGACAATCCCTGAGCCACACAGCCTTGCCTGGATGTTAGACATTCCAAGGCAATGCAAATTCATTTTCCTCCCCACATCTCAAGCTGTGCTTCACTCTCCTAAAGCCAAGGATGAGGACATGGGAGGAAAAGCCCACTGAGATCAGCCACCTCCACGTGACCATTGGCCCTGGTGACAGCACCACCCAAGCTGATTCCTTGACGGACCCCACATATCTTCCAGGAGCTGAAGAGCACAGACATGAAGTATCGCAACCGGGTGCGGAGCAGGATCAGCAACCTGAAGGATCCCAAGAACCCTGGTCTGCGGAGGAATGTGCTGTGCGGGGCCATCGAGCCCGGCCTCATCGCCCGCATGACTGCCGAGGTGGGCAGTGGGGTGCATGGGATTGGTGCCCATGGGTCTCATCCATGCTGCCTCTGTGGTGCCCAAGTGCTGGGTTATGGCTTGGTGCTGTCCACAGTAGGGTTGTCCCAGCACCTCCCCATCTCACCCCAGTGCTGAATGAGGCACACAGAGCATCAGGAGAAAGCTGGCAGCACTACCTGGTCCCCTCAGAGCCCTGCAGACTCCCAGCCCATCACAGATCTGGCTGTGGGATGCCACACTGGCAGGAATCAGGCTGGAGCGTCCCCATTTGTCCTCCTCAACCAGCGTCCACAAATCCTTGGAAGCCTAGTTTCCCCTGTGGGGAGACAGATCCCTGCAGGCAGCAGTTTTAGTTTGAGGATGGGGTGATTTTTTCATCTGGATGGGTCTGAGCCCTCCAGCAAGCACAGAGAGCAGGATTAATCCTGGTTTGGGAGAGGATGGGGAAGGTGTTGGACTGTGGTACTTGGATGTGAGCAGAGCCACGGCCACACTGACCCATCTGTGCCAATGCTGGTGGCAGGAGATGGCCAGTGATGAGCTCAAGAAGCTGAGGAATGCCATGACCCAGGAGGCCATCCGGGAGCACCAGATGGCCAAGACAGGCGGCACCGTCACCGACCTCTTCCAGTGTGGCAAGTGCAAGAAGAAGAACTGCACATATAACCAGGTCAGGCCTGGTCCCCAGGGGACCTTGGTTTGGGGAACACCATAAGGGTCTCCACTGAGCCGGTGCTGCTCCACCCCAGGTACAGACGCGCAGCGCCGACGAGCCCATGACAACATTTGTGCTGTGCAATGAGTGTGGGAACCGCTGGAAGGTCTGTTACCATCTGGGGAGAGGCTCTGGGCAACCCAACCCTTTCCTAACCTTCGGGGGTGGCAGAGCCCCCCCTGAAGTGGTGCTTTGGGGGCTGGGTGAGGGCTTACCACCTGTCCTGGGCTCTGCTTTTCTGCAGTTCTGCTGACACTGCTGGCGATTGGGCTGGAGGGAGCATGGTGCAAGACAAGATGCTGTGACACCACATTGGGCAGCTGGGGTGGGGAGGAGGGGTCAGGGTGGCACCAGTCCCTAAACCCCAGCTCCTTGTTCCCTTGCACTGGGCTCCCTCAAACATCGTGGGGAGCTGGCCTCCAGCAATGTCAAGTTCACTCGAGAAGGTCCCTGTGAATTCAATGGTTCTTCCCTGCAAATGCCTGCCCTTTGATTGGGGTGTGCTGGGATCCCACTGGGAATAGACTGATTCCTGGAAAGGGAGACCGGTACAACCTGGGCAGCATATCATTCCCTGAGAGAAATCTGGACTTGGATGATTTGGGGGCAGGAGAGACATTGCTCCATGGACGTGGGACTGTGCCTGGGAGCAAAGGGCCAGATTTTAAACCAAACATCTTCCTCATCAAAGTGCACACAGAGGGAGGATGTGGAGGGGATGGGGTGGTTGCAATGTGTCCAGATGCTGTTGGGATGCCATTGTGTCCCTCTACTCTGTGACAAGTGGACCATCCATCCTGGTTTGAAGGCACTGTGTCCCAGGAAAAAAAGGATGGCAGGCAGAGAAGTGAAGAAGAACCCCTTCAGCCAGAGTAATAAAAGTAATAAAGGTGTGAACTATATCTGCAGCACAGACTGTTTCCTAAGGTGGGTCTGGGACCTCTGTCTCAAGTTTATAGCTCCCCAGCTTGAGCCTCAAGGTCGTCCAAGATCCCTCACCGAATTCCAACACGTTTCTCAAATCTACCAGCCCCAGCTTGGGATATAACCATAGCTTGCTGCTCATCCATCACCTGACTGATGATTAAAGATCTTTAATTAAGGCTGGAGCAGCTCCCTGGCTTGGTCTGGATGCTGCAGGCTGCCCCATGGCAGGGCAGAACTTCCACCAACAGCGGGGCGGGTTTTCCAGGGAAAAGGCATCAGGGAGCAACTGGTAGACATCCGTTTGGGTACAGGAGTTCTGGGATGGAGTCTTGTGTCACCAAGCCCATCCCTCGTTACTGCCAGCCTCTGCCAGTGCCACTGAGGTGTGATGCAGACACAGGAAGGGTCATGGTGACCATGCATGACCATGGAATGAGGATGAGGATGCTGCTCCCATGCCTGCATGAATCAAAGGGTGAGAGCAGAGAAGGACAATGAAGCTGTTAATTAACCCATCAATAATTTTTAATCTTGGGCTGAGGTGTGAAATTTTTCACAGGCAGTGCTGTTTGCAGCCAGACTTGGGTGCTAAACCCTCCGTGTTTGGGGGTCCCTGCCACCCTTGAGCCCCCTGAGAGAGCTCTCTGGGCTGCGGTGCTCGTTAGCACACTGAAGTGATTCATGAGCCTCCAAGGCAATTATTTATGCTTGTGACAGTGCGTATAGCTGCAATTAAGGAATATAGTGGATTGTAGGGGATGAATAAAAGATCAGTGTGACCTTGAGCTGTGAGGGGAGCACAGGAAGGGCAGGACTGGGGCTCCCGGCTGTCCCCAGGGCGCCTCAGGGCACCTTTGCCTGGAACAAGGTTGAAATAGGAGGATTTGGACCTGTATTTTTGTGCAGTCCAGTCTCTTAAAGGTGTTTAAGTGATACCAGAGGGAGCTGGAGTCCAAGCATGCTATGACATCCCTCTGTATCCTTCTGTGCCCCTGTGGACTTGTCCCTGGGGGAAATGTCATCCTGTGCTCCCTCCCTAGGTTCCCTGGGAAATCCCAGAGGAGGAAAGGGAGGGGCAGACTGGAGATCTGGGAGAGCAGGGGATTCACTGTCATCCACACAGGGATGTCCCCCCGCTTCCACCCAGGGAGAGCTTTTCCACTTGCCTGGGCTGGAGGAGCTCATGGTCCTGAGGAATGCTCCAGCCTCTGGGGGATGCAGTATGTGTCCCCCAGCAGCACAGGGGACAGTGAAGGGCTCTCTGGTATGCAACTGTTTACAGGCTCCATTCCCCAGGCTGAACCTCTGACCTGCTCCACAGGAAGGCCACAAACACGTGGGTGTGTGTATTTCAAAAATCCAATTCCCAAACTTTCAGTCCCAAACTGGGGCTGAGCCCCACAGGAAATCCTGCCATCCCCTCCCCACCCCTCAGCTCCAGAGGTCCCTGGAGCTTTCCCCTCTCTCCTCCCCAAGTGATGGTCCCCTCCTCCCCTCCACATTCCCCAGCCTGGTGAGGAAGAGGAGCAGGGAAGATCCCTGGCAGCTGCCCATCCTGCCAGCACTCAGCTCTCTCTTGAACTTTGGAGAAGTGGGCACTTCAGTTCTCATTTCTCATCAGTGCTGGAGAGGTGGAACCACGGCTGCACCAGCAAGTGCTAATACTGGTCCCCACTGCCTTCTGCAGGCAGGAGGTACAGACAAGAACCCTCAGAATGTCTGTCACAGCTCCAGTCCCACGTGGGGCTGGTTGTGACCATGCAATGATGGAGAGGCCCTTATGGTCCCTGCCAGGATTTACCCACCCCAAGGCTCCAGTTTTGGATGCTCCAAAACTTCAGCAGAGGCTGGTGCCTCTTCCTGCCTCTCCCTGCCTGTCTCTTCATGAATCACTGAATCATTTCTCTTGGAAAAAACATCCAAGATCATTGAGTCCAGCTGCTCTCCCAGCACTGCCAAGCCCACCACTAACCACATGTCCCCAGTGCCACATTGACACATCTTTTAACTTCAATGAGATGCTCAGTCTTCTGTCTGATGGAGTGTTTATATTCAACCTCTAACCTGCAACACTTTAACAACTCCATAGAGTGTCCAACCCCAGCCAGGCTTCCCTGTGAGGGGACAGCTACTACCGGTGCCACCAGACCACATCCCTTCCCCAAGGACTGCCCTCAGCCACCTCAGGGACACCCTGTTCCACAGAATCTGGCACATGGCCAGTTTTGCTTTGCAATCCTGGCTTGCCCAGGGGTCACCTGCCCCTGAACTCCAGGCCCCCAGCTCACCCACAGCATGGGGCTTTGCTGCTGCCCTTCTCCCCCGCATTTTTCCAGCCTTGAGAAAAAAATCAGCACTTTGCTGTTCTGTGGTTTCCTTGGCAACCCCATTTCCCCATTCTCTCGCTTTATGCATCTGTAACTCCCCTGGCGCTGGTCACTGACCCCCAAAGCACAGTAGCAGGTCCCTGTGCACAGGGATGGAGCGGGAGATGGTGTGTGCTGTCCACCACCAGGATGGCTGGTCCTGGAGGAACCCTCAGCCAGGGCTTCCCAAGCACCTGGGCTTCTTGAAAAGGAATGGAGTAGCTGATTGTTGTTCATGTCTCTGAACTGAACTGAATTAAAAGAGTTTTGGAGCCGTTCTTTACCTCTCTGTGTAGGTTCTGGTGCTCCTGCTGTGCACAGGTTGCCCAGAGAAGCTGTGGCTGCCCCATCCCTGGCAGTGTCCAAGGCCAGGTTGGACGGGGCTCAGAGCGCTCTGGGATAGTGGAAGGTGTCCCTGCACATGGCAGGGGATGGAACGAGACGAGCTTTAAGATCCCTTCCAACTCAAACCATTCCATGATTCCATGACTGGCAGCCTGTAAGACAAACTAAGCAGATTCCCCTGCCCATTCCCATGCTTACTTCCAATCAACAGGTAATGATCCCATAGGCACAGGCGCTCACTGCCTCCCCAGACCTCAAACTCACATGCAATATTTATCTGGTGACAGCCACAGGCTCTCGGCATGACTCACTTTGCCATCATGGGTAGACAGGATTCAGATCTCTTGGGAAAACCTCCCACCTCTGCATCGTGGCTGCTTCCACAGGTGATGACACCGGGGTGATGGTCAGCATGGCACAGGGCAAGGGGCAGCCCTGCTCAGGAATTGGGCTGACTTCCTTTAAAAAGCAGGAAAACAAAGCACTGGGGTGGTTTAGGGAAGGCAGGATTGATGCCAAGGGTGCTGTGTGGGCTTGGGGGAGTCCAGAAAACTGACTGGGACCTGGGAAAGGTGCCCGATGTGCCCCCAATACTTGGACTCCAACAGCTCTTCCCCAAATCCCAGAAGGCTGGTCAGTGCCCCAAAAGCCAAGCAGACCCTGCACCAGCCTGGGACTTGATGCTAAATGAAAGCAAGAGCTATAGAGACCCGAATTTTTTTAGGGAAACCTCAGCTGCTGCACTTACTTTGAGCTGTGACTGAGACAAAGCCTTCCAAACTCTGGGCTTTTCATTCAGCTTTTTGTTTTAATAAACCCCTAAGCACTGGTTTTCCTTAGCACAAGGTGCTGCCTCTGCTACAGGGGCAGGGGAAGATGGGGGATGCAGGGCTTTGGGTCTGGATTCCATAGGGACAGTTGTCAAAGGATGCAGTGGTATGGTGGTCCCTAAACACCTGGAGGAACCAGGCAGGGTTATCCAGTAGGACACTCCCAGCTTTGAATGACACACAAATGGCACTGAAATAGGAGGAAAAAATTGCTGAGCTTCCCAGTTCTGGTTCCAGCCCCAGGTTGGGATACAAATGGGATTTCCTTTCTCTTTCATTGTTCTGTCTTGATTCAAGTGATTCAACTGCTTTGGAGCAGCTCTGGAAAAAAATTAGTGATTGCCCACGACAGCCACATGATCCAGCCTGGATCTTCAGCCAAGCCAAAATACTTGGAGTAAAACCATGGATTTGAGCTGACTGGGTATTTGCTTTGGGGTGATTTTCTTGGGAAAAAAAAAAAAAAAAAGAGGGGGAAAATCAGTTTTCTTCTGCAGTGTTTGCAGTCCATTGGAAGGAAATGATTCGTCGAGGTGCATGGCTGCAATTCTGCACACCAGGCTTTGTGATGATTAAAAGCATCAGAAGAGCCCAAACTGGACCCAGACCTTTATTTCTAAAGTGAAATGTGTTGCATGGAAAATTACAGAACATACTTTTCCTAAAGAAAAACCCCATGCCTTTTTTTTCCTGGCCAGAGAGGTTTGCTGAGTCTGCAGAGCACTTTGATCTCAGCCTTCCTAAAATCACAGTGCTTGGCACAGACCTTTTTTTTTTCTCCTCCTTTAGCTGAATAGGCAGAGAACTGAACAAAGATCCCCCAGTAAAAGCAAAAATCTCTCCACAAAATACATTTTTCCTCACTTTCAGCTGGAATCATGCACTCTCTTCCCTCTTACAGCCAGGATGGAGGAGATGCCAGGGAAAAAACTCCAATAAATGCTATAAAACTCCCCCAACTCCCTCAAACCATGCAAATTCCCATCTCTGCGCTTCCCACTTCAGTAAGTCGACCTAAATATTGCAGAGAAAAAAAAAAAACACATTGGCTTTTTTGCCTGACACTTTTTTTTCCTCCCTGCCAGGAGCTCTCAGGCACTCGGCAATTAGGAGCCGCGGATTAATCTTGAGTGATATAATGAAGTGCCAGGTGGCTGGAGGACAGAGCTGGTGAGCAGGGGGGCTGGGGAGGCAAGCGTTGCTCTACAGATTAACATGGTTTAGGACAGGTTTGGTGCAGGTAGAGCACCCAAGGTGATGGCAAAGAGGAGGGGCCTGGGGGGCTCAATGGGATATTCAGGCTTACCCCCACTCCGTGATCCTCTACATTTAAATGTGTGGACTGGGCAGGGCATGTGTTACAGAGGAAAAATGATCGTTGCACATTTTCTAACCCTGATTTGCTTGTAATGTCCCCCAAGTATTTTCCCACCTGCTTTACACCATCCCAGAGTCTCCCAGACCCACGTTAATTATTTATTGAGGAAAAATGCCTCAGGAGGGCAGGTTGGACAGGTCCCAAGCTCTTCCCCCAGCCATACCTGTATCCCCTTTCACAACTGTAGAATCACAAAGTTCTTGGGGTGTGAGGGGACCTTAAAACCCATCCAGTCCCACCTCCTGCCATGGGAAGGGACACCTTCCACTGTCCCAGGCTGCTCCAAGCCCTGTCCAGCCTGGTCTTTGACATTTCCAGGGATCCAGGGGCAGCCACAGCTTCTCTGGGCACCCTGTGCCAGGGCCTCACCACCCTCACAGGGAACAATTCTTTCCCAATATCCCATCTGACCCTGCCCTCTGGCAGTGGAAAGCCATTCCCCCTTGTCCTGTCACTCCAGACCCTTGTAAGTAGTCTCTCTCTGTCTTTCTTGACAGCTCCTTCAGGTACTGGAAGGCCACAATTAGGTGACCTCAAAGCCTCTTTTCCAGGCTGAACAATCCCAACTGTCTCAGCTCTTTGCCTTTTCTCCAAGGTCTCCAGAAGCCTGAAAGTCAAGAGCAGCTGGCACTGAGGGCCACATTCTTCCAATAAACTGCCTTGTCTTTCCAAAATGAAAGTATAAATAGCTCGTCTTGTAACGACACCATTACACAGGAGCTGTGCCACCCGCGCCGGCCACTCGCAGCAAACCCATTACCCACAGCAGCCAATTTATTCCCAGCTCTGGCAGGGTCAGCAACCATCAGGGAACCAAATGCTTATTAATAGCACTGTGCAAAGCAGCCTGTCCGGGCATGGCGTGTTATTAGTGAGCCAGCTGCACCCGCCAAAGTGCTGGGGCTGTGGGGAAAGGGGCGATGGAGCAGCCACGGAGGAGGGACCTGCTGCAGCTCCCGGCTATAACTCAGGATGAGGGCCCTAATTGCACTGGGGACACGTGTGTCACGCTGCCATCAGCAAGGCTGTGACACTCCACATGTGTGCTTGCATCCCTCTGATGCCTGCACCACCCTCCTTGGTCCAGCCCCCATCCCTGCTGTCCCCTCGACGTGCTCCCTCTGCCCAGCCATTTTGCAGGTAAACGTGACATTTCCTTGGGGCAGGAGAGATGCTCAGAATATAAAAACTCATGGTGATGGGAGATGCAGAGTCCAGGGAGGAATTGTGCTAATGCCCTTACATCTCTGCCGTGGTGAGTCATCCAGGCCCTCCGAGGATCCCGGCTGTGCTTGGATACGGAGAAGGTAGAAGCACGAGGCAAGACGAAAAATTGCTTTGCTCAGAAGATATCTTGGTTATGGCAAGGAATAAAAATTGTCCCCTTGGCACCCACTGCCAGCTCTGGTCCCACAGCCATGGGGAGGGGGGGGTGTTGTGCTGTTGGATGGGCAAGAAGGGCCTCATTTATGGGAGAAATGGGAACGTTTAGCCCAGAATATGCAAGTTGTTAATAGAGTGCAATTATTAGTGGAAGGGAGGAGGATGGGTTTTTCCATCAGGCTGATGGGAAAAATCAATTCTGCAATTGGGAATTAGGTTGGAGCATCACCTTGAAGGTGGTTATGGGCAAACACTGCCTCCCTTCAACCTGGCAACATTGCTGCTCCGGTGCTCCCAGTCGCTATGCCACAGCCATATGGATGTGTGTGTGTTGATCCTTGATGAGAATGGGGGACAGCTCCTGGGAACTGTGGCCACCCCTGACCAAGTTTTGCTCCCTACTGTGCCATGGGAGGGCAAGCCAAGAAGGGCAAGTTAAAAACCCAAATTAAAAAAAGTCCTTTAAATCAACAACATTTTATCTAAGCCAACACCTCCCCGAGCCAGGGCTGCTCCGACATGGCTCTGCCTCTGCCAAACCTGGCAGTGAGGAGGGATTTACACATCAAATATCCTCTCCCTCAAACTGCTGAAGCTGAAACCTTGGGAGAGAGGAAAAAATCTGTTTCCAGCTGTTTTCCTATCCATTTAAATAAGTATCTGTTGGCAGAGCATTTCCTTCTGCCTAAGGCTTTCATTGGACATCAGTTATTTAATATTGCTCTTTTAAATCCTTGTGTTTGGCTCTCAGCTGTTTCACCCTCAGAGCAGGGATGTAGGCACTTTGTGTTTAGAAAATATATATCTATATTTAGACAGGCAGACAGATAGCTGTGGAAGAAGAGCTGTTCCCATCATTAAATCACCGCTTTCAATTTTTCGTTATTACTAGTCTTCATTTAACCACAGGCCAGGCTGGACAAGTGCTCCCCGGGGACAGCCCAGCTGAGCCCAGGTTTGCAGCATTAAGAGGGATCTTAAGAAAAAATATTACCCCAATCTGATAATCGGGGAGGAAATCTTCCCTGAAAATGTCTTTCCAAGGCAGAGGCATTCAGGAACGGGACAATGATGTGGCTGGAATCTGATTCTGGCTTCCTGCTAGGCTGGAATATTTTCAGAGAGGAAGACTGGGAACGGGTGAGAGGAAGATCCAGCACGTTTGCAAGATGCAGGAGGTGAAAGGGGGGGAAGGGTTGTGCCTTTCAGAAGAAGAAAGAAAAGAGGGAGAGAAATCACCTTCTCTGACAGCTGTCTGAGGTTCTGCAGGCTGGAGAGGCTGGAGGAGGGGGAACTGCCTTTGAAGCTGGGAGAGGCTGAGCACAGCAGACTTTGCTGTCACTGCTCCTCTTCCTCTGGCTCTTTCCTGTTCCCTGTCCTCATCCTGAATTTGGAGCCCACCCTCAGGAAGATCCAACACTGGGACGTCAATGGTGCTCTCATGCAAGGGTACAGAGCCAGAGATTTCCTCTGAGACCCAGCACTGATGGGTTTCAACTCCTTTCCCTGATACCTCTTGCTTTTCCCTGGGTAACACCATGGCCACGGAATAGCTGTGCCATCCCACCTGCTCTCCAGAGGCTCTCAGTGCCGGCTGGTGGGCCGGGAATGCTGGCAGAGTCTCTGCACCATGGCTTGGCATTGCCCCTGGCAGCAGGGAGGAAAGCCGGTGGCCATCATGGAAAAATACAGCATTGGGCAGCCACCATCTGTGTCCCTGTGGATGGAGGGCATGCTGCCCTCCCTGGGTGCTCTCCCAAGGCCACTAGGACCAGCCAGGACAGATGGGAGCAGGCACCTGATGATATCATGGTGGAAACTGAAGCAAAGCAAGATCCCTAGCACTGACAAAGGGCTGGAGGAGGAATCCCTGGAGGCAGCTGCATCAGGGGTGGCATCACCATGAATGTTCATCACCAACCAACAAGTGATGCTGTTGGCTTTTCTGCTGGAGATCCAGCTTGGACAAGTCAGGGATGAGCCAGATGGAAGGCAGGCAGCTGGTGACCAAAGAACTTTGCTCGGTCTCTGGCCACAGCTGCTTCCAGCCTGGCTTTGGCCGATCCCAGCTCTGGAGCCCTTCAGAGCTCAAAATGTCAAGGAAAAGTCCTGAGGTTTGCTGAACTTTTTGGGATGAGTCCTGCCCCAGCATTGAGCCGTCCATCACCCCTACTGATATCCAGGAACAAAGCCATGCAGGTGAGGGATGCTACAGCCAGATTCCCTGAACAACTCCTGCCTTCAGGACCTGCTGAGCATCTTCAAAACTTCCCAGGATCCTGTCATAAACCTGAGCATCATTTAAGGACCTGCTGCCTGTGAGCCCACACTGTGAGGGGACACACTGGTCCCTGTGCTGCCCCACAGCCAGGTAGCCACCCCACCCAAACCAAGCACAGGATATGGGGAGCTCCGAGATAACCAGGAAAAGAACCTTAATCACATGTTTGAAACACTCTGAACCACCACTGCTCCCATGCCATTGCTTCCCCAACCCCCACATCTTGGCTCCTGGCAGGGCATGACTGGCACAAAAACAAAGGACTGGTGGGAGCTGATGCTCTTTCTGCAGCTCCTGATGCCTCCAGGTCCAAATCACCCAAATCTCAATCCTTCAGCCACAAACCAAACCTGATCCAAACCTTCCTGTGCTTTTCCACCAGGTTTCCACTGAAAGGAAGTTTCCTGTCCTCTCCCAGCCCCAAACGAAATCATCCCATGGACTTCTGCAGGAGCATGAAAAAGGGGAGGAAGATCCAGGGTCTGAGTCCAGAGCAAGAGGCACTGAAGCTGCGCTCTGTGATTTGGCACAGTTAGAGAGCAGCAGGATTATAGCTGACCTGGATTCCCAACATCAAAGACAACACCCACTTCTTCTCCAACATTTCCAGAGCCCTCCAAGGAGGTGAATCAATGAGCTGAACAGCCACATGTCCATCCCATCCCAGCACTGGCACCCAGGGCTGCGGGTGATGGCAGACAATCTCCCCTGCACTGTGGCTTGGAGCTTAAAAGCTGCAGAAAATGTTACATTTATATGCTGAGAAAGAAACCTGCTTCCTCCATGATCAGGGTGGTTGAAGGTGGCCCGGGGGGTTTAAGTCCCATCTAGCATGGGTCAAACTCCCCTCCTGTTTGTACAGAAACAGACACTGGCAAATCTCCTGTCAGACTCACAGGAGACAGACAAACAGACCTTATGCCTTAGAAAACCCAGCCCTAACACTCCACCCTGTCCCTTGGTAGTGTTACATATGTGTCTGTCCATGTGCACAGGGTCCTTGGCCCTCCAGCATGTCATGACCAGCTCCAGACACCAGGACAGGTGGTCCCCCTCTCATAAGCAACAAGAAACAGAGTCCCCTTATCTCAGTCTCAAAGGACCTGCTCCCTCTCCAGGAAAACGCAGCCCCTTGGGGAGCCCAGGGGTCACACTGACACCAATTCCTTTCACCAGCAGCAAAAAGCTTTATTTTTCCAGCCTGGCTCCATCTGGGAGCAGCATCCTGCCCTGGATCCACCCCCCCTCCCCACGATGGTTCATTTATGAGATGACTCACAGGTTGTTAATGCTCCCGGCGCGCATCGGATGGAAGCCGCGCTGCCACCTCCGAGCGCCAGCTGAGGGGGGCACAGCTCAGGCTCCCAGCTCCCCAAAATCCAGGGAGACACTGCCAGTTCCCAGTCAATGCTCCATTGCCAAAGGCAGCACAAAGGGGGACAGCGGGGTGGTGAAAATACCTAAATAAGTAACAATCAGGGAAAAAGGCTCCTGTGGGGAGAGTTCCCCAGGGATGGGGTGTGATGCCCGTCCTTCCTTCACTGCCAGCACAGCTTGGTGCCACGAGCCATTTGCTATCACTGTCCCTGTTCCTGTCACTGCCACGAGGCCAGGCATGAGCCTGGGGGTAGGAAAAGGGCTCATGAATCCCTCCAATACAATAATTATCACATTGGAGGTATTTTTCATGGAAAAGGATGAACCAGCTGTTGCACTCTGTTTGTAAGGAGCCCCGCTGCCCCCAGCCTTGGGTGGGAGCAGCGGGCTTGGGGCAGGCTGGCACTGTCACCAGCTCGAGCCTGGCAGGGGGACAGCCCCTCTCATGTCCCAAGAACATCTCAGGGATACTGGTGGCATCACCCTCGAGACACCACCGACCTCTGGGAGAGGGATTGTTGCCTGCAAGGTGGTGAGCAGAGATTTTCCATCCAGCCTCTGGACTCAACTCCGACTCTGGTCACCTCAGTGTGCAAACACCCTGCCCTCAGAGACAGCCTCTCCACACACAAAGCCGAGGAAATAATGCTGCAAACCCTCCACCTCACATGCAGCCATGCAGAATGGTGAGGCAGAGAAGAATCTCATCTAATTTTAACTCCCCTGACAAATGGGCTTTGTTCTTTGCAGCAGCTGCCCCGCAAGGTATGAAAACACTCAGATATGTTGACATGGGAAAACAAAACACACAAATCAGCCCATTTTCCTCTTCAAGGCCGATTTATCTGGAGCTGTCAGTGGAGGGAGGGGAAGTGATGAGCCCTGGGGAGATGGGGGAGCAGCCTGGACTCACAACTCGGTGGTTACCAATGCAGTTGGGCTGATGCTCATTGAGCATCTGGTCCATTCTCTCCCATGTCCCTAAACATCTCAGATCTACAGAAAACAAAGTGACATTTTCTGCTGCAATTCCCCAAGGTGTGATTCTCATCCTTATAAATGAGGGGAGCTAGATGCCAATGGAGCCCCCCCCATCCCCAACAAAGTGGTTCACCACAAGTTGAGCTCCATCCTGGTTCCCCCATCATGCTGACCCTGGAGAATGGTGACAGCAGCTCAGGGGTAGGAGGGGAGGCTGGTAAATCCCTCTGCAAGGGTTGAAGGAAGGAAGGTGCAAACACAACCCTGCTCTTTTCCCATGTCATTTTCTGGGAGGTGCAGCACTTTCCTGGATTTCCAGCCTTGTAGGAGCCTACATCCCATCTCCAGTTTCCTGTCTTTGACCTGGAAAATCCCATCAGCTCAGCCTGATGAGGCTCCTCCTGTTTGCTCTGGCTCTGCTCTGCCCAGGTCTGCCCTGTTAGCCCAGCTCTCTCCTGCACCACGATCCCTCTCCCAGCTCCTGTTACACATCTGCCTATTTTTAGGCTTGGCCTGCACACCCCACAATGGGTTTGCACCCCCAAGGGCAGATGGTTTCACAGTCTGGAAAGGAAGAGGAGAAGGGTGCTGGAGGGCTTGACAACAGCCATTTGCCACCACATTCCTTCCTTCCTCCCAGGAAGGGTTGCACTATCAAGAGCAAAGCCATGCAAATAATTCCCTCTCTTGTCAGGGTGCAGGTGAAACATCCCAGAAGCTTTCCAAGCAGCATATGATTTTGACTTCTAGGGTAGTGGATTTGCTAAGAGTTTTATTCATTTGCTGTCCCAACAATTTCGGCGCCTCTTGAGCATCCAAGGATGTGATGTTCCATCAACAGAGCCCTATAAAAATGGCTTTGTGAATGTGAGTAGAAAAGCAGGAAATGGGATGGAGAAAATGGTGCCTGCACACATGGTGTGTGCCTGTCTATAGGTACCATCTAGCACCAGTTCATGTGAGGTTTAGGAAAGGTCATGGACAACGCTGGGACCAGGATACAGCACCTATGGTGGCATTCAGCCAATCCCAGTCCCCCCAGAATCAATTGCAGATGCTGAACTCCAGGTCTGCACAGTATTTGTTCTAAAAACATAACTCTGCACAAATCCTACTTGTGTAGCTTTGGGAGGCAAGAGTGCAGCACAGGGGCTACAAGGGAAGCAGGAGAGCCCATGGTGTGACATTGAGGGCTGCTCCTCTTGCCAAAAACCACCCTCATCCCAACTGAAAGCCAATGCACCCCGTTGTCCCAGCACTGCTTCGTCAGATTTGGGGCAGAAATTAATTTAAAAATCCATTAAAAATGGAACACTTCCGTCCCTGGAAGTGTCCAAGGCCAGGCTGGATGGAGCTTAGAGCTACCTGGTCTAGTGGAAGATTTCCTTGCCAGTGGCAGAGAATGAAATTAGATGGACTTTAAGGTCCCTTCCCACCCAAATCATTCCATGATTCTATGAAGATAGGCACTACAAAGGGGGAATAAAAAATGGAGTTTCCCCTCTCTGCATCACCACTCTGAAATGTACAGGCAGGACTCAAGCTGGCTGCCAAACTGGAAATTATATCAAAATATCTAAATATTTTTACATATTTATATTTTAGATACTTTTATATTTCTATCATAGTTCTATACCTGGCAGAACTGCCCTGGGCCCCACCTCAGCAGAGGACACAGCCGTCCCAGTGTCACCAGAGCTCCAGTGCAAGGCTCTCCCTAGCAGTATCATGGCAAGGTGAGAGGCACTTAGAGAGTCTCAGCATCCTTCTGAATTCCCAAAAATCTTTATGGAGAACTCTCCCCTGTTTCCTCCTCCAATAACCTCCTGAGATTGCCATGGATTTTGACTGGAGTCCGGCCAGAGCAGATTCATTGCTCCTGCACATTATTTCTATGTCCATTTTAATTAAAACAAATAAATTCCAGAGAAGAGGGTCTTCTCACCATGAAATACACTTTGTCAAGTTTGCAGTCTTTGAGTGAATAAAAATACTGCCATTAGTGGCTCCAGTTGTAAATCCCCTTGGATGGACCTCGGCTCACCAGGTAAAAGAACGACATGAATTGTGCTCCTCAACAGTCTCAGCATTGCTTTCATCACCTCAGTTTGATATATTATTTATTTTATGGGGTGTAGGGGAGAGAATAAGAGCTAAGGCATTGCCACACAGAACTTCCTAAGAGAAGCAATCCCTTCAGGAGAGCAAGACTCGATCCAAGATCACAAAATCACAGAAGGGTTTAGGCTGGAAGGGACCTTAAAGCTCATTCCATTTCACCCCCTGCCATAGGCAGGGACACCTTCCACAATCCCAGGTTGCTCCACGCTCTGTCCAACCTGGCCTTGGACACTTCCAGGCATGGGGCAGCCACAGCTTCTCTGGGCAACCTGTGCCAGGGCCTCACCATCCTCCCGGGGAAGATAAAGTGCATTGATCAAACTCAGGATGTAGAGAGAAATCTCAGCACCAGTGCTGGGGGTCAGGACCTGCCGGACCCATCAGGCTGCATGCACTACATTAGGGTGATACTTTCCACTCCAACATGCCTCCCCTGCCTCAGTTTCCCCAATTTTGCGAAATCCATCCATGACAGCAACCGGGCTTGGCAGCTGGAGCAGCAGTAGCTGAGAGCAGGCAGATGAACACCAAAGCCCTTTAAAGATTTTCCATTTGTTTTATGTGTCCACTGGGTTTATTTTTAACATTCCAGCTGAAAAAAATTGATAAAGAAATGCTGGAGCTGAGCCAAGAGGACGTGTTTGCTGGAACCTGCCAGGATGATTAGTCCTTTGCAGATAAACCATTGGAAAAGGGTCAGTGTGGGAGCTCTGGCCATGCCAGGAGCCAAGTGAAGGGATGAGTTCTCTTCCAGAGAGCTCCTCAGCCATGCTAAAAGTTGTTTTACACTCCCCAAACTGATATTTCCTTCCCACTGGGAGAGAGCAGCAGCCAGCCTGCATCACAGCTGGGCACAGCAGATACTCAATACCTCGCTCTGGGTCTGGGAGGCTGTTTTCACCCAGGAAGGTGTTTAAATCCCATATTCTGGATCACACACACAGGTGCAGAACATTCCCCTCTGTCTTGCCCGGACTTGTAAAGCCATTGCAGGAATGGGAACCCACTCCAGGTAAGGAGGCTGATGCATCCGAAGTGCTGGACCCAAGATATACGTGTTAAATCCATCCCTGTGCTCCCAGTTCCTGCCTTTACCCCTGTGGTACAAAGCCAGGACCACGGCCCCCTCACATCGTGAGGACAGAAACCCACAGCATGTTGTTCTTGCCTCCCTGCTCAGTGGCCCTGGAGCTGGTTACCATCTGAACCATGGGATGAATGAAAAGCCATTAATTCCCTCTTGGGCATTTTTATGTGGCTCTTGATGAAATGTCTGGATGCTTCAGCACTGCAGGAGTTTGATGCTGGCAGAGCTCTGTGCAAACTGAAAACCCCATCTCCAGGGTTGAACAAGCTGCTGGCCTCTCCTCCATATCTTGTGTCCCCTGCTCAGTCCCTCTGGAGCCAAATGTACCCTAAATGCAGCAAATCATCCTCTCTGTCTGAGCCAGCTCTGTCCCAGAGCACAGGGCAATGAATTAATCCATCCCCAAAGCAAAAGGAGATGGGGACACCCCAAATGTGTGTACCCACAGCCTCCATATCCAGTGGGGCTCCAGGAAAAAAAAGGCTCCTGCCTCTCAGCTTTGCAGACCCTGAAAGGGGGAAGCCTTGACAGAGGAAGGTGGTCCTGTCCCAAGGCTGGAAAGGATCCTTGGAAAGGGGAGGGTGACTCTCAACATCCCACAAAGCCCAGTTCTGCTAAGCAGGTGCTGCTGCTGGGTCTGTATTTGCACCTCCACTCTGCAGCATCTCCCTAAATCCCTTAGCCCGCTGCAGCATCCCTTCTAAGCCTCCCAGGAACCCTCTTTAGCCCCCCCCCCAGCATCCCTACTTATTCCCTCCCACACATTCCTCCTAAATCCCCCAAACACTGATCCCCAAATCCCTCCTCAACATTCCTGCATCATTCTCCCCCCAACACCCCTCCAATTCCTTCCCTCACCCCACAATATCCCTCTTGAATCCCCCTGCAACATCCTCTTAGACCTTCTCAGCGCCCCCAAACCCATCCAGCACCCCTTAACCCCACAACACGTGGTGGGGAGAGTGAAGAAGAGGAAGAAAAAGCAGAGGGCAAAGAGGAACTGGAGACCCGATGGATTTGCTTTATGGACAAGGGGGCTGTTTATCCCCCTGCTTTCTTACAGACAAAGAAAACCTAGAACAGTCATA
>VZTZ01046324.1:69031-90072 GCA_013400955.1 Drymodes brunneopygia
GTAGGGAGCGAGGGGGAGAATAGCAGGCAGGGATCTGGGGAGCAGGCAAGGAACGGGAGGGGTGCAGACAGGCAGGGGGGCGGGCGGGCGAGCAGGGCCGCCCCCGGCCCCACGTGGCTTGAGGGACACGCGGGTTTATAAAGCGTTCCCGGCCCGCGCGGGTGCGGGAGGAGGCAGCGGCGGCGGCACCNCTCGGGGCCGCCCCCGAAGCTCTTGCCGGTTCCGGGGATGGGCGACAGGCAGGGGTGGGGGTAGTGGCAGGGACCGGGAGGAGCTGTGGGGAGAGACAGGGATTGGGAAGGCAAGCAGGGAGGGGAGGTAGAGGCAGGAGGTAGAGTGGGTGCAGGTAAGGAACTGGGTGGTGGGAAAGGAGGCAGGGACCGGGGAGAGCGGGGATCAGGCAGGGACTGAGAAGACAAGAACCGGGAGGGGAGGCTGGCAGGGATGGGGACAGAGANGGAGGAGGCAGCGGCGGCGGCACCGGCCGGGAGCGGGGTTCGAACCCGCGGTGCTCGGATGCGCCCGGCGGTTCCAGCGGGGCCGCGGCCGCCCGCGAGACATGGAGCTCCCCGTGGATGTGACCATGGATGTGCCCGTGGAACTGCCTTCGGTGCTGCCCACGGCCACTGCCACCCCCTGGAGCAACGGCACCTCCTGGGCCCCTCTGCCCGGACACGGGGTCAACGACACGGGCCCGCAGCGGGCCAAGAATGCTACATCCATCCTCATCGCCATCGTCATCACTGCGCTCTACTCCGTGGTGTGCGTGGTGGGGCTGCTGGGCAACGTCCTGGTCATGTACGGCATCGTCAGGTGAGAGCTGAGCACCCCGGGCACTGCCCACGAGGGGTGGGGTGTATGCAGGGAGCGAGGGGGCACTTTGGGTGAGTGGGAGAGCACCGATGGAACCAGGGTGTGCCGGGGGTCAGTGTGCAGCTCATGGAAGGTGTGAGATGGTAACTTTGAGTGGGTGTGCACTAGGGATGAGTGTGCACCACGGTTGAGACAGCACCAGGAGTGGGTGTGCAGCAGGGATGAGTGTGCACCAGGATCATCTGTGCACCAGGAGGGAGTTTGCACTAAGTGAAAGTGTGCACAGGGGTGAGTGTGTGCTGCGTGTCAACCAGCAGCAGAAGTAAGTGTGCACCAAGAGTGAAAGTGCAATGGTTGTGAGTCTGCACTGGGTGTGAGTGCTCCAAGTGTGAGTGTGCACCGAGTGTGAGCCAGCAGCAGGAGGAGGGTTGGGTATGCACCGGCTGCTTGTGCGCAGGCAGCATCGAGCCGGGTGTTCCTGGCGGGTGTGATGTGTGTGTGAGCAGTGCGTGTGCAAGCTGTGCAAGCCTGTGGGGGGGTACAGTTGCTGTGCGAGGGGTGAAAGCAGAGGTCATTTGTGCCTGGAGCAGCTCGGGGAGTGCCAGGGAGCTGTGTTGGGGACGGGGGGGCGCCATGGGGGACACTGCCCGGCCCCAAGCGGATGCCCCTTGTCCTTTGTGAGGAAGAGAAGCCGCAGGACTGGTCACGCTGCTGGCTGGGAGCTGCCCTGTTTGCAGGGTGGGTCCAGACCCCCCCTCCCCAGCCAGGGGCTGGTGGGTTCCCACTGCTGCCACCCCACTCCGTCAGTGGGAATTACCCACCCAGCCCATTCCGATTCCTTCTTGTGCCGGCACCTCCTGCAGCTGCCTGACTTCTGTTTTGCTCTAACAAAGAGCAGGAACCACATGACCCAGCCCCATCTCCCACAACAGCTGAGCTGTCCTCTGGTCCCCTTAACGTGGGGTACCATCTCCAGCAGCCAAGAGACCCACTTTGGCTCCATCCAAGACCTCAGCACCTGTGGTGATGCTTTTCCTGGGCAGAGACAAGGTCTGTGGGGTCTCTGTACCCCAGGACAAGCAACATAACCCAAATCCCCCCAGTTTTAAAGATGGGGCATGGCAAGATGCTGCTGTATCCAGCCAGGCACTTGTGCTAAGGTACAAAATCTCAGCAGTCCCTTTGTCTGAGACACTGGTTGGTCTGCCTGGATAAGGTGGGTTGACACGGAAAATGGGACCATAAAGCCAAGTTTTGCAGAGTACAGGACCAGTGCCAGAAGTGAGGGCTGACAGAGCCCCTCCACAGCCCTGCCAGCAGCAAAGGACAGGGCTGTGCTCGCAGTTACACTCTGTGAAGGCGCAGACCCCAACACCTCCAGCCTGGCAGGAGGGAGCAGAAGGATCTCACTGGGTGCCTGGGCTTCACAGCCACCCCCCCCCTCTGCACGGGAGGGGGCTTGGTTCTGGTGGTCCAGAATTTGTGGGGTAATCCCAATTCCCATTGCCTCAGATGGAGCTGTAACCCCTTGGCCAAAACCCTAGAGCCGAACCAGAGCTGGTGGCTGGATTTAAACAAATCCCCCAAATCCACATTTTTTAACCATTTCCACCCTCCTTTCTTCATCCCTTTCAGTCCATAGCTATTGTCACAGGAGGTCAGCACAGCCTGGCACTGCCTGCACACAAATAAATGTGGTGACTCACCGGAGGGAAGGAAACCATCCTGAAATGTGTACATGAGCTACCCTGGAGTGTCCATTACCCTGGTATCGGGCTCTGCTGCCCCTGCTCCCCCCTCTCTGCAGGGCTCTGCTGTGTGTTTTTCACCAAGAGGGTGGGCAGTGGAGAGTGAGATGGGGGAGTCACTTGCTGACCCGACCTGACCCCTAACGGGATTTTTCATCTGAAAAAGCAAATTGAGGTAATTGCGACAGAGACAGATGCCATGAGCAATGTCAGGGTGAGGGATGAGTGTTATTAGACCCCCTCTAGCTGGTTCTTCTTGGAGAGGAGAGGGAAGGCATTTTAAAGAGTGATTTCATGATCCTCCATGTTTTAGTCACTGAGTAACTGCATGTTAGCCAGACTTTAGCAGGCCCGACAGGCACAGATCCCATCACCACAGCTTCCAGGCCCCCAGTTTCCAACTGCTTGATTTAAACACAGAATCACAGAGTTGTTTGGGTTGGAAGTGACCTTATAGGCACTACTACTATAGGTTCCACTACCATAGGCAGGGTGGCCTTCCACTAGACCAGGTGGCTCCAAGCCCTGTCGAGGCTGGCCTTGAACACTTCCAGGGATGGGGAATATCTCCCATGAAATGAGCAAATATCATCCTCCAAGCTCCTGGAACAGGAGGGGCTGCAGGGACATGTGCCTTTGCCCCTTCCATGGCCAAAGCCATCTGGAGTTTCCCAGAGTCCTTGTCAGAGTTGCTCCACATTGACAGGGTTTAGGCCAGGACTAGGGGGACACCTGTGTCAGTGCAAGAAAGGGCTACGAGATGGGATCAGCTCACTGCCAGGGAGATTCTGGGTGTTTGCCTTGTCCTCTTCTCCCAGTGCCACCTCCCAGTGCCCTTGGGGTCCAGGCACGGTGTTCAGGCAGTCTGGAAGCACGGCTGGAGCACATTCTGGGGTTCAGGGACCTCAGGGACCACACCGAGTTTGCCACGAAGTCCATGAGTGCCAGGAGCTGGCAGATGCAGACACAGGACCCTGGTATGGCTCCATGAATGGACACACTGTGAGCCAAGCACAGCCAAACCACAAATAAATCCCTCTCCAGAGCAGCCAAACCCATCTGCACACCTGGAGGGAACCCAGCACCCTCCCCACCACAGCTCTGATCAGCACTGCCACTCCCACTGCATTGTCAGTTGCTTTTAAAGATACCCCAGTTTGCAATTTGCAGCTGTGAGCTCGGGGCTGCAAGTGCCCTCATCCCCACTGAGCCCATCAGCCCCCCACCAGCTCCCACACAGGCTGCAGGGACAGCTGGGTGCAGGCTTTGTCAAGCCAGGCTCTTTCAGGCGGCAGCTTTTAGCAGCTCCAGTTGTTTTTTCTTTCACTTATTATTCACTCTTCTTTCACTTATTTGTTTTCTAAGAGGTTTGGAGAGGGCATCCCTACTTGGGAGTCAAGATTGGAATGAGGAGCTGCCCTGTGCTTGCCCCATCCCCTCCCATCTCTTCTCTCCATCAACACCTCCCAGATGGTTCCTTTCAAGTGCATAACTTCCCAATCAAGGCACTCACTTAATTGCAGTGGGTTTGGCAGCCTGGGGAGCTCCATCAGCAGTAGTGGATGGTTTGCTCTAATCTGGGCAATAAACCTCTTTCCTGGAGCAGCAGTTTCATTTGCAGCTCAGGAGGGTCACCAGGATGGACGCCTCACCCTGTGCAGGGGGTTAAAGTCAGCCCAAACCTGGAGGGGGCTGAATCTTGCCCCAAAACCCCAGTGCTGGAGGCTAGATTGCCATACTTATTATCCCAGTCATCCCTATCACCATTCCAGGGCACTCCCATCATTCCTGTCAACCCCATCATCCTAGTTATGTCCTTCATCATCCAAGTTATCCCCATCCTCATCCCAGTTATCCCCATCATTCCAGTCAAATGCTTTGTCAGAGTCAGCCCATCATCCCAGACATTCCCATTATCATCCGAGTTATCTCCATCATCATCCCAATCATCTCCATTATCCTTGTCATCCCTGTCACTGATTTGCCCTCACCAGCCCCATCCTGTCTGGGTATGGGTGACAGCTCTGGCTCTCCAGTCCCCCACCCCTGGCACATCTGGCAGGAGGTTGGGAAGTGCTTACCCAGCACAGCGAAACACATCTGGCAGACCATGAAATGAATAACAGATTTTTTTTACCATTTTACTAAAAAAAACCCAGAGACCGAAGACGTATGAATCTACCTGAACTGACTGTTCACATAGGAGAGGCGAAACCTGACAATACCACAAATTCTCAGCTTTTTGTTTAACCTGGAAGGAAACTTTTTTGCAAAAGCTCTTGGAAAATAACACTAAAAAGAACTGAAAAGGACTTTTCAAGGACAAGACATTTTTAATGCCATATTTAAATTTAAAAAAAGCTCAGCTTGAATATTTCCACCCTTGGGCAACGGGCTGCCATTTGCAGCCATGGTGAAGGAGACGGGAATGCTCTTGGAGCTGGGAGCTGGGTTAAGCTGCTGTTTTCTATTTTCTCCCAGAGAGAAATGAGTTTTCAAGCTCCAGTTCCCAGTTCTATTGACAATGGAAACTGGTGGGTCTCTGTCCCCACCAATACACTCTCCTGACCCTGCTGAGGTGGAGAAAGGATAAGGGGAAGGGATTGGATAATACCATCAATCCCAGGAGCCTCTTTCCCACACCAGCCTGCTGTCTTGGGCTCCAGCCAGGGCAGGACCACCTGAGATGGGAGCTACTCAATCCCCCCACCTCAATTTACTCCATGGACCCCCAACATGTGATGAGCTGTGCCAATTATGACAGAATCCTAGAATGCTTTAGATTGGAGGTGACCTTAAAGCCCGTCTCATTCCACTCCCTGCCATGGGCAGGGACACCTTCCACTAGACCAGGTTGCTCCAAGCCCCATCCAACCTGGCCTGGAACACTTCCAGGGATGGGGCAGCCACAGATTCTCTGGGCAACCTGTGCCAGGGCCTCACCACCCTCATGTCTGATCCAAACCTGCCCTCTGTCAATTTAAAATTGGCTTACCCCTATCACACATGTAAAAAGTCACTTTCTGTCTATTTTGTAAGAACTCCAAGGAAAACAATCTCTTCATCCCAGCAACGAAGGGGTCATCTCACCTCCCCGTGTCCTACCCCAGTGCTGCTTACTACAGGCAGCCATGCACAGAGATGGTTTTGTGCAAACTGACCCTGTTGTTAATTAATTAGGGTGCAGCTAAACAAGCTTGGGACTGGGGAGAATGCTCTGAGCAATGGGGGTTTGCTGGAAGGGAGCAGAGGAAGAGCTGGAGCTGCTGGTGTAGCCCTGCAAAGAGCAGGGTCTTCCACAGAGCCACTTCCACCCCACACATGTTGCCCTTCGGGGGTGCCCGGTGGATCCCTCGGTATCTATTTCCAAGCCACCACACCATTCAAAGCATCCCTTAGACCAACCCTTGCAGGACTGGGCGCTCCTGGGACACACACACACATCCCTGCTGCTCTGGCATCTGCTGTAACTTTGCCTTATCCCTTCAGGAAAGGTTTGGACATGAAGGACCAGGCATTTCTCTTGCCATGGTGTGACAAGAACCAGAAGCAGAGCCAGCCCTTCCCAAATGCCCTGGGGGACACAGCCAGGCTTCCCCAAAGGCTCTGGAGCTCCAGGCTGGCTAATTGGGCTGCTTCCAGATGGCCTGTTTCCGGGGGTAATCGATCCAATTTCTGCAAGCAAACTTGACAGGGAAGCAGGCTGGATAATCACAATTTACTGGGTGGAAAATCAGATGAAGGAGGGTTGAAGGGATAAAGGACATTGTGCAACTGGTTCGGGGAAATGGAGCAAATCAATCTGATTGGAGACTTGAGTTCTCTGGAAAGTTCTTTATTCCTGTGAATAAAAGCAGGCGTGGAATGAGAGTCACCTCCCTGGTCAGGTGCAGGAAAACCACTGTGGTAGGGGCCAAGCCATGCTCTGCTGGTCCCACCTCAGCACATGTGAATGTCATCCCCTGCTCAGGTACCAGGGGTGTGTAGCTCCCTGCCCATGGCTGGGGAGTGGAATGAGATCAGCTTTAAGGTCCCTCCCAACCCAAACCATTTTGGAATTCTGTGATTTTATGACTTCTACACACAAGAACACAAGTATAGAATCATAGAATGGCTTGGGTTAAAAGGGACCTTAAAGCTCCTCCAGTTCCACCCCCTGCCATGGGCAGGGTCAACTTCCACTATCCCAGGTTGCTCCAAACTCCATCCAACCTGGCCTTGGACATTTTCAGGGCAACCACAGCTTCTCTGGGCAGCCTGTGCCAGGGCCTCACCACCTTCCCAGGCAAGAATTTCTTCCCAATATCCCATCTAATATCCTGTCACTCTAGGCCCTTGTAAAGAGTCTCTCCCCATGTTTCTTGTGGGCTCCTTCAGGGACTAGAAGGCCACAATGAAGTCACCCTGAAGCTTCTCTTTCCCAGGCTGAGCAATCCCAATTCTCTCAGTCTTTTCTCATAACAGAGGTGTTTTGTTCCCCTAGTCATCTGGGTGGCCTCCCCTGGACTCGCTCCAGCAGCTCCATGTCGTTCCTCAAAGTACTCCCTGGTGCATCTGGAAAGTTGCTGAGCACATTGGTGCTGCAGAAAGGCACATCACAGCACTTGCCACAAAGGCTGGTGACATCTCATGAGCACACAGGCTGTGCCTCCTCCTCATCACATCAAGTGCCCTGACCACCTGTAACATCTCCTTTCTCTGCCACCCCCAGGTACACCAAGATGAAGACAGCCACTAACATCTACATCTTCAACCTGGCGCTGGCCGATGCACTGGCCACCAGCACCCTGCCCTTCCAGAGCGCCAAGTACCTCATGGAGACCTGGCCCTTCGGGGAGCTGCTGTGCAAGGTCGTGCTCTCCATTGACTACTACAACATGTTCACCAGCATCTTCACCCTCACCATGATGAGCGTGGACCGCTACATTGCTGTGTGCCACCCGGTCAAGGCCCTGGACTTCCGCACGCCAGCCAAAGCCAAGATCATCAATGTCTGCATCTGGGTGCTCTCCTCCCTCATTGGGGTGCCCATCATGGTCATGGCAGTCACGAAGTCAAAAGGCAAGTGTCTCTGGGGACATGTCCCCTCCTGTCCCATGGGTCCATCCCAGGTGTGACCTGGCAAACTTGACCTCTGGTCCTGTAGCAGATTTGTGGTCAGTGGTGGGCACCTCTCCATGATACCATAAATGTGTCCTATCTTGGAAAAAGCATCTTGGTGTTATTTCCTATCTTGGAAACTGCCCCAGAAATTGTCCTCCCTTCCCCTTGAGGGCAGGGATGCCACACCTTTCTCCACCTCTAGTCCAACCAGTGCCTCTCCCCACCTCCTGGGATGCAAATCAGATGCCTAAAAACACCCCCAGGGATGCTGCAAAGTCTCCAAGTGGCCCACACTAAGATCTGCAGCTCCTGTGTGGAGACGCTGGCCCTTGGCTGCTTGGAAAGCTCTGGTCATTATGAGAAAGTGGACAGATTTCAGTGGGGGATGACATGGGGATGTGTCCACCATGGGGGTTGGGAGAAGGCAAGATTGGCCTTGAATGGCCCAGGAGGCTCTGCAGGGAAAAGGTTCCAGGGTCACTGTACCCACTGCATCCCCTCAGCATCTTGTGGGCAGGGTCTGATGGCACAGAGCTCCTGGGGAACCTCTGCCAAGAGCAGGCAGGTAGGAATGCATCTCCCAGGGGTTTTAACAAGCCATGAGTGAGCAGGAGGCAGAATATTCTCAGCAGGCACTCCACCAGCTCCCTCTTCGACCCTTTCTCCTACAGATGGGATGGTCCTGTGCACTCTCCAGTTTCCTGATCCTCCCATCTACTGGGACACCGTGACCAAGATCTGTGTCTTCATCTTTGCCTTCCTGGTCCCCATTTTGGTCATCACCATCTGCTACGGGCTGATGATCCTTCGCCTGAAGAGCGTCCGGCTCCTCTCAGGCTCCAAGGAGAAGGATCGCAACCTGCGGCGCATCACACGCATGGTGCTGGTGGTGGTGGCAGCCTTCATCATCTGCTGGACACCCATCCACATCTTCGTCATCGTCTGGACACTGGTGGACATAGACAAGAAGAACCCCTACGTAGTGGCCAGCCTGCACTTCTGCATCGCTCTGGGCTACACCAACAGCAGCCTCAACCCTGTCCTCTATGCTTTCCTGGATGAAAACTTCAAGAGGTGCTTCCGAGAGTTCTGCCTGCCTTTCCGAGCCCGTGTGGATCAGAACAGCTTCTCCCGCGCCAGGAGCACCACGCGGGAGCACGTCTCCACCTGCACCCCTTCTGAAGCCCGCAACAAGCCGGCATGACTAGACGTGGGCAGCCCCCAGCAGGGCTGCCAGAGACATGGAGGGGATGAGCTGCGCTCAGAAGTCACCCAGGTCACCACCACAGAGTTCTAGCAGAATGGTGGCCTTGGCGCTGCTCGGTAACATTGCTGGGTTTGCGTACAGACTGACTGCAAAAATGTTTTTCATCCTGGGAAGGAAGAATGGGAGAATTGGGATTCACTGAATGATGTGGGGAGAGGACCAGAACAAGAGGCAAATTGGGCAAAGATGCTCCGTTGCTGCCACCACCTCAACCAACAGCACCCAGCAGGGGCTGTCGCCCTCCAACATGTGGCTCTTGGCAGAGCCCAGGGCACCAGGACTGCAATGTCCATGTGCTTCTCCTCCTGCATGGGCCAGGATGACACCACAGCCCATGGCAAGAGGGGAAACACTCCCATGGCAGAAGGGAACAGTGCCAGGAGGTGATCATAGGATCACAGAATCATTCAGGTTGGAAAAGCCCTCCAAGATCATCAAGTTCAACTGTTCTTCCACCACTACCAAGGCCACCACTAGCCCATGTCCCCACGTGCCACATCCACACAGTGATGGTTAAATCCCTTCAGTGACGGTTACTCCACCACTGCCCTGGGCAGCTGTGCCAGGGCTGGACAACCCTTTCAGTGAAGAAACGTTCCCTAATAGCCAGCCTAATCCTCCCCTGGAATGACTTGAGGCCATTTCCTCTGCCACATCAGGGGATCTCATTCCATCCCCCTCTGAGCCGTGTCCAAAAGACAACCAGAGATGGGAAGAGAAACTTAGGCCACTTCAGAGAGACTATTTTCAAAAAGCTCCAGATCCATTGTAAAAATTCTCCTGGAAGTCCCTCAAACTGGGACTGTTCCCAGAGAAAGCTTTCTACTGTTAATGTCATTACTGTGTTATTTAGAGACCTCTGACTGCAGCTAAGGCTGCCCTGGACATGGATGTGGTGCTGGGAATATGGATCTGGCCAGGGGATGGAGCAGGGCACATCTGAAGCTGACCCCATATCCTCGTGCCAATACCAAATTCCCTATGCCCAGCATCCGTCAGGGTGACAGGGAACTGATGAAGTCATTAAGCCTGAGAAGAACCTCATTAAGGGAGTAATTTGTGGGAACTCGAGTTTTTTCTTGCAGTGCTAAAGTAATTAGGATGGAATAACAGTCTGCACCAAGGGCTCTCCCTCTCCCGCCCATCAGGAGAAGGATGAAAACAGCACTGCCCAGATTTCCACAGCAGAGACAAAAAGGATTTTTGTGGGGTTTTTTTTTAGAAGATGACAAAAATATCACCTCCATTTCACAATTTGCCAGGCAGGGACAGAGGTTGTGCAGGCACATAGAAAGGACCCACAGCCTGCAGGAGGCAGAGATTTGGGGATTTCGGCTCTCATCTGGATGGAACAGCATCCCTCCAAAGGGATGGCTAAACTTCAACTCCCAATGCATCCTGCAAGAACCACCATCCAGGGACCACATTATCTGCAGGTGAACAATAACTGATGGGTTCTCCTGCTCCCTGAAGCCCCCCTCCAGCCCCATGCCACACTCATGAGCCACCACTTTTGCTTCCTCTCACCTTCCCACTGTCATTGCCAGGCAGTCAGCCAGCCCAGGGAGGAGGATGCTTGAAGGAGGTAGTATTGGCATTGAGAGGATGAGTTGATACAGCTGGAGGAAGCAGGCAAGCACTCAGATGCACCTGGGGCTCACGGGCTGAATGCAGAGTTTGGCTTGTGTCTGGTTTCTCCAGTTGTATCAATTAAGGCTAATAAAAGCAAAGCAATCTCCTCACCAGCCCCACCTTTCTCCAGAACTGTGGAAATTGCAGCCCTCTCCGTAAGAAAGACAGAGCCCATGAGGCAGTCAAAACCAATTTCTCTTTCAAAGGAATCAAACAGGGTGGCATTGCCTGTTCAGGTCTCAAATCGATTGCGCCGATGCACGAGAATGATCCTCCCCATCTGCCTGCACCGTATCAACGTGCCACAGGCAAAAGCCTCTTGCTCAGTGCTGATCTGTACATCTCCAGCTCATGTCCAGGGCTCTTCAGAATCCCTTTGCAGGCATGAATGGAGTCCTGGACTACCAGCGTAGCCACACTTGGGCTCCTCAGCCCCTGCTACCACAAGAGCATCAGATAAGGGAAAGCACGATCAGTTCCAGGGCAGGAACTGGGGGGGAAATCCCACATAAAGCTGAGCTTCAGCTCTGTGAGAAGAGGGACTAAGGTATCCAGAAGCAGTTGAAGACCATCCAGCTCTCCACCTCTGCCCACCATGGGGCAGAACCCTCAGCAGCATGTGGTGGGTTTGGAGCTGGTTGATGGCGAGGACTTGGCCATGGTGGGATTTCAGGATGTCCCACCAGGCTGGATGTTCCTGCAGGGGTGGGATGTCCCATGCTGTGGAGCAGGAGATTTTGGAGTTTACTCCAAGCTCCAGCATGAAGCTGAATTCCAGCTTGATATCTCAAATTATGGGGTACCTCTAAAACATGTGATGACCCCATATCTGGGGGCTGATTCAGCTTCTTCCCACCTGAAAACCAGCTTCTTCAGCCCCTTATCTGGGCTGGGAAATTGGGGACAAATCCTAGTCCAGGGAAACAGGACTGGGAGATCCTGCTTGCCCAGACTGAGCCATGTGGTAGCCAGGATGCTCAGAGGGAACTCTTCATGTACTTTTATAAATATATATGTATGTCTATCTATAGCTGTATGAAATTAAAGTGACCCCAAGGCTTCCCATCATTCATCCCACTGCAGCAGCTGCTCCATGTGTGATGGAGCTGAATATGCCAGATCCATAGCACCTCACAAAGTACTTCAGCCACTGTTTCCAGCTCCA
Organism: Drymodes brunneopygia; assembly: GCA_013400955.1. Taxonomy (NCBI): domain Eukaryota; kingdom Metazoa; phylum Chordata; class Aves; order Passeriformes; family Petroicidae; genus Drymodes; species Drymodes brunneopygia. The sequence goes on from VZTZ01046324.1 coordinate 80,760, forward strand.
GCCCTTGGGATTTTGGCCTTACAGTGGTATTTCTGTACAGGAACCCTGCTTTCTAAAAATTAAAATAATAAAGTAAAATAAAATTGGAGATAGGAAGCAGTTTCCAGCTCTCTTGTGACTCCCAGGCATCAAAAATGAGGAGGGTCTGGCTCAAGGGGAGTGGTCTGGGGAGTGATGAAACTACGTCAAAATTTACTCTTCCCTGTGAGGGTGGGCAGGCCCTGGCACAGGGTGCCCAGAGCAGCTGTGGCTGCCCCTGGATCCCTGGCAGTGCCCAAGGCCAGGCTGGACATTGGGGCTGGGAGCAGCCTGGGACATGGGAGGTGTCCCTGCCCATGGCAGGGTGTGAAACTGATGGGTTTTAAGGTCCCTTCCAACCCAGGCCATTCCATGATTCTAAATTCAAGTTCTAAAAACTCACCTGGACTTGGGAAAAACTCACCTTTGTGAATCCCTGAAGCCCTTTAGCTGAGCTTGCTTGCAAGCCCTAGTCACCAAAAAACTTTTCTGCCACCAGACATGAAGACATAATTTTGTTTTAAAAACATAGCAGCTCAAATTCTGGCCCAAATTACATTTTTAATTTAAATACAAATGAGGATTTAGCAAAAAAGCAACAGGAGCGGGTGTTGGAGCCCGTAACTTTGCTCTGGCTTAATGAGAGTTTGGATTTTAAGGTATTTATCACTTTTGCTGTGTAGGTTTCTTCGTTCCCAGAGAAGGGGAAACCATAAAGAGCACAGAGTGGATGTGAAAACCAGATTTTCAGCCTGGGGGTATTGTTTAGCCAGGGCATCACTACTCCAGCACCACTTCAGGACCCCCCTCCATCACCCACCCAGCACCCTGGGAAAACTGAGCCAGGCGCAGATTCTGGTGATTTCACAGCCCAATTAAACTACCAGCCAGCCCAGATTAATTATGCAGCAACCTGTGCTGGCACACACCGACCAGCTATTTCCCGGGACCTCTGCAGCCCAAAAACACGTGTTCCTGCAGGAAACATCTTTTTGCCAATTTTTTTTCTTTAATTAATGCACCATATAATGGACTCTGATGTATTGTGCTTGTGATTAATTATGATGATGCCAGTTTCTTTGTCTGCAGATTTCGGCTGACTTTGGAATTGCATTAATGTGCAGATGGAAATAAATGAATCTGGTTTTCCTGGGGAGGACAGGAGTGAGATCTCCAGCCTTCCTGACCCCAGAGCAGCCTGGGGTGGACCCAGGCTCTCAGCCTGACAGAGATGCTTATCTTGCAATTCATCATTTAACAGGGAAAAAAATCACTATGAATAATTCCTAGAAGATGTTTTTCCTCCTTTCAGAGTTACAAATTCTGCTTAATTTGTACTGGTTTATTCCCGGAGCAAATGGGACCAGGAGGAACATGCAGGGAGGGGATGGGGGCTGGCTGGGATCCTGTGTGAGCACTGGGGCTCCTCCAGGCAGGGGTAGAGCCAGGATCCCTTCCCCAGCTCCCCAGGGCTGTATCAGCCCTATGAGACTTTCCTTATTTTTGACCTAGTGTAATGGGAAAGGAAGCAGGACTTCAGCAGTTTGGAGAGGGGGCAGAGACACTTCCACATTACTGTTTCAGCCCAATTCTCAGTCCAAAGAGGCCCAAGACACCCGGAGCCACACCAGAGCACTGCTCGTGCCCGTTATCCTGGGATGTACTGGCCAGGTACCAGCCTTAATGGGATGGGATTCAGGGAGAGACAGCCCAGTGCAATGACCAACTGTCGCTTGCAGACCCATCATTAAACCCCGTCACAGGCAGCTTCGCCATAATTAAAGCTCGTTTCCTCTTCCAGGCAGGAAAGGAAGAACAAGAAAACAATCTCAGTATCCTCCCAACCCTCCTGAAGATGGTATTCCCACCCTGCAGTTCCTGCAGCACCACTGCATAGGCAGAATTTTTGTATCTAAACCAGCAACGTGTTAAAAACCATGAAAAAAAAAATCCCTCACAAACACATAAACCCCACAAACAACACTCAAAGTGCTTGTATTCTGGGCTTAAAAGAGCCTCACACCGCCAGGCCTCATCCTCCATGGATGCTAAAGCACTCAAATTCCACTTTCCCAGCTTTTGTCTGTAAATCAAAAGCCTTTTATGCAATTCCAATAGCAACAGATGGAGACCAGAGTGTGGGATTGGAGCTGCCAGCTGGGGATGAGGGAGGGTCTCTGGAGGTGTCTGCACTGGAAAACCTCCACCATGGGCTGAGGCTGGATCCTGACACAGCCATGGGTCCACTCCACAGGACTCAAATTTCTCCTCCTCCTCATCTTCAAAATGCCCCCAATTCACTCTGAGCACAAAACCTCATTAATGAGACATTTCCCTTTCCTCAACTGAGCTGTTTTCCTTCGCCCACCCTCTCCCCCCTGTGTGGGGGCTCATCCTTCCCCCAGTTTCCAGCAGCTTCTCACTGAAGTGTCACTCTGGCTCCCAAGACAACAGCTGATTCATCAGTTCTGACTATTTTGAATCTTATTGTTCTCCCCCAGCCCTTTTCCCTGCTTTTCTTTGAAAATGCCAACAAGCTCCCCATTCACAAAGGCATATTTTTCCCCTTTCCAGGAACAGGACCAGCCTCTCAAGGATGAGTACAATCCCATCTCATTTGGGAATGATCTGGGTTTTCTCTGCACCTGCAGGAGCTGGAGCAGGAAATTGCATTGGCTCCTGGCAGGATCCAAACCCCAAGGTGATCACACAGTGGTGCCACCACTGTTCCTATTCCTGCTGCAAGGAATTGCCCAAACGTGGGCGATAGATGCAAAAACCTGCCACTGTTGGGGATAGGGAGGAACTGGGAGCACTGGGATGTGGGGTCGTGGCTCCCAGCTCCCTGGCAGCTGAGGGTGTTTTTGGATAAATGTTGTTGCTGGGAATCAAGCCCAAGACAAAGAGCAGTTTCTCCATCAGGTATCCAGCAGGTCACATTTCACTGATGAGCATCAAATGGTGATGGTCCCCAGGCAGCAGAATTAGCCATGGGGTTAGGGAGCACTTGCCCATGGTTCAGCCTGCAGTCATGGCAAAATATGGGCTCGACCCCTGGCCGTACAACATTCCCCATGGGCCCACATCCCAACTTCACGCTTTGAGGGAAAAAAAGTCCTTTGCAAGCCCAGGACTGCAACCACCAACACAAACCCACCTGACGGGAAGTGGGTGCCCCCAGACCCCCAGCTAGTGCTGGACACACTGAGGCCATCCCTGATGATAAATTCAAGCTCATCCCATGTGGGAGCAGCAGAGCTGCCAACAGCCTGAGCTCCTCTGGGTGCCCAAAGCCCATCCCTGCCCGGAAGCTCATTAAGGAACCTACTCCTGCCCTAATGAATTAAGTGCAAACAGCGATCGGGGGCTCCAGGCACACCAGGATGTGGGAATTTGCCCCGTGACTTCTGGTCTCCACATGTGTCTGGCTCAGCTCCAGCTGGGGGCACCCAGCAGGGACACGCCAGGACATTTTCAGCTGTGCCACGGGCTTGGTTGTGTCCCTGGAGACCCAAAGACACCAGGGGTGACCCGTCAGACAGGCAGGCAACTAAAGAGAGGGTGGCAGAGACGACAGGGACCATCCCCGCTCCTTGTCCCACGTTTTCGAGCCCCGTGGCCCAAAGGCTGCCAGCGCCTTCTCCTGCTGCCACCTGGCGGCCACGTCCCCTCCCTGCGCGGCGCCTCGGGCAGCGCTGGGACCGCGACAGCGGCCCCAAAGGCCACCACCGACCCGACCGCCCACCTCTCCAAAGCACAGGAAAAGCCTGGGTTTATCAAAACTCAGTTTATTCCAAATGTTAAAAGACGAGTTTTTTGTCCTTTCTGCCTTGATTAATCAACCAAAATACATTTTCTTTTTTAAAAAATCCACCCCCTTCTGAACCATTGTATAATCCCAGACAGCCCCCCCCATCGCTATAATTTAGCTCTTTGCAGACCCCTCCTCACTCCAGGTACCGGGAAGGCACCTCCTGTAAGCAGAGGACGGGGTAGGCTGGGCACAGGAAGAAAGACCAGTGGGATCAGGCGAGGGGGAGGAGGAGTCTTGTTTCCAGCGACTCCCTGTATAGCTGGGGTCTGGGTTTCTGCTCAGCAAGGCCCTAACAGCAAATGAAGCTTCTTCCTCAGCAAGTGAAAGAGAAAACATTAAAGTAACAGTGTGTCCCACCCGTGGGATGGATTTCGTTGGGCTTTCAAAGGCAATGGGAAAGAGGCAGTGGCCAGGACAGCAAAAAGCAGTGCTGGAGGTGGCTGCTCCAGGCCATGGGGAGTGGGGAATCTGCTCCTAGCCTCACTGCCTGGGGGGGGGTTCAGCTCATATACTTGAGGGATGAAAGGCAGGAACCTGCCTTCCCTTTTCCAGCAGTCACCCAGGCATCATCCAGCAGCATTCTCCCTCACCAGGCAGAATATCCCTGCAGTAGCCACAAGTTCTGGATTAGAGGATAGAGCTTCCTGGGCACATTCCTGTTGGACTGAGATCTGCCTGCAACAGGCTCAGAGGGGTTTGGTGGGTGGTAGAAGACACATCCAGGCCAGAGAGGTATATTTATGTGAAGGGGGTGGAGGAGCATCCAGATGTGGGGAATATGTGGACCTCAGGGAGACCAATACCCAAACCTGATTGCAGAGTGAAGAACAAGACCCTCAGCTTTGCTGGGCCACGAAAGGTTAAAAAACCAGATGAGAAGTGGAAATCCATCCAGGCACAGAACTGGAATCAATTTAGGACCAAGCTGACCCAGGGAGCTGACAGAGCACTGGGCACCACGGGAAAACAGACACGTCTGCAGAGAGAACCCATGGGCACCCCACATGTTCCAGCCACACAGGCACTGCTGGGCCCAGCTCCATAAGCCTCCTGCCCTCCCCAGGAAATCGGCTCCCCAGCTCAGGCAGAAGTTGTGGGGGGTCTGGGGGTGCCATGATCCTGCTGGGCTCGGCTGCGGCGTCACTTCATCAGCTCTGCTCCTTGTCACTGACCAGCAGTACGGTGTGCTGCCCACCGCTGGACACAGCCAGCACCCGCCGGTTCTCCAGCTGCTTCCCCGTCATCTCCACAGGGCTCCAGACATCGTCCTCCTCCCCGGTGCCCAGCTGGTAGTTAGTGCCCATTCCCCAGGCAAATGCTCGTCCTGCAATGGAATTGAAGCAAGCTTTGACCTCCAAGTGGTTGCGCAACGGGAAAGGGAGCCAGCACCCAAACCCAAGGGGACCTCACACCCAGGCAGTGAGTTTCTATGAGTTCAAAACAAGCAGGAGGAAGAGGAGGAGCACTTGCAACTCCAACAGATGCTCCATCACAGAGTCAAGGTGCTTTTATCCATTTTGGGGAAAAAACTAAACCCGCAGCCCATTCCAAATCTTCCTTCCTGCAGACACTGCACACAGGCAGATGCAGCACCACAGCATGGAGGTCTGGCATCAGTAGAGTCAGAGAAGAGACTGTCAGGCCAACAACCCCCTCCTGGTGAACACCACATGACCAACTCTGTTGCCACAGGCCACATCTGAGCAGCCTCTGCCCAGTTGCCCCCAGGTGACTGGCACCACGACTTGACTCCAGTCCCAACCCAGCTGGCAGTGTGTGGTGATGGTGTGCACGGCTGGATGGAGGGATAAAGAAGGTATGTACAGAAGGCAGTGAATCCCAAACCCCAGTACTCACCATCTCTGCTGACAGCATAACCAACTGATGCTCCACAAGCCACTGAGGTGATACTGGGGAGCTCTGGGATAACTGTGGGTGTACTCTTCTCCTCTGCTCCTGTCCCAAGGCCCAGTCGGCCATACTCTGCCCTGCCCAGGCTGTAGGCTTTACCTGGAGCACAGCAAATACATAGGAGAGGTGACTTGAGGGGGGCCAGAACCTGCGGCAGGGCCACAGCTGGACCCTCTTCCCAGGTCCAACTCCTGAAGGAGCGTAACTCCTCCATCCAGAAGGGGCAAGGTGGGATAGAGACCCTTGAGCTCCCCCAAACAATAATGCAGATAGGTGCAGGAGCACAACTGAGTCCAGGTTCCTGTTGTCAGCTTCCCTTTGTTGCAATCTCTCACCAGCCTTGTTGCCTTGAACACTGAGGGCTTGGAGGGCTCCAGCACATCACCCTCATCCCAACAGCTCCTTGGCTAGGAGCCGTGGGATCCCCCCATCCTGCTCTGTGTGACCCCCCAGCCCCACCTGTCACTCACCCTCGGAGTCAACACAGACCGTGTGGTGCTGCCCGCCAGAGAACCCAACCCAAGACTTGGTGGAGTTCTTGAAGCACGTGAGGTTCTGCGGGGAGAAGCAGGGCTCGGTGTCCTGGGTCCCTGCAGGGTGGGACGCACAAACCCGGATGGATCAGGTCCACAGGCCCGGACAGTCCAGGCCATTCACCCTGGGGCTCACCCACCAGAGATTAATATAGATCCCCCAGCCCCAAAATCGGATTTCTGCTCAAACCTAGGGGACGGATGGGCTGGGACCTAAACCCAGAGCTATGCAGGGTGAGCCCCATCCCCATTTCCAGCTCCGGTGCATGTAGTGTTTAGATTCTGGGGCACCTAGCAGTTTCCCCCACCAGGCCAGGGCAGCAGTAGACTGGCAGGAGATCTGGAGGGACACAGGTGAAGCTCACCCAGCTGGTGGTAGTTGGAGAGGCCAAATCCATAGATGTGTCCCTCACGCGTGACAGCGAAGGTGAAATATGCCCCGCAGAAAGCGTCCTGGAAGCGCATTTTGCCTCTTCTCCCTTTGCCTCTGACAGGGACAAGCTGGGGGACCAGCAGCCGCTCTGGGGGCAGGAGACAAGGTGTTATACAAGGACTAAGGATTTACACCCTCTCCCTGCATCTAAGGATCTGGCTCACTGCATTTAAGTCACTGATCACACATGAGCCCTTGAGCATCAGGGACTGGGTCCCATTGCTCCTCTGCGAGGAGCAGAACTGGAGCCAAAGGATGCACCTCTGAGAATCAAATCCACTCACGCAGCCCTTTCCGTCCTCCTCGGTTGGCAAAGAGTGCTGGCACTCTGCCCAGCTGGCCCTGTTCACCACAGCCACATGTGAACAGGTCACCGTCCACTGTCAGCATCACCAAGTGGTCATTTCCTGGGACAGGAAGAAAAGAGAAGTCATGGAGAAGTCTTCAGCAAGCCCTGGGGGCTGAGATCCCACAGGTAAACCCCAGTTGTCCCAGCTTGCAGGATTTACTGCACTGGATACCTTGATACCAATTGTGCCACCACCTAAAACTGCAGGATCTCCCTCTTCCTGATCCCTGCTCAAAAGCAGTTTTTCAGGGAATGTGGTAAGGACACAGGCATGCCCCAGCTTCCCCTGGGCCCTGGACAAGCTCCCTGGCTGCTGTGCTCAGCTTCCCCCGGCCTCATTAAAGAGCAAGTGCTCTGGCCCCACAGGGCCACAGTTCAGACCACTCTTTGAAGGCACTCTACATCAGACTGCTCAAATATTAACTCAGTATGTGAATCTGCTGGGGCTGAAACACCTGTTTGGGTTAAAAGGTCTGTTCTACAGAGAGTCAAAGATGAGCAAGTACACCCTTGTACCAGGCTTGGAGCAAGCCAAGAGGGAAGAAAAGGTCATAGACCTTCTGGACCTTGCTCAAGGGTTGTGACAGCCTCATGTACCTGCCCAACCCTGCACACTGCAGGGCCCTGCTCACCTGAAACTATTTTAACAACAGGTGCTTCAAGCTGGAGCAGCAAAGGAATGGAGCTCGTCTTCATGGGCTCTAGCAAGCCGATCACTCCATTGTTATCCTGAGGGGAGAGAGAGACTGGGATGAGTCACAGAAGCAGCAGCCACCAGCAGAGCTCCCAGCACCTGAGGAATTAGCGTACCCGGAAGGAGCCCCAGACAAAGACCCTGCCATCCTCAGTCAGCGCGGCCGTGTGGCTGTCCCCCGCTGACACCTGCACCACCTTCTCCTGCAGCTCCACTGGCCCCGGAGAGGTCTCAGACCCTTCAGCTGAGGTGTCGCGTCCCAGGGCACCTTCATCATTGCAGCCAAAGGTGTAGATCTGCAGATTGGGTGCAAGTGGTCAGGATGGAGCCCAGAGGGGCAACAGACTGAGAATGCAGTCAGGGGACAGAGAGTCACCAGGCTGAATTATCACAGAATCACAGAATGGTTTGGGTTGGAAGGGCCCTTGAAGCTTATCTCAGTCCACCCCCTGCCATGGGCAGGAACATCTTCCACTAGATCAGGTTGCTCTAAAGCCTGTCCAACCTGGTCTGGAACACTTTCAGGGACAGGGCAGCCACATCTTCTCTGTACCAGGGCCTCAGCACTCTCGCAGGGAAGAACTTCTTCCCAATACCACATCTAAAATGGCAGTGTCACCCTTCTACTCTCCGTCAGTGTGAAGTCATTCCCCCTTGTCCTATCACTCCTTACTCTTGTCCAAATTCACTCTCCAATTCTCTTGCAGGCTCCTTTCAGGTCCTCCTTTTAACCCCCTAAAATTTTATGGTCCATGTGAGACCACGCTCACCCCAGATCTGCAATGAGATGTGGGCAGAGCAGTGGCTGATTCCTACCCCTTGCCTTGCTCCAGAACACATCCCAGAACTCACTGCACTCACCTTTCCTGTCTGGCTGAGGCACACCGTGTGCATCCCTCCAGCTTCTACCTGCACCACCATCTCCGGCAGCGTGACCAGAGCTGGCTTCTTCCTCTCCATGATGTCCTCACCCAGGCCCAACTGGCCGACATTACCCTGGCCCAGTGTCAGCACCAGCCCAGGCTGTGAGCAGTGTGATGGGTGGCTGACTGCAGGGTGGGAGCAGGAAAAAGAACATGTGAGTGTACAAGTTTCCCAGTAAAAATCACCCTTGGGAAAGTGGAAGGAAAATTCCCAGGGATTTTTCTTACCTTTAACCTTCTTTGTCTCACGAGACTCTTCTTCCGGCACCCGGTTCTTCGCACTGCGTTTCCCTGGCATCTTGGAATCTAAAAGCCAAAAAGAGCCTGTGAGGGATCGCCCACCAGGCTGTCACTGTTTGGGGTGTCCCGTCGCACCTTAAAAAGCACCTGAGGAACTGGTGACTGAATTGGGATTTGAACACCGATCCCTTCTCCTACTCCGGGAAAATGAAAAGTTTCCACTTGTTTTATCGATACTCCCCTACCTCATGCAGATGTGAACCTCTCCAGATTTCAGGTCCAGGCAGGCGAGAGGGAAGGGAGTAAGAAAGGAGAAGAGCGAAAACTGGGAAGGGGGAAAGGGAAGAATCGGAGCAGAGCCGTGTCCGCGTCCTCAGCCCCCGTTCCGCATGGCCCGA
>VZTZ01046324.1:90278-110514 GCA_013400955.1 Drymodes brunneopygia
GACGGACAGAAGGACGGGAGGGACAGAAGGACGGGAGGGACAGAAGGACGGGAGGGACAGAAGGACGGGACGAACCTAAGGGACGGGAGGGACCGAAGGACGGGAGGGACCGAAGGACGGACAGAAGGACGGGACGGACAGAAGGACGGGACGGACCTAAGGGACGGGAGGGACAGAAGGACGGGCGAGGCAGGATGGAATGGGGATGCAGACTGGTAATCCAGGACAATTGGACAGAAAGACACAGGACAGGCAGCACGAGGAAGGGCTCGCAGCTGGAAATACGTTGGCCCCCGGGCAATAAATCCGTGCAACTCATCCTGCTTGTAACCTCCAGAGTTGCCTCTAGCCTGAAAGCCGCAGCCAGCCGTGATGGAACAGAGCTGCTGCAAACAATGGTAATTTAACCCACTGAACGACTACAACTGACAGAGTACTGAAATCCAGCAAGCTTCCACTTTTTCCAGCAACCTCCTACTGTTTAATGTGGAAAATCCGCTTCTCTTCAAACAGGAACCAGACTAAACTTCTTGGGTAATTTGGAAGACTGCAAACTCTTGAGTTTCCCCTTCAACCAATGGGATGAATCACCCTTATTCCACCGATTAAATCTGCTTTAACTTCAGTTAACCAGTAAATCCAGCCGCCAGGATGTCCCAGTCCAGAGCCCTGCATTTGGCTGCAAGAGCCGTAATTCATTAATAAAATCAAGCCCCTAATTAAGTTCTTTGCTGATACACCAGCCTCATCTGCTCCTTCACAGACCCTGATCCCAAAGGGTCACCCACAACCCACGTGGCTGGAAAACCTTCCAGGACAGCAATCACCGGAGTATTTAGCCCAGGCTCATGTTGGCACTTCCTTGATGAGCAGATACACAGCCAACCCCTGATCCTTTCCCTGGGGACTTCATGGCCAAGGACAGGACATCCAGCCAACTGCAGGTGCTCGTTTTATTTAATTCAGACCAGAACCTCCCATAAATCCACCCGTCAGCATCACTCCCCTTACAAAAGGGTACAAGACACGCGAGCCCCCTCCCTGCTTCCTTCCCAAGCCACAGCCCGGGGCAGCAGATTCCATCAACCCTTCTTGACTCAGTCCTCAATGGTACGAAGGGTTTTGTGCAATGAGATGACCCCAACCCGGACTGAAGGTACAATCTGCTCCTAATCCAGCCCAAAAAGAGCATCGCAGTCCACCTCTGTACCTTTCACTTTTTTGAGATGAGTCAGCAGCACACAAAAAACACACTTCTACACAAGGGAGAAGCACACCAGGACCATAAAGTTTTCCTTAACATTCAGATTACTCAGCAAAAACACAAATCAAGGCAAAGCAAGTTCAGTTTATTGAGTTGTATACTGTAGCCAAGTACAGATTTAGAGATCAACATGAGACGTATTTCAGGGCCTGAAAACACGAACTGCTGCTCCCACCCACTTTCAGTATCACCTTCCCTGTAATTACCTGGCCCTACAAGGTCGAATCGATGGAAAGGCATTTAAGTGTAGTCCACAGGAGAGCACATGTCTATTTTTACTTAACCCTTCCCCCCCCACTCCTCCTCCCCAGCATCCCCAGTTTTAAGCATCCCAAAAGCAGCTCCTTAGTGCAGGACTAGGCAACCCCATGTCTGCCCCTGGCCTTCCAGTTGCCTTCCACCCACTCCCACATCCTGTCGATTGTTCTTTCCTTCCCGTGCAGCTTACCCACTATGTGTTTATTTCCAGGCCCTGTTTCAACGCTCCACAAAACCCAGGAAGTGCACATCCCACCAAAGGACCTAGGTGGTTACTTCCCGTGCTATAAGCACATGCTTTAAAAGACCATTAAATTCACACGTCCTCCGTTTCATTGCTTTCTGAACCCTGATTACACGTAGTGCTCTACCAGGATTTAGGCAGCCACCTAATTCAGGCAGACTCTTCAGTATACTCACCCACTCCCGCTAAAGGCATATTTTTCTTTGTCATTTCGTCCCAGCAGTTCCTGCAATATTTTAGGAAAGATATTTTTTCTGCTCTTTTCTTGCGTTCCACATTACACAAATAGGGTTTTAAGTTTAGTAAACAAAATTATCTCCAGCGATATTTTCCATTTGCTAAGACTCATGACCACATTTTTAGCTTTTTACAGACTCAGGAATCATTCATTTTCCCTGATCTATCCAAAAGGGAACACAACCTTAGAAGCCAGGAGTCTGCGACCTTTACTCTCATTACCACCACCTAAATCGTCTGGAGCTGTATCACTACACCGATCCAATTATTCTATAAACATCTTCGAAACAGCTGAACTCATTAGAAATGTATAGTGTAATAGTAAGTAAAAGATCGAAACTACACCAAATACATTTTAAACGCAGTTATTACCTTTAAATATCGTGCTCCACTCGAACTTTTCTCAATTTCCGTACTGGAAATAAAAAGTAGGACACTTTAAGGATTTGCTCAGGAGTTTCTCTTTTTCTGTCTCTCCCTCCCAGCTCAGCACGTGTTCTCTGTCCCACCCCGTGTATCAGTGTTTCCTGCATGGTTTGTCTCCTCTGTCATGGCCCAAGGGCTCAGAGAAGCAGTAGGAATATGCAGGCTGCAGGCTCGGGGCCCAGCTTGTTCTCCGACGGCGTGGAAGGGGACTGTACGTCACGGGCCCGAGGGCCTGCGCTCCCGTGCGCCACACGGACAGAGCCGAGAGAGAGCGACTTCTCCGGATATCCACGTCGGACGTTTGCTTTAAAAAGTTAAAATCACCTTGACCCGCGCGCCCCCGCTCCGCCGACCACGCGGCGTGGCCACACTACGGATACTCACGCTGGAGCGAGCTGGATAAACCCAGCCTAGCAGGCTTAGGTGGAACCTGTAGGAAAAAGAAATGGCTGTGAGGGGCGGCTGAGGTGGCGCTGGGTGACCCCGCAGCGCCCACAGCCACGTGTAACTCACGGCATATTTTAGCGTTCAAATCGGGATGCAGTGGGCATCCGCTGACAGCAGGCGCTGCGCGGCCACTAGGACCTCGCGCCACAGCAAGTGAAAGGGTAAAAAAGGGTAAAAAAGGGTAAAAAAGGGTAAAAAAGGGTAAAAGCCGAATGAACCGCACCTGCAGCGCCGTCGCTCCCCGGGGTGAAAGAGGCCGTACCGCCCCGCGCGGCGGCTTTTATAGAGCGCGGGGCGGGGCTAAAGTGCGCGCGCGCGAGCGCCCCGCGAGGGGCGGGGACAAACCATATATGGGCAAAGGAGCCGGGGCAACACCCGGCGGAAGGGGCGGTGCCAGCGGCGCCTGCGCAATGAGGGAAGGACGGGTGACACAGGCGCAGTCGCAAGGGCGCGAAAAGCCGCGGCCTGAGGGGAGGCGCCGCCATGGCCGAGCGCCCCCAGCCCCCTCAGGAGCCGCGGGCCACGCCCTACTGAGATCAGTTGGTAAGAAAAGACCACACAAGCAGGGTTAAAAAAAAAATTCTAAAATACTTTTATTTAATAATTAAAATCTGTTGCTGAGAAGACTGATATACAATGCAATGGTGGCTGTACAGGGGATGCTGTGAGGGAAGAGCCCCCAGCGGATGCTGGGCCATGGTCGGCGTGTTGCCAAACTGGTCTGTGAACAAGACGAACTTCTTCTCTCCCTCCCGCCCCCAACCCCCCCGCACAAGTGGCATCTCACACATGGTTTAGTTTTGTGCATAATACAGCAGTGGCCCTACCAGATTTTTATTTAAAAAAAACCCAAAAACATTGAGGAAGAATTTTTCTCTCAGAAGAGAGATACCATCTTTTTAAGGTCACTTTTTAAACCTTTTCTTCCCCTCCTTTCGACCCACACAGTGAAATTATCAAGTTCCCAGTAGGTTTAGCTGTAAAAATGAGAAAAAGGCAAGTTTCAACCCTGATTTGGGAGAGTAAAAAACATCTGAGAGAAAGCCACAATAAAAAGGACTAACTACTCTCACAGTTTCCCCAAATTAAAAAGTTTTAAAAAAGGCAACAGTCATTTTTCCTGGTTTTGTAATTTGTTAAACAAGCCTAGATATCTCAAGATCTGTTATTAAGATCACAGCAAGTGTGAGAGAGTGCAGAGCAAATGTTTTATACATCTGTTGGGCTTTTTTTCTTTCTTTTTTTTTTTTTTACAAAAAGATGCAGCATATGTTAATATCTATACAATTCCCTTCCAGACAACAAACCGTTGGTCAGTAGTGATTCAGGGCATTAAGGACATGACAAAACAAGCAAACCCCCCCAAAATAACGAGTCCCATGTCAGTGGTCTGCCAGGGTTCTCTGTACACAGCTACTATACACACACATGCTTCTGAGCACATGCTCTCCTCAGCTTCCCAACACTACAGCTGCCTTTTTTTTCTCCCTTCCTCATGGAAAGGAGGAGGAAATGAGGAATTGTACCCCTAAGACAAGTCTGTACAGCTTGGGAAGGAAGGGGTCATTCCCCTGGGCACGGTCTGCTGGCAGAGTCATATTGCTGAGCCATACGAGGTATAGTGTCAGTTCCAGCCTGATGGCATGAGAGATGTGTTTGTTCCAGTGAAATGCTACATTCAGACAGGATTCCCCTTCCCTGGCCGAAAGCCCTTTTCTGGATATGTTTGGAAGGCAAATCCTGGAAGAGCTGAGGTTCCACCCTCACTGTATTGCCTACGAGAGGGATGCAGAGAACCTCCAAGGCCTCCCGGCTTTCTTGCTCCCTCCTTGGAATATCAGGGTCGATGGTATCTGAAAGCCAAGTGAAAAAAAATCGAAGTGTTATCCTTGGAACTCAGGTTAAATGGTTACTTGGGCACTACAGATGGCCAAAGAGAGTAAACTGAATTATCTCAGAACTCTCTGCCCTCAGGGAAGGTGTTAACATCAAACAGTATCACCTCCTGTGCTCTGCACTCAACTTTGCCTCACTGAGCTGGAAGAAAAGGAATCACTTGGATCATGATCCAGAGGTGACTACACAGATAACATCCAAAGTAACTCATTAGCAAGGTGTTTTGTCGCTGTGGCTGCACATCTCTAGCTCCAGAAAAGCTCACTCCAGCTACAGCTTCAGACTAGTTTCAGATACACCTCAAACCAGACACTGGTCACTGAGCTTCCAGGATGGAAGCCCCAGTTTAAGGAAAAACAACCCACTTTGTGTCAGCTACTGCTCCAGTCACCACCCCAGGACCGAGACAGAAAGGAACATTCAATCTCCAAATGCCACACAAAAATTTTTTGAAGGTATTAGTGTTTTGCCACTGAGCACTGTCCTTGCAGCACAGCTCCGACAGCTCCAAAAGGACCCAAACACTTAGGTTAACACATTCTCACCTGGTGAACTGCTTGCTCTCCTCATGCACTTCCATTTCACAGCTCTTAAACTCATTCAGCTCCTTCCTGATGGCTGCCTGTACAGAGAGGGAGACTTTTTTGGAATAGAAAGGGCTCAGATTGCAGCAACCACCCCAGCTTTCACAGTCCATTAACACCAAGCTGAATTTAATCTGCCCCTCCACAATGAGGGCAGGGAATCCCCGGCGGTGGCAGGGGAGGACAAAGACAGATGGTACCCTGCCAGCTTCCTGAGCCTGCAGGGAACTGCACTGGTATGACCAATACTCACTATCCTTGCTGTGTCCAGAAAAGGGAATGGGGCTGGGGAAGGGTCAGGAGCATCAGGAGCGGGTGAGTGAGGTGGGGGGGCTGAGCCTGGAGAAAAAGAAGCTCAGGGGGGACCTTCTTGCTCTCTGCAATTCCCTGACAGGAGGGTCAAGACAGGTGGAGGTCAGTAGTTCCTCCCAGGTAACAAGTGACAGAACAAGGGGAAACAGTCTCAGGTTGAGCCAGAGGAAGTTTAGATGAGATACAAGGAAAAATTTCTTCATGGAAAGGGCTGTGGTAGAATCATCATCCCTGGAAGTGTTCAAAATGTGCAGATGGGACATCTGGGGACATGGTTTAGCAGTGAACATGGTGGTGCTGAGTAAACAGTTGGACTGTTTACCTTCACAATTCCATGATTTTACGATTCTTACATCACTCAGAAGCTGAGACAGAAGCCATGCTGGCATTCAGACTGTGCCTACCTGGGCTCCACCTTGCCATGAGGCAGCAGGAAACAAAGCTGGGACAGCACATGCAAATGAAGGGATGCAGGTGCAGTGGCAGAGGGAAAGATGAAGAGGTGAAGCCAGAGGAACGGAGCAAATCTCCTTGGCTCACACCCTTTTGCAGGGGACATCCTGGTCTGGCTCCCCTTCCCATCTGGGGCCAGGACACTCAGTTACCTTGTCAGCTGGTGTCAGCTTTGTCCAAGGCTTATCTGCTCGCCGATCATAGTCTTGAGCATCCGTTACTTCCACATATTCATTAAACCTCAGGATCTTCCTGGCCTGCAGCTCTGCCACTGTAGGCCTTTGGCTAAGCTGAACACCAGCAAAAACAAAGGAGGTTAGTCTGAGCCTTGTCCACACAGCAGATCCAGGACTAAGCACCCCAAGCAAAACTAAAACCAGTTCTCTCACTGTGCCTTAACCATGGACACTACCAGATCCTGCTTGCAGCCTGCAAGGGAATAGGTAAACCTCTTACAGACTGGATATTCCCACTGGGATCACAAAACCAGGCTAGGGCAGAACCTGAGCCACAATGTCATGGAGGACACTGAGGGGTGTGGGAACAGCTGGTACAAGGGTGAGCCCTGCATGACACCCCTAAACACAGCTTCAGGAAGGGCAGCATTCACACTTGACACCCACAGGCCTTGGGGACGCTTTTCCCAGCCATGAGTAACAATCACAAGTAACTTGGATTGTGAGCTGTTACTGTAAGCAGCAGTTAACTCTGCTCAGCTCCCACACTGCTGTTACTTTAGAAATGGATTTTAGGGAGTCTAGTGTGAAGTTGTGGCTGCTTAAACACTGTGTTAAAGCAGCCAGGCCAGGAAGTCTTTCAAGTGTCAGGTGCCAAATTTAACAAGCAAGATGAGAACTACACTTGCTGCCAGCTCAGATCTGTCACTGAGAAACATGGCCCTGGTGCCAACGGCTCACCATGGGTGACAGTCCGCATTCCAAAGTCACTACAGTCCGAGGGCACTGGGGACACTTACACAAGAGCCCTGTGACTTCCCCACAGCACGGTACCTACAACGTGCTCATTGCCACCATGCCTGGCAGCCCTGCCAGGTGGCTGTCACCGCGGGAGCCAGCAGTACCTTTCTGGTAAGCCGGCGCTTGATCTCGCGCTTCTCAGCTTGACGGTCAGCTTCATTTTTCGCTGCCAACGGGAAAAAAATCATTTTTCATGTAAGCATCAGGCTTTGAAAAGTGCTTTCTAGGCTTGAACAAAGGAGAGTATTGAGCTGGATGAGATTATCTACAGATCTAAAGGCTTAGGACAGGCAGAGAGCACAGTACAACTCAATACCCTGTGTCACCTCCTGAACTGGCAGGGGCAAATATGCCCCTTACACAGCACCAATGAGTCATTCTCATGTCAAAGATTAATGGCCGTATCACCAAAATACATTCAAGCCACTGTGCAGCTGGCTCCTTCACAAAGCTATTATAGTTTAAAAGAAAATAACAGCACAGATAAATATTTTAAATGGAAACTTCCTGAACTGACATTCCCATTTCCTCAAGATGTTTATTTAAAACTTTTGCAGAACAAGATATGGCCAAGAGAAACAGTCCTGACTTCGTGATGCACTGCTGCTTTAGAGATCATGCAAGGCAATGCTGTAATGTCTGGAACACAAATAAAAATCTAGCCCAAACGAAAACACCTTTAACAGTCCTTGCTGTGTAACAGCAGAGTCTGAACCAGCCCCCACACTCTTCCCTGAGGTGGCAGGCATGGGACAGCCATTCTGTCCATAATCATAAGATACCAGAATGGGTTTGGTTGGAAGAGACCTCAGTGATCACCCAGTTCCACTCCCTGCCATGGACAGGGACACTTTCAGTGATCCCAGGTTACATCAAGCCCCATCCAACCTGGCCTGGGACCCTTCCAGAGATCCAGGGGCAGCCACAGCTTCTCTGGGCACCCTGTGCCAAGTCCCTCACCATCCTCACAGGGAAAAATTTGTTCCTAATATCTAAGTATCTTTCAATTCAAAACCATCCCCACCTGTTAAATTAAGATGTTAAAGGCAAACTTATGGTATTTCTCAGGACCACCCGAGAAGTACTACTCACGCTGAAGAATGTTCCTCTGTTCCAGTTCTTCTGCAGTTGGTCTCTGACTCAGTCGCCTGAAGAAAAATGTGACAAGTGCAGAATGTTGTATCTGGTCACTCATCAGTAGCAGATGAAGGATGAAACTGCCTGGTGTCAGCGCACTAGACAGCCTCCTCCACACTCCTCACTCACCACTGAGGATCGCTGCTGCCCTGTTTTACACTATGCTCTGCTCAAACAGCTGCTCAGCGGTTGGGTTTTGGGAAGGGCTATAGGCTCTCCAGCTCAGAACCAGCTTTGCAAGGAGCTCAGACAGCAGAGCCTGGACTGTCACCAGCCCCAGCTTCATCCACCACCAGCACTCAACTCTGCATTCATCCACACCTTTCTATACCATCTGTGTTTTACATGTCTCTAATCCTTGAGATTTTCCTCTTTCAGTCCATTTAACCTCTGGAAAGGGGTCTGTCAGGGGGACATTGCTCAACTCCAGGAGGAGCTCCCAACACCCAACCTCCCAGCCCTGCTCCTGCTGCCATGCCCAACCACCCACCCTATTCCAGCACAAGCTGCTTGGACAAGGCACCAACTTTGTCCAAGCCTACTCTGCACACACTGTGCCAGCAGCTCACACTGATCATCATCATTATATCTGTACCTGATCAGCGTCGTCCCAATCTGGTGACGGATTTCATTCCACTCCTCCTTGCTCTTCCGAGGGAAGACAATCTTCTCCTCCTGTGGTATGGTTGTGCTCCCCAGCTTTATAGCGAGTGTATCTTTCCTCTTCACTTTGTTGGCCAGCGTGTCTGTGGGGAGGGAGAGCAATGGGATGCAGCTCAAGGCGGCCAAGCCCGCCACAGCAATCCCAGCCCTGTGCCCCTGGCAGCTGTGCTCTCCCTGAGGGAGAGCTGTCCTCTCTCCTTGCTCTTCCCAAGCTCTGCACTCACTGCACAGCAGCAGCCAGCACTCTTGTGTGACACCGCGTCCTCACCTAATGCTGTCCTACCTGAGGGGCTGGGACAGTACAGGCTGTCACAAGAGCCATCTGCAAATGAAGGGGTGCACTCAGCAGGTGAGTGCACGGGTTTGGCTGCAGAGCCTTGGAAAAAGCAAGGCAGAGGACATGTGCTACATCATGCAACCAAGAACCAGCTGCTTTGAAGCACTGTGGGAACCAGCACTTTGATCCAGATCTCAGTGCAGCCAGGCATGAGTTCAGCAGAGCAATAAAAAAGCCAGCTGCAATGTCAAAGCCTTACTGTTACGGCTTTCATCTTCTTCCTCATCCTCATCATCTTTATACAGGATGGGCCCCTCCGAGTCAGAGTCGCTCATCCCTTCATCTCCTTCCTGCTCCTCCGGGAGGACCTGGGGTACCAGTTTGGGGATGACTGTGACAGATGGCACATCTCCAATATATACATGAGGACTTGAATTCTGTTCCTCTTCCTGGTCATCTTCCTCTTCCTCATCATCTGGACTAACGAGAAGCACACGATTACACCTCTGAACACATGGCACAGGGGCTGGAGAATATCCCTAGAATCAATACCTCCTTGGCTCTCCTCAAGGAAGCCCAGAAACCAGAGGCGCGAGAGCCATCGCAGATTCTGCACTGTCCCATCACTTCAAGGCACAGGGGACCCTCGCCCAGGAAATTACAGAGGCAAGTTCTGCAGAACCAAACAGCCCTCTGACCCCACTACTTTGTGACTTGGAGATTCAGCTCTGCTATAACACAAGACAGTCCTTTTCACACTTATGTTTATCAAAATGAAAGGCTAAGGAAGGCCACAGATGGATGGAATCTGCGATCTTGTTTGGTCTTGGTGCAGTTACCGACAGTCCAGGCCTGGATTCCTGGCATCAGCCTGTGTTTGTAGGCTGGAACCCATTTCTGTTTGTGAGCAATAAAATCCCAAAACCAGGGGTAATTTCATGGGGAAGATGCGCTGGCTCTTACGAGGCTGAAACACAGATTTGGCCAATAGGGAAAATGGTTTCAGCAGAGACCTAAGCCCTGCCCAGAGCCATCCCCACCATCACAGCGCTGCAGGAGCTGGGAGAGCTGGCACACATACAAGGAAGTACTCACACTTTGAGCATCTCAATGGTGACAGGCAGGGATCTCGTCCTGCCCAGGGTGCCGCTGTCGTCTCCAAAGCCATCGTTCTCAAAGAGCAGTGAGTGAGCCCTGTGGGACCCCTCAGGAGGGGGGGTGACAGGCAGAGGGCTGGCCAGGGCCTGCTGGATACGAATGTGCAGTGGGATTTGGGGCAGGCGAGGCAGCACGTGGGGTTCGCCAAACCCTTGCTCTGCCATCCTCTTGGACACTTCCACAGACCTGAAATCTTCAGGAGGAGGAGGAGGAGTTGTCTCCTTGGGCAGGTCCAGGGAGCACGGTGGGTCTAGGACAGAGGTGGAGGTGGGCAGGGCCACACGTGGAGGTTCAGGGGGTACATGGGTGGGCAGCGGCGGCGAGGGCGGGGGTGGTGGATAAGCTGAGGTCACATGCAGCGGAGTCGGTGCGGGACGACTCGCTGTCACTGTCCTGTCACTTGAGGGCTTGGAGATGACAGCCTCTGACGTGTTGTTAGGCAGGAGGCCTCTCTTCGGGGGGAGAGGAGGGGAAGGCTTGGACAAAGCTGTACCACTGGTCATGACCTGGGAAAGTTCAGCTGAAAATAAAAACCACAAAAGCCACAATGTTTAACAGGGTATCTTCCAGATAACCTTCACAAGTGTGGGAAAACCACGGCAATGCACTCAGAGTCTTGGACTAAGCATTCTCTGCTACTTTTTACTGGAATGTCATACCAGAAAGAGCCAGGTTGCAAGGCTCTAGTTTGTTCTTCCTGCAGCAAAGGTAAGACTTGGGAGAGCAGCCAAAAACAAGCAGGCTGAGACAGGTTTGTGCATCCTGCTGCTTCAGAGAGAGAGAAATGGCAACAGCCCTTGAATGACAGCACAGAAGCCTGCCCAGGAATGCAGTTATGTGGGCACTTTATGGCTGTATTTACAGCATAAAAGGAATCCAAGACATCCAGAACACCCCAGACTCCAGTTGTGTTAATGGCTACCCTGCACATTAAAGAACTTCTTGGGAAGTCTCAAAAAAATCTTGAAGTCTTACTTTTTGCTCAGAGGTAAAAATCAGCACAGCTGCAGGAAGCAGCATGCTCCCCCCACTTGTATTCATCCATCAGACCCAGCCCAAGAACACCTCACTGCCAGCAACTCCTCAGGATGAGGCTCTGCTTTACCCCCTCTGAACTCTGCTCCTTACGCCCTGTATAAATGCATTTGCCAATACAAAGTAACTAGAAAAACTTCCAGAAATATCTAAAGCCTTTAGTCTAAATATTTGCTGTTTGATGGAGAAGAGAGGAAAAAACAGAGGCATGAAAAATGCCTGCAGTGGGCAGTCACAGGATCCTCAAACCCCCCTCTGTCCCTAGGGAAATTGCATCAGTAAAGACTGCTCTTGCTTTAGGAGTCTTCAGCTTTTAACATCCATGTATCCATGGCTTCCGGGACTTGCAGAGGCTTTGCCTAAAGCGGCTGAGACTTGCTGCCCATTTCCCTGAAGCAGGTGACGGTGACACATGGGTGAACCCAGAATAGAGCTGGGGGAATCTGCTGCGCAGACAACCACGAGAGGGTGCTGCAAGTGGGAGAGTTTCCCGAGATAAGGCCACATAACTGGAGAGAGGTGGGCACATTTTTGGGATGTTTAGCATTTTTAGACTTTCCCCTTGTAGATTAAGGGCCAGATTGTATAAAACACAGAGTGCCCTCAGCTCCCGCCCAAGGGACTCGAGTGTCTCCTGAGCAGTGCTCCAAGCCTGGCAGGACCAGGTTTGAGGCACCTCTGGGCAAGAGCAGAATTTGAAAGGGAGCAAGAAGCTGGCAGAAGGAAGCTGCTGCTTGAGACACCAGAACTGCTCAGGGAATGAGCATCTTGAGGATGGACAAAGGGGTGACCTGCATACTAACACCCTTCTCTGCCTCAGGCTATTACAGCAGCACAAAGGGACACCCCTGCAGTCAGAGCAGGCACCAAAACCCGTGGAGAGCTCACTAAGCCAAGTTCATCCACAGTCACAACACAAGGCTCGCATGGCAACGCCACAGCTCCAGCTCCATGCTGCCAGACCAGCGGGCTGTGGAGCCTCCTCTACAACTGCCTTTGTACCCAGGAGACAAAAGAGAATTGCCTGTTCTCTCCTCCCCTGCACACCCCACAGGTGCTCCTAGCCCAGCCCATGCTGCTGGGAAGAGGCAGGATGGCTCCAAACATGTTGGATACACTGCTGTTTCCAGGCACATTTTTTGTTCCACAAGTACCTCCTGCAATTAGCACTGGGGCATTTCAAATGCCACCTGCAGTGTGTGTAGCCAGCTTAAAGAAACAAGAAAGTATTTCATAGAGTGCTCAAGCAGGGTCAGGCCA
Organism: Drymodes brunneopygia; assembly: GCA_013400955.1. NCBI lineage: Eukaryota > Metazoa > Chordata > Aves > Passeriformes > Petroicidae > Drymodes > Drymodes brunneopygia. Next base: position 102,907 of record VZTZ01046324.1, read on the forward strand.
ATCAGGCTGGTCTGGCACACAGGGACTGTTAACACCATACCAAGGTCACTTGCAAAACCTGCCAGAGCAAGGTGAACCCCAAGCAGAGCAGAGCCGCCCATCCACACTGACAGCAATGGCCCAGGCTACTTCAGATGGCAACTTGCATATCCAGCACTGCCTCTCAAACCACACATCTGAGTAACAGCTCCATTTTCTGTGGTAACAGTGCAGACCTGTCAGATTGATCTTCCCAGGAGCCTCTCTCCTGATCTGTGCTAACATCTGCTAACCCTGTCCAAAGATTAGGAAGTGTCTGTGAAAGAATTGCCTGAAATGCCAACAGGCTATCACTGCATGAAGTCATCCCAACTCTCAGTGCTGTATCTTTAAGATCCCCAGAACTCCCACAGAGAACAGAGACTAAACGAGCTCGCCAAACCTTCTGCTTAGAAAAGTTACAGAGATAAAAACATTTAATTCTCTAAATGGGAAGATTCAGATCAAATTACAGTTGAGATGATTTATCCATGGGACAAGACATAAGGACAAGACTCATATGTCAATAGCCCAGCCACAGACCTTAGAGGAGGTACCTGAGTATAACCAGGGAAGTCTGAATTATCCCTGCCAGTTCCTGGTCTCTGCCCTAAGTGGAAACCACATGGCCTTGCAGTGACAGCCATGACAGACATTGTTTGGTGTGATGGAAATTTTTTGGGTTTGTTTGTTGGTTTGGTTTTTTTTTTCCCCAAGAGCAGCTGAAAGAAGGAATCGTCACTAACCACAGTCTCACAAAGCATCCACCATTCCCCAATCCCAGCTGAATCCCAGCCCCCAGTGAAGCATCAACATTCAGACACTGTCTTAAGAGCTGACAGGGAACAGGCAGGCAGGGATTCCTTCCTGCAGGTAGCTGTTGGGAATAGACTGGATAGCTCATGGCAGAAGACTCCAGTAATTACACTGTTCCCAGAACGAGTGTGTCCTGACTAAACACTGGCAGATCTGAGTCCAAACTGGACTGTTTTCAGGAAAGATGGTCAGACATTCATGATGCAACTAAAAATCTCCCCTTATGAAGGGAAAGGAGTCTTGGAGCAGTGGCTCCAGAACATCTCAGGGTACAAAAACCAGCTTATGGGGTCACTTACCTATTAGTGAGTTGCTATTTCTGTTGACGGGTTTGGGAGGAGGAACGGGAGGCTGTTTGGCAGGAGCTGTGCTGGTTGTACTGGTGGGAGCATTAGTGTTGGCACTGGCAGGAGCAGGGAGCAGAGTCCTGGGGGCTGGGGAAGGGGCAGCTGTGGAACTGACTGTCTTTGCTGCCGTGGGGGCTGTGCTGAAGGGGGCAGTTCTCGTAGTGCTGCTGGCAGGCATTGGATCTTTTGCCTGCACTTCATTTGCCTCCTGGGAAGTGGAGGGAGGTCTTTTTGGAGGAAGCAGAGGTTGTCTGGGAACATGTGGCTCCTGAGGCAGTTCCAGTTCGGGCCCAGGATGGCTGCTGGAGGAGCCTGCAAAAGGAGGCAGCTCAGTTTAAGGCACTGGAGGGTCTACTGAGGGTAGGAAGGATCAGATGAGAATTCAGAACTGGTTCCAGGAGAATGTGAAGCCCTGATTTTGCACACATCTGGTTTCTTACCCTGCCTCTTCTTTGGTTCCTCCAATGGAACAGGCTTCCTAAGGCTGGATGGCTTTGTGGCCTCTTCTTCCTGGCTGGCCAGGTTACTGACCCCGGGTCCCCCAATGGGGATGGTATGGCCATTCTTCAGTGCAGGTGCGTTCAGCTTCTCTGGCTCTTCACCATCTGCAAGGGGACAGGAGGAGAGAGAAACAAAGAGAAAACATTCAGAAGGCAGGAGAGAGGAGAGGTGGCTGAGCTGGCTGAACAACCATGGAGCCACACCAACTTCTTTCTGGCTTCTGAAACAGCTAGTCTTCAGTCACCTTCTTCACAGGACAGCACAGCAACCCAATCACCTGGAAGTGAGAGCCCTTGATTTCATTACCAAGGAGTATATCACACAGCACTGTATGCCATCAAGGGTTTTTCTTCTCCCTGTCCTGCCCTTCCTCCTGTGTTTCAGATTAGCGTGCCCAGTGCTGTGCTGCAGCACAAGGAAGTTGTAACTGAAGTCAAATCTCCAGCAGCTTTTGTACCCACGCCCCATCACAGAGCAGTCACCAATTCCCTGCTGCAATGCAGATTCCAACATAAGCCAAGTCATCTACTGCACATGCAATAACAGACTTGCATAAAGTCTTCAGATCAGTGGAAGCACCTCTGTTTGCCTTGTTTCTAGCCTGAATTTGGCACAAAAATCGCTGCTCAACCCAAAATATCAGCAAGGCAGATTTCCTCACTTTACCTTTGTTTTATTCAGATGAAATGACACAGCTCTAGAATTTTATGTAGATCACTCTGACTATTTCTGCTTTTACAGATTCTAGCATGGAGGTTCCCAGTGTTAGAAGCAAGACCTCTTTTTGGGAAAAAACCCATCTAATCCAACCCATGCTTTCAAGGGTCCTGAAATTCCTAATCCCCATGAGGAAATACTCCATCATTCTCTTGCCCTGACAGGAGAAATTTTTGACAGTATTACTCTCAAAAAAAGACTTGGCATCCACCTCTAAGGGGAAATTGCCCATTTTGACTGATTTTCAACTCAAGAAAACTTGAATAAATACATCACCCATTTGATTAAAAATCGTTTTCAATTCAGTCTGCCATCTCTGAAGGAATTGGAGTGTGTGGCATCCAGGCCCTTCAGGTGCTAGACCCCAGCACACTCTGCAGCTCTGATTCTTGATAATTTATCCCACTGCCCTCCTCACCTTTCCTCTCCCTCCGAAGTGTTACCCCCCCTTCCCTAACCTGGTGTTACTCAGAAGCTTCCCAGGATTTCTTTTCTGCAAGAAACAGCCTCAGTTCCTGTAAGGAGCTGGCAGACAGCGCTGCCTCGCTCACTCACTGCCCTTCCCTGAAATGCAGGAGGCACAAGCAGCAACAAGAGGGAGTTTCCTCCCCAGCCAGGGCTGAAACACAAGGAATGAGCCAGAGATGTTTATGGCAGCGACTGCCTCTGGTTATCCAAAGTTTTCAGCAAGGGAGACAGGAACAGTATGATCCAGCTTTCCTTACCACTCCACCTTGCCTGCCCTTCTCTGGCAGGGAGCTGCAGCTCCTGATGGCCTCTCACACCATCTCACTCCCAAGTTCAGCTCCAGTGCCCTTCTTTGAGGTCAAGAGTACCCAATGCCATGTTCTTTCCTTACTCTGAGCCTAGTACCCACATCCAGGAGCCCACAGCCTGCTGTGACCCCCCACCCAAGAACAGCAAGGCTGCCTCTCCTGGCTTCTCCTCCACTTACACCTCTTTCACCTCTACTCCTTTCTTCCTCATCTCAAAGGGTTTCCAGCAACTTCCTGCCCTAAGAAGTCACCTAAGAAAATTAACTGACCTCATACAAGCAGGTTTTAAAACTGCAAACAAATACAGTAACCCACCCTCACATCTTATGACTGCCCAAGTGTCTTAAACTCTCAGAGGGATTTAGATAATGCGCCTCCTAATCTACCCCTCCTGCCAACACTGACTGCTCCCTCATGCTGGGGGTTTGCACTTTGTCCAGATTATACCCATCCTCTGTTTCTAAAACCAGAGCAGACATCTCAAAGAAGCAAATAATTCCACCTCTTAGCCAGGCTTCTGTTACATCTGTACAGCATGGAAGATCTCTGCCTCCTCAGCCCTCCCTAGCTGGAAGTTTGGTAACCCAAGTATTTGATCTCTCTTCCAGTTTCACCCTGTGACCTTCCACCCTTCAGTACCCGGTGAACTCCACAGTGAGGCACTGACACCCTCAGGTAGGTGTTGATGGCATCACTACAGCACAGTTGTGTTAAGGCTTTCTCTCAGTTTTACTTTCAGTGGTTTGGTCTGAAAACCACCTTTTCACCTCCAGTTTTCCAACTTTCTCAGAATGAAACTTGCACTAGGCCAAGGCTGTCTCTGCAGTGTTTGTCTTGAGGTGCAGTTACACGTTGCTCTAAGCCAAGGGCCACACTCCCACCCACAGGAGATGGGGGGCTGCTATCTCCCCACACCTTCCTGCCCCCTCCCTTGGACCCACATCACACAAATCCCAGCCAAGTGACTGGATGGTGATGTCACAACTTATTTTGGCAGCATAATCCCAACTTGGAGACATCAAAGATGAAAGAAAAGGGCATAAGACTTCTCAGAGAGCAGTGCAAACCTTAAAAAGCCTAGTGGTGACTATGACACCATACCATGAAGCATCTCTTGAAAGATATGCTCCTACCCAAGCAGCTCAGAATTCAGCCATTTCTGATTCTTCTCCCAACCTGAGCCCTGGGGGCAGCACCTCTCCCATTTGGAACAGTGGGAGATGGTGAGTGACAGTGTGACAGCAGAGGCTGGCAGGACAGCACAAGGTATCTGGAGCAGAACACAGAGAGGGACAGGACGGGAAGTGACCACAGCACAGCCCTCCCTCCCTGCAGGAAGGTGTCCCAGACAGGCATTGCACCTTCTCAGCACCATCTTCCTCCCTGAGCAGGCTGCCTTCCTCCCAGGTGGGAAAACAGACAAGACAGAGCAGTGAAAAGGGTAAGGCAGACAGGAATCACTTTAGCATAAAGCCCTTAAATTTGTCTCCCAAGGGTGAGGTTTGGCCAGAGGACACAGACACAGACAGGAGAAATTCGTTTGCAGACTCACCCTGCTCAGGCTCTTCCAACAGAACCCCTCTTTTTACCAGCTCCTCTCTTGGCTTTCGCATAGAAATCTTTCGTTCTAAAACTGATATTAAATTGAAAAAAAGCACTCAGAAAACAGGGCTAGCTTGAAGTTCAAGAAGATTTTCTTTTTCTTTTAAAGAGATTCTCTAGAGGAAATTAAAGGGCTTCAAATTTCACTGGGTTTGCATGGATTAAGAGGCGAGAGGAGGAACTACATGTTCAGACCTGCATTTCACACGGCACTGCTGATCTTGGAGCAAACCCTCCCTCCCCACAGCTGCTTGGGGAGCTTGCTTGAAAGAAAGGAATTAATCTGTCTGAAACTACAGCTCCATGGCAAGGTGTTTCTGGAGAGATTGCAGGTGCCAGCCCGTCACCAAAGTCCCATTTTGGTTCTTATACGTGTCAGCACTCAGGCTTGTGACAGCACACCCTTCTCAGATGGATAGAGGAAGGGACACCCACCCAGTCCCGGTTACTTTACCTTCTGAAGTCTCCTTAAATTTGTCACTGCTTTTCTTTTTCCTCCACTTCCAGGGTTTGAAAATCTTGCCAAAGCTTGAGAACTTGCTTTTCCTCTTTGTAGGAGGTGTGGTGTCACCTGATTCCAAAACATCCACCCCCATGCTGGCATCACCTGGGGTATGATCCACCTCTTCAGCTGCACAGAAAAGAAAAAAAAGAATAAAGAATTACTTCTGTGCTGCAGGTAACAGCTCCCATCTCCCACCGACCCACCCCACACTGGGAAATGGTGGCACATGTTCATGCAAAGAAGGGAACAAGACTGTCTGTGGCTCCACTGAGCCCTCACATCATCTCGGGGAGACACAAGTGGGCCTCCCAACATAAAAAGAGCAAAGGGAAACTGATAAGGGCCTTCCTGATGAGACAAAGATTACAGAATCCCAGAATCATTAAGGTTGGAAAAGACCTCCAAGATCATGTAATCCAATCTGTGACCAAACCCAGCCCAGAGCACTGAGTACCATTTCCAGTCATTCCTTTAACACCTCCAGGGATGGGGACTCCACCACTGCCCTGGCACACCAGGGACTGACAACTCTTTCCATGAAGAAATTCCTCCTGATGTCCAACCTGAACCTCCCCTGGCACAACTTGATGCTGTTTCCTCCTGTTCTGTTCCTGACCCCCACCCTGGCTGCACCTGCCTGTCAGGGAGTTGGAGAGAGTGAGAGGGTCCTCCCGGAGCCTCCTTTTCTCCAGGCTGTGTCCCCCCAGCTTCCTCAGCCAAATATTAAATTAATTTTGCAGCGTCACAGCTTTGCCCATGGACACAAACCATTTCCCTACATTTTCTCATCTTCATTTGGAAGCAACTGGTGCTGGACACAAGTCATTACATGAACACAAACACCTTCCAGCCCACTGAGCTGACGTTCACAACTGTCCGCACCCCGAAATCACCAGACCCATTCCAGCAGCTGGATGTGCTAGATTTTCCCCTCTCTGATTTTCCTTCTATAAATAAGGGCAGCAAAGCTGGCCAAGAGCAACAACTCCACAGGAAAGCGACACAATACAGGCCTGTGCTCCACCTACTGCACTGGAGTCCCTGGAGAACAGCACAAGAAGGACACGGAGGCGGGAAGTGGCATGTAAAAATCCAAACCAAAACAAAAAAACCCCACCACCAACTCAAAAAAACCACTTTTGAAGCAGAACCAAAGCATAGAACAGTAATCTGGAGACTGTTGATCCTGCCTTGACTGATGTTGCTGTTTTGGGGTATTTGATGGAACACAGAGAAGCACTTAAAATGAGCAGAATCTAGCACTGCCTGCAAAAAAAGAAATCAGTGTGCACAAGCTAGGTGAAGCCAGGTGGTGCCCACTCTGTGGCAGGATTTCCAGAGCCATAATCCCTCAGCTTCAGCACTAGACAGGAAAAAATCCTATAGAGAAGAGAGATGACCCCCAGCCCCACCACGTCCAGCAGGCTGGAGTGTCCTGATACAAACTGCACTCAGGTGCCTTCTTTTGGAGCCTCCAAGTCAGACATTGTGGAGCTTGGGAGCACAACAGACCTTTTAGTCAACTTCAGACAAGCCTGAGTAACGTGCCTGCAGAACAGGCAATGCCCCATAGGTAACAGGAAAGTTCGGACAAGAATCCCATCTCCTGAGATGAAGAGACTGGCAAAAGAATTTTAGGGGAAAGCCACTTCACACATAGGACAAAGAGCTAATGATGTGTCTTCTGTATCCTACAAACCTACACTGAGGATACAGGCCCTGATGTGAAAAAGCAGATTCCTGTCAGCATAGGGAAGAGCATGTTCAGGACAGAGGGAAAAAAAACCCACAAAAAATGCCTTGATTGATGCAGCTGTCCCTGCAACCCTGCAGTGCTTCCCAGCACGAGATCTCAGATCCCAGGAAGCAAGAAGCACAGCTAGCCACAGCCATGGGCTCCTGAGTAGCCTCTGGCCACAGGGCTGGGGACAGGCCACCACGGCGACACTGCAGGAGCAGACAGACCTGTTTTCTAGTCTGAGCACAAAGGAATGGAAGACCACTGAAACACAGGGAAGAGAAGAATGACAGATGGAAACCGGAGAGTGTTTGAGTCACTGTTTACTTGTTGGTTGTACTTTTGTTTAAATCAGCCCCATAACAGAAAGTCCGTCACTCTGAGCCAGTCAAAAGCTGATGTCAGACAACATTTATTTGAAAAAGCAAGATCAATATAGCATCTGAGATGCTTTTAAATAAAAAAAAAAAAAACCCAACAACCCTGACTTCATAACAGGAGGGAAATTGGGTGGAAAATAAGATACACCATGGCAGCACTGATCTGTGATTTTCTGCAGGGATGAAGGGAGGGTGGATGGAAGGGGGA
>VZTZ01046324.1:110527-158084 GCA_013400955.1 Drymodes brunneopygia
GGGGAAGGGGGGGGGGCAGAAAGACATTTCAAGCTCCCACAAATCCAAGAGGAATTCTCTGCATGTTTAGAGGCACTTTCTTCAGAGACCAGAGCATTAGCCCTGGAGTTGTAGATGCAATTTTAACAAGCAGTATTCACTGTGCTCAATAGAGCATTCCCAAATTTCACCAGGCAGGCATGAGGGCTCGCCAAGCACAGGCTGTGGACTGAATCTGAAGCCCAAGTGTCATCAAAGGCATTTCCCTCACCTTTCCAAGGAGAACAGTGCTGAAGGCAGCAGTACCAAGCTTGCCTTATATCTACCCCTTCCCTGAGTTAGCTCTGAGGAATGCCACTTATGTGCTGCCTACCACCCAAGACGACTGAGTGCTGCTCTAAGCAAAGTAAGTTATTAAAAGAAAACTCAACCATCAGGTCCAGGGATTAATGAAGAGCCCTCAGCACTCCGGAATGTCCCCATTTTCAGTTAGAAGGAGAATGACAAGCAGTCCTCTCCGAGCAGCCAGGGAGGAGCACAGGACATGAAAGGACCAGCCGAAACTGCAAGAGACACATGATGCCTCCCAAAGGAGGAGCAGCTAAGAGCAGAGAGGGTGGAGAGAACCCACATGTGACTACTCCAGGCAGAACCTCTTCCAGCAGCCCCTGCAGCCCAGGTCCAGCTGTCAAAGCAAATACCTTCCCAGGGTGGAGTTTCACTGCCACAACTGCAACCACGCAGGTGAACAGAGGAGGTTTCACAAAACCTTCACATCAAGAGCAAATCACTTGGTCCTGCTCCTCTGCCTCACTGCTCCCTCGGCCGTGCTACAACTGCTCATAGGCTCCTGCTGAGAGTCAGGTGTTGTCTAACACGGAAACGCTTGGTTTTGTTGGTTTATAATCAGTTCCATGCCCAAAAACAGCCAGGCAAGAGGAGAAGACAGGCACACTAGAACACAAAACTATCCAAATGATTTCCACCACCCTTTTGCTCTGTATAGACTAAAACTTGACATGTTACTAAAGATTCTGAGACCATTCCAGCCCATTGCTCAAGCTGGTGCGAGGGAAGCAATTCCTTCCCTGATCCCCACTGGGATTCGTTCTGTCCTGTTGTGCAGATGACAGGACAGTCTGGCCTACCCTTCCACAGCACTCTTCCTTTTCCCATCCCCAATTACCACAGGGACATAGACATTTAAAGCAGTCTGTTGTGAAGCAATTATGACACTGAGGACTAATGAGGGGTGGATCAGCAGCTGGAGGTGAGATTTACAGATCTGCATTCAAATAACCTTACTGTTCAGTAACTGTTCGTTAGATAATGCCTCACAGTCTCTCCAAAATAGACCTTCCGTTCACAGCCCATTTCCAACTCAGATCTCCATGAAATGGTGCAGAGAGGACACTTCTTCTCTGTGAAGGCAGAGAATCCACCTTGCTGGGGCTGTGCCGCCTCCTGCTCTGCTCTACGAGGTACGGGAGGGTCCTTAAGCTGCTTTGCAATGCAAGGGGGAAACCCTTTCTTATCCGAGTCATACACTGGGAAACTGGGAAGGAACCACAGCGCAGTGCTCAGGGAACAAAACAGGGCAAAAAAAGAGGAACCAGACTTCGAGGGAAGGGTGGGAAGCATCAGGAATCTGATGCCTTCACCCGACCTGGCCCTTACTCAGCAGCAAGGCTGTGTCCAAGAGACCAGCCTCACCCTCACCATGGTGCTAGGCTGGAAAACCCATTTTAAATACATGGAAAAGGTTAAAAGAGGTCACACAGCTCTGGGTGAAGCCAGCAGAATCCTCATGAGGTCAAGAGATTCCCAGCTGACAGGCCCCTAAAGTGACCCCATGCCAAAGCAGGGCCTTGTTTAACCCTTCTGGAAGTAGTAATCCATGCTTTGGAAAAGTGACCCTGGAGCTGGGAGAGCCCCACAGAGCCCACCCTGACAGCTGGCTTCCAACAAAGCCCTGGTTGAGGAAAAATCAGGAATAAAATATCTGCTGCCACTTCAGCATGTTGCCTGATGGTCCCGGGGGAGATGGCCTGGAACACCTGGAGCTCAGGATCCAGCTGGTCCAGGGAGATGCCCCAGCTGCTTCCCAGCCAGAGCCTCCTGCCATTTCAGATCCGCTCTCCCAAACACTTAAGCTGTTCTGATCTCATTCTATCCAAACAAGCAGGTGAATTTGAGCTGTTTAAAACAGCAGATTTTTGTTAACCCAAAATGTTTAGACTGAAATAATCTAGGGAAACGTCACAAAATTGGCACAGCCTGAACACACAAGAAGGCAGGAAGCTCCAGCAGTGCCAAGCAGCTTGGGATGCAATTCCCTATTGCTTTGCCTGGCCAGCTGGTCCCTCCAACCCTCCCCTGCAGACATGTTTTTGCTCAAGTCTTGCAGTTAAATTTCATACAGAAAAAAGCTCTTTTCCTACTGCATCTTGGTGGTGTTGAGTGATCCCAGTCTTTTTTTTTTTTCCAAAACAGGGCAATTATTTCAGTGGAAGGAGCTAGAGACCCACAGTTGGTCTCTCATACCCTCAGCAAGTGGCTGTGGTGATGTGTCACCTGTTTCCAAAGGTCCTGTCAGGCTTGGGGCTGCCATTCCCATTAAACAGGCTGAAGCTTTCACTTCCACCACTGCTCTCAGTGGGTCAAACTGGCACAGCCAGAATCCATGGGGTCAATTAAAAACCTCACACCATGGCTACACACACAGGACACCCCAGCAGGCCCTTAGGAACCCCACCTATAAATGTCATGGTTTAGTGGTCACACCATGGGCTGGGGAGGAAAAGCCACTGCGTAAGGAGAGTTAATCCCCATCTTCAGGGGTTAAGCCCCAAAATACCCTTTTGTAGGGCCAAGCACTGCCAGCCTGGAAACAGGCACAGCAGCAACTTCAGGGACCTACAGGAATATCTAAAAAGCATTCCTTCCATTAAGGATCATTTCTCATGTGGGAGATACCTGCAACAGTTACATGGAATAGAGGCACCTCTGATGCACAGCATTAAAGAATTTAACCCAACCTGGATCTAGTGCAGGGCATTCCAGAATTAATCCTGGTGAGTTTTTAAACTGTTTTAACTCAGGCAACACATCCTCAAAAGTCACCCTGGCTATGGAGACATTTTGTTTTTAAGCTAAAAATCACTTCAGATCCAAGTCTGAAACAACAACAAAGCAAGGCTGAAGGCTGTGAAGAAATCAAAGGATTGCATCTCAGATTATGACAGTTCGTAATATCTTCAATATACTTGGGAGAAAAACTACTGATTTTTAGTGTTCACAAAGAAAATGGTGCAATCCTTTAAGGATGTAGGGTCAGTGAGCCCCAGGACAGGACTGCAGAATGGAGCTGCTAGGAAAAGGCTGAGAAGAAGCTGCTTTTCTCCCCCAAACATTTCCACAGACATCCAAAGACTGGTGGAGCAGTCTAAATCTAAGAGAAGCCAGGTATCACCCTGCCTGCACTACCATGGGCTCTTTGCCCCAGTCCTTTTCTGAGATGTAAGACCTGGTAAATTCTACCTTCATTAAGAGATATCCTCATGAGGAAACACTCCTATTTTGATAGCCTGTCTAACAGGCTTGTACATTGTCTAAATCGTGAGCTTGGGCCAGATTCCTTCCATCCACAAACCAGAGCTCACCCAGAACCTGATGCATCTCTTCTTGTAGGAGTTACTACAGGATTTCCACAAATTCTAGGGAGTTTCTGTTCATAAGGAGCTTGCTGGGCATTTCTGTCTTTGGGCAAATGAGGTACTTCAGTGCCACGCAGCAACTCTGTTTAATCACCTTTATTTCCACACCTTCAGGGAGGAACACACCTCCCTGAAGTTCTGCCATCCAGCAAGCCCACAAGGTGCATCGGGAAGTATTGCTGGGAATGTGGCTGCTCACTGCACATCTCAGGTGCCTGGAATACACCTGAACCTCTGGCTCCAGCGGGACCACCCCACCCCTGGCACTGCCACAAGCCTTCTCGTTGCCAGCACAGTGTGGATGCACAGGCTGGAGAGCAACACAATTCCCTTCTTTCCCACTCTGCGTCCAGCAGAGCAGTCAAGAATCTGAGAAGCTTCCAAGCAAACAGCAACAACTCAAAAAGCAAACACTCTTTTGAGGGAAATGCTGTTAAAAGTATCCAAAAAGCACTTTGGATAAATGTTTCTAAGCTTTCCTAAAACAGCTTCAAAAACTTGGTGTGTGTTTTCCTGAATTGTCCAGGGAAGACACGAATCCTGACCTTAAAGAAATAAAATGTTGTGGTCACAAAACAGCCTCAAATAGTCCCAGCCCTTGGCTTCCCCGTGTTTTGTATGTTTCTAATCACCATAATCTTCACAGGACTCTCCTTAACAGCATCCTGCCACAGTTAATAGAAGAACCATCTCTTCAAGTTCCACATTTAATCAGTAGGAACTGTGTGAGCTGTGCCATGAAAAAAAGACTTCAGAGAGCAAATGAGCAGTTGAGGAAACACCAGGTCTGCTGGCCCCAGTCTCCAGAAAGCACAATATCATTACACCAAGCCCCGTCCCCTGGAAATTACCATTGTTCTTGGTGTTTGATGAGAGAAAGAGTCCAAGACTGACCAGGTTGGCTTCTAACAGTGAATAAATCCAAGCAGAAGATGCTGTTAATCTCCACAATACAAAGAAAAATGAAGTTTTACTTCTCCCTTCCACTCTCTCTCTAACTTTATTTTTAGCAACTCTTGAACAAGGAGCTGGAGTGAACTGGTGGTGGGAAGAGAATCACTGGTTTCATTTGAGCCCTAGAAATACTTGATAATGTCAAAGTTATACAAGTGAAAAATAATGAAAATAACAGTCCGTATCTTGAGGGTGCTCTTTGTGTGACAATATCAGTTTCTTCTCTAAAAATTAGATACTTCCACCTTACATATGAGGATGATCAACTGAGCCCAGCCAGCTAACAGCAAGTGGGAATGAGAGAAAGGCAAGAGTGTGATGTGGAAAGTCTCCTCATGGCTCTCAGGAGTTCCTCCCCAGTCCCAGGGCTGGGAACAGATCTGCAGTAACACTGACCCCCACACAGTGCTTGGGAAGCGGGGCTGCTCCCAGAGTTTAACACCGTTGTGTTTTGTCCAGCCTGTTACTGAGATACCTCACAGTGGAGAGGGAACACAAGCAGGGATATGATTGCCAAGCCCTGCTCCCCCCAGAACTGCTATACCTGCCCCAAAAGCTGGGTGACATCACACACAAGGAGGCAATTCTTGGTGGTTTTGGCCCAGGCTGACTCTCAGGGCTGACTCCTGCCCCACGCAGGTGAACTTTCCCACTGTCCGAGTGCTTTGCAAAGGTAGTATTAGGCTGTCCCTTAAAACAGCACCTTGGAGTCTGTCCGAAGAACAGAGAACACATTGCACACTGATTGCATGTGAAATAAGTATGAGAAAGGAAGGAAACAGAGTTATTTCCCCAGTTTCTCTCCCCAGCCGGACGCAGGTTACACAAGTCTCACATTCCACTCCTCCGTTTCACCTGCAATGCTGCCCTGCCGCAGCCCCCACCTTCCCTCATCTCCCCTGCCCTCCATTACTCACCAAAAGCACCTGGATTTACCGGTCTCGAGAAGTGCGGCTGCCCCATGAGATTCTGTTCAGAGCAGCTCTCCGGGAGGAGGTGGGAGGGGGAGAGAGGAAAAGTCTACGCTGAGAACAGTTCAATCCTTTAAAACGATAAATCCGCACTTGGGGTGAGGGCAGAGCCCGGCGAGAGGCGGCTCCCAGCTCTCAGGCCACGGCTCCGGTGTCCAGCGGTCCAGCACAGGTCCTGCTCTCCCTGTCCCCCATGGCTGGGCACTTGATTCTCATAAATAGGTGTCCGTGCCAGCTCCCTTCACGCAGGAATGCCTGTCATTCCAGAGCTGAGCTGGCTAGGGCCGAAGCTCAGGAAGGGGAGGAGACAGCCAGCCACGATCCAGCCACTTAGCTGCACAACCCAAATTATCAACACCCCTCGCTCCTTCCTCGCAGCCAGTTTAGCAAGTCGAGAGAAAAGCTGGGAGCGAAGAGGAGAAGAGCACGGAGTTTTTGTCAGGGATGGGCTTGGAGACTCCATGCACAGCAACCCACCAAAGGCTTTCACCTCCCAAAATGGGATTAAGGAATTTACAGCCTACCTGTGCCAGCTAAACACAAACCAAGGCAGTCAGGGATGAGACAGCCGTTCTCCAAGTGCTGTGGGAGCTGCACTACCCCAAAGCAAAGGGAATTTCAAAGAGAGCCTGAGCTGATATGCATCTAGCCAAATATATAATAAAAATACAATTTCATGCAACTCCTCTCTCCACTAAAGTTACCAGGAAGCGTGTCTTCTCACATAATTTAAATTTAACAATGGAAAATTTAAATTTAAGAAGGCAAGTAAAAGTTTAGTTTCTATTCATGTGTCACAGCTTGATGGTTAAGGTAACAAACATCCCCTTCAGCCATCTGCTTCATAATAAAAGATCTCCAAAGTTTAAATAGGTCCATTTGGATTCCTTAATTTATCATTAAACTTGGGGTTAGGACTTCTGTGAACCTACAGCTCATTTTCTCTGTACACCCTGCAGCAGAGGAGCAGGAAAATCTTTAAGCATCCAGAAGCTTAATCTTAGTTTAGGGGGAAAGGAAAAGCAATTTTCAGAAATATACAGGAATTTGCTGCAGCACAAAAAGGATTAAAATCAGGAACCCGACCCCATGTGACACATCTAGGTTGTTTTTTCTCCAGTGTAGGAGAAGTTTTAAGCAACAGGATTTGCTGCAGCACTCGGTGTCCCTTGTCCTCGTTGGGCCAGCAAGAGGAGGACTTCAGTATGACTGAATACTACCCAGGCAGCAATCCCAACAGGAAAATCTTCTATTCTGGGTAACAACGAGATCCAAGATTGTCAATTTGGGCTGGTGCAGCTGGGAACAATCAATGCTGCACATTGCCCAGAGCAAATGCCATGGGATTGCTGTTCCCAGCCTCATGGATGGGGGGGATGCAGTGCTACAAAAACATACCCCAAAATAGGGCAAGGAGTAGTTCTGAAATTCTGTAACACCTCACCTGAGCCACAAACACACCACGAAGACCTTGCTGCTCTTGGTTCCCCCACTAACATGCTAAATGTGCCTATCAGGCAACTCGCAAATCCACTCCTCATCCAAAGGAGAGCTGTAGAAACACAGGAGGAAGGAGAACACTTGTGCCCCTTCTCCACCTGCTTTGTGCTTGTCCTCAGTGCCTGGTGCCCGCCAGGTGACCCTCATCCCACAGACAGCAGGAACAGGTGGAGGAGCAGGGGATCAGCAGAGCAGAGGCAGACAGCAAATACCACTGTCCTCCCTCGTGCAGGGCACATGGACATTCCTGGAAGTGTTGCTCTTCTCCAACTCCCACCATAAACATCTCTGCACTCAGGCTCTCACTGTGGGCAATGAACATCCTGATTCCCAGCAATGCTCCACCTCATTGAAGACTTTTTGCTTTGAAGCAAAGAAAAAGCCATTTTAAAAGCCATTTATATTCACTGCCATCTGGCAGAGACCCATAAAGGTCAGAGATAAAGGCAGGAAGATTTCCCCAAGTCTGTAAATCAGCTGCCCAGCTTGGAAGGAGGTCTGGAAAAAACATCCCTGCATTTGGGAATGCTACAGAACACTGCCTCTAGACCTGTCTGGCTTCTAAGGCATTAAAGTCACTGCCTTTTATAAGGCATTAGCTGTGAAATCAGAGTGCACAAAGCTCTGCTGCAGAACAGATGACATGTGGTAAATTGTTAAAGCACAGCAGCACAATCAAATCCCTGACCCTTTATTTCTACATTAGTAAAAAATGAAGCATTAGCTTAAATTTCAATAAAATATATTTAAATAAACTGATTTAAATTCACAGCGGCTGCAGCCCAAGAGATGCATGACAGTTACTCAGGCTCTGGTGCTGCACAGGAACTTCACTAGGCTGTGAAATAAAGTCCTTTACATTTCTGTATCCTTCATCAGGCCTCAAAGACCATCACAGAGATCATAACAAGATTCTGGTTGTACCAGAAACATTAATATTTCCTCCTGAAAGGCAGGGCTGTGGTGCCCAAGGAGCAAAGAGATACAAATCTGTGTTTCAAAGTGCAGGCTCTGGACTTAAGCATCATTCAGGAGTACCAGCCACAACTCTCTCCTCTTTTGGGGGAGAAAGCAAAACCCCACCAGAAAACAGTTGGCAACGTGCACAAACCAGCACAAATCCAAAAGTAACACCAGCATCATTATTTTCAAGGATATTCGTGGCCAGAAAAACCCATCAGTCCATCTTTCAGCTCCACCTCTGGAAGGAAAGGTGCAAACTCTATCCCAGAAAACAGAACGCCAAAAAAGGTTCCTGCCTCAGCTGCAGCCTGAGGTCAGAGCATGAGAGCAGCTCCTAAGAAACCCTCTGCTTTCAGAGGGCTTTGTCTCACCCCTGGGGAAAAATACGAGACAGAGCAGCCTGCCCTTGTCCCACTGGACATCCAGGCTAAAGGAAAACCCACATTTCAATCAAGGAAGAATAATAAATGGCCAAAATTCCTATAAAAATGAGAAAGGTCATCTTTGCTGCACAGCAACGAGAAGAAACCAGAGCAGCTGTTTTACTCCTCAGGGACAGGTGATGACTTTTTTAATACTAAAAACTTGGAATAGCAAAGACCTTTCTAAAGGAGAGCAAAATGGGAAACAGCTGATTGTCCCTTCAGCATTTCCTTTTAAAATAAAGAAATAATAAAGAAACAAGAGAGATTAGAAAAGAAATGAAAGAATAAAGAAATCCCAGTTACATGAAATTTTTATGCGATTTCAGAAGAGGCAGATGGCTGAAATAAAAAAAGACAGGCAGTAAACACTCAAACATGGGGTACATGGCCTTCCTCTGAAGTTTCATTTCCTCTCCATCCAGCCCAGCATCCCATTAAACCCCTGGCATTTCCATCTTAATAATCTGTTTATATACATTGTAAAAGCGACTCTTCTGGATTGTTTCACTTGAAAATCTAATGAAAGCCGTAATGAGCTCAATATTAGCTCCTCTAATGAAGCCAGTGTTGTTCACATTTCGGTTCACACCAACGTGAAATGCTACATTCACCCGTGGTGACTCAGACATTTGAGTTCCATGATTCAGCCACAGGAACATTAAAAAGGACTCCGGCATTATCCCATCCCTGCCAGTGGAGCTATTTAAAACCAGTGATACTGGGCGTTTTCCTTCAGAGCTCATCACCAGAGAGTCAGCAGGAGCTACAGGGCCTTTAAGGCTCTTTCACTACGGGAGATGCACCCACTAAAATCCTCACGCAGGGACCACCTCACCAGGAGGGCTGGCAGGGAGGAGGAAAAGTGGCAGCACCATGACTCTGGATATGCTTCATTGAGTCATGGAATGGTTTGGGTTGGAAGGGACCTTAAAATCTATCTCATTTCACCCCCTGCCATGGGCAGGGACACCTTCCACTAGACCAGGTCACTCCAAGCCCCATCCAACCTGGCCTGGAACACTTCCAGGGAGAGGTAGCCACAGCTTCTCTAGGAAATCCATTCCACTCCCTCACCACTCTCACAGGGCAGAATTTCTCCCCTATCTCCCATCTATCCCTACTCTCTGTCCGTTGGAAGCCATTCCCCCTTGTCCTGTCACTCCAGGCCCTTGTAAAATGATCTCTCTCCATCTTTCCTGCAGGTTCCCTTCAGGTACTGAAAGGCCACAATTAGGCCACCCCAGAGCTTCTCTCCTCCCGGCTGAACAACCCCAGCTCCCTCAGCCTTTCCTCACCAGAGAGATGCTCCAGCCCTCTAATCAGCTTGGTTTCACCACAGTTTTTGTTTTCAGCTTTGGAAGAACAAGAACATGAGAAAATCTTATACGAAAACATAACAGCTCTGGGTGCCTGCAGAGATGACCCTCTCTGGGCTGTGACACTGAGCATGCAGAGCAATAATGAGGGCAGCAGAGCAGGGGACAGGCAGCAGATGCCAGGGAGTCACTCTGAACAAATGAACACAACGTGACGCTCTTCCTTTCTCCTCACACAGAATGAAAAGCCGGTGTGGAAGTGGAAAATGGGTTATTTATAAGGCAGCTGGCATCACATTGTTTGGGTCCTGCAGACTTTGATGGTTCAGATGAGACAAATGTGAGCTAACTGCTCCTACATCACATGATTTCCTTCATGCTTCCTGTGACATTTCCAAGAGGGAAACTCCTATTTCCCAGAGCATTCCAGTCCCTGTGTCCCCACCAGTTAGTCAGCATGATGCTCCACCTCAGACAGCAAAGGGCAGCAGGTCCAGCAGTCAGGGACTCTTGGTGCCACCACCCATTTGCTGGTGTCAGGGAAGGTGAGCGTGCCCTGTCCTGCAGCAGTCCAGATGTTGACCATGATGGAGCACAGCTGGAGGAAGAGATTGTTGTGCCAAGGAGCTGACTGACAGCACCTCCAGCCCCACCTTTGGGAAGGTGAGGCTGTGCTCCTGGAAAGCCCTGCAGTCACAGCAGGTGGCTGGAATGCAAGGAATCGCTTCATTGTCACAAGTATTGGGCTTAAAAAATTGTAAATTAAACTGGGCTTTGGGCCCAGAGGAATTTAAGGCAAAAATACCCCCCAGCCTCATTTTCCAGGGGAAATACAACTTCCATTGAAAGTAGGTTTTAGCCAGTACTGGAAAAATCTCACCATCAATGGCTCCTCAACATTGCCTGCAACTACAACACAGGCCAAGTATTTTCTTGTTTACTAGTGAGGGAATGCTGAGGAATGCAATCTTGACAAAATTAAAGATTCAGTCACATGTTGGCTAACTTGACTAACCCTAACTTGATCACTATGGTGATTCATGGCTTTGCCATCTTGAGGCAAGGGAAACTCCAAAGCTGATGAACAACTTTTTGGAGCACCTTGAAGCAGCATTAAAAGAAAGTCTGATCAGAAGCCAAAGGAAGCACACATATAGGATACATTCCAGCAAAGCATCAGGCATTGGCAAAGCATCAGTGTATTCCCAACAGGGAAGCATTAAGAGGCAGGATACCCATCTGCCACTTCCAGCTATATTATTAGGAACGCATTAAGCAAAAACATGGAGAAGAAAATTACATTCATTATTGCATTGTTTAGAGAAGAAACAGGAATGGCATTTAGCTTGACTCTTGTCTAACCCTCTCCTGCAGCAAAAACTCAAGATACTTAGAGAAAAACGTATAAATTGACATCACCTGAGGCTCCCCACTTCAAAACATGGGGATGAAGAAAATCAAAATATATTCCCCTCCTTCCAAAGCACTGCCCAGCACAAGTTTTTAGGGCTGGCCCAGCACAGCACACAGTGCTCCTCCCAAGCGAGTGGCTGCTGCTGTCACATCCATCACAAACAGCCTTACAGGACAAACCTAACTCGTACGACTTTACAGCTTTGTGCAGGTATCATCCAACATAAACAAGTCCTCCAGCAGAATAAGTACATCTATGCCATTTATAAAAGCAATGGGACAAACTCTGTTAAGCACAACAGAGGAAACTGCAAGCTAACAGCAAGAATATCAGTAAATACGAAACCTCTAAATTCAGATCCTATTGCAATTAACCCTAAGAGGTAGTACTATATTTAACTCTAAGTTAGTCTTCAGTGTAGTTCAAGGTCCACAGACTTATGATCCCAAATTTCTCTTCCTACCTCTAATCTTTCAAGATGTCAAACTTCAGCTGCAAGCCTCTCTGCCCACACAGTAACTGAAAAGAAAGGCAGCAAGATTTGTCTGTAGAAGTTGTTTCCTCTTTTAAATGTTTCTCAAAAATCTCAGTAAATGCATTTGCTCTTCATACCCAAAGCTGAAACTGCAGCAAAAACACCTTTGCTCTGCCAACCCAACGGGCTTGCAGCAGGCACACCGCACCAATAATCCAAATTATCCTTCAACACCTCCAGCTCTCCAGTCTGAAGTTACATTTTTTCCAAATTACTGCACAAGTCAGGCAGTGCCAGGGCATCCTACCACCCCTCACTCGCCTGGCTCTGCTCAGGGAGACTTACAAAAGCGTCTTGGTTTAGTTTTTGGGGAACACCCAATTTCCCCACCGCACCTGCTCTGCTTTAATTATTGACTAGGCGAGGAGCTCCTGATTAAAATGCAAGGCAAGTCTGGCACACAACCTCAGCTTCTGATCATCTCCTGCAGATACAGTTGGAAGAGAAACCCAAATTCCCTGCCACCGTTCAGGAATTAAAAGAAAGAAAGGGTGGATCAGTTTCAGTTGGGGCACTTAAATTCAGCAAGGAAAATACTTTTTGTACCCTTGTAACTGAAAACTCATAAAATTTGAAATTTTAAACCACAGCTTTAGGTTCACACACAGAGAGAAGGTTTAAAAGTTTCCTTTCAATTGTACTGTGTTTTTACAAGCCATTTCTGCCAGAGTAAATCTAACAGGTAATTACAGGTCTGACCTCCTTCTATTGCACAAATATGCCTTTGGAAACAATGTGGATAAATATTTGCCCAATACAAGAAGACAACTCCAAGAGGAACCATTCCAGTTTATCAACTTTGTGATTCATGTTGATACAAGCTTAATTCTCTATTTAAGGAACACGATAACACTTAGGAAGTGCATCTGGCCAAATTATGTTTCACAGATCTACCATGGGCCACCCTAAACAGTGGCATGGCCAGACCTCAAGTCACACCCAGACAAGAGCCATCAGCAAGACAGGGAATGAATCTCAACTCCAAATATTGACTCTTGCTCAACCACCAGGGTATCTCTGAGCAGCAGCAGCGAGGCTGAAGATGGAAACATGATGAGTAAAACATTGCTGCTAATGTGAATAAAGCAGTGCTGGGGTTGTGCTGTGTGACATCCCCTTCTTTCCTTTTAGAGCCGAGGAGAGAATTATGGAGGCCCAAAGGAGCTGAAAACAAAATGAGAGCACGCCCCCTTCGGCTTATCCTGAAATCCCAATCCCAGATGCTCTTGTTTTCTGCCAGTACCAAGAAAACTTGGGAAAACAAGGTGATGGCAGCCACAGACACCAAGAGCCATCCGGGAACAAGGCACAAAAATCAGTCAGGATGATAGTGTCCCAAACCATACAGACTGTGGGTCCCCCAAACTAAACACTGTTTATGCATGACACTGACTCACATGAGTGCAGGGACAATGCCATGGTAATTGTTTACAGTGTCAAGGTCGTTTCATATAATTAAAGGAAACATCAAGAGATGAGATAACACCAACAGTTCTGAAGGTACAGCTAACCCTAACCTTGTAGGAAGCTGTTTCTCCCCCTCTTGCAGACACAGCCCTTCACACATGCCCAGATTCCTCATTTTACCTCATTCCCTTCATTCTGTGTCTGCAGAGCATCAGCAGCAGTCTTATTTAGGAGCAAGCAGCACCACACCAAGACAGTAGCTGAAAATGGTTTGTAAGACTCTCAAATAATGCTCCCCTCTCCTCCCACTTGGCAGGGCTGGACATGGGGCTGCAGTCGGAGCACTGCACAGGCACTGCTGCTGGCAGGAAATGGGGTTCAACTCACAGAATCACAGAAGAGCTGGAAGGGAACTCTGGAAATCACCCAGTCCAACTGCCTGCCAAGGCAGGGTCACCCAAAGCAGGTGACACAGGAACATGTTCAGGTGGGTTTGGAATGGCTCCAGAGGAGACTCCAGGCCCTCCTTGGGCAGCTGTTCCAGGGCTCTGCCACCCTCGTGGAAAGAAGTTCTTCCTCATGTTGAGGTGGAACTTGTGTTTCAGTTTATGGCCATTGCTCCTTGTCTTGTCCCTGCGCACCACTGAACAGAAACTGGCATCCAGCAAGTGTGTGGTATGCAAAAATTATGGTGTATAAACACAAATATTAAACTATTTCTCTGTGCACTTTGGGTTTGAAATCAGGAATTTTTTCTTGTGCTTAATTCCCATCTCAAAAAGCTTGTGGAAGGTGCTGACTCCTTTGCTGTAAGAGTTATCTCCTGAGGTCTCTGGAGTTACAGGCTACTGCAATGCCACCACCTTATCAACAGCAGGGCTGGCTGGCCCCTGGGCACTTAAACTGATCCAAAATCCCAGGTGGCCCCTTGGCTATACCAGCTCCCACATCCTCTGGGTGCCTTCTTTGAGACAGCCCAAACACTTTGTCATTAGCAACCCTGAAGCCCATTTCTGCAGTAAATGAGCTCTTTGGATCTTCCAAAACTATTCTCACCTTCCTCAAGGGAACAGAAAATAATAAAAATAAAACCTCACCAAAAAATCTGCAGTTCTTAACAAGATCAACCCTTTAAAAAAAAAAAAAAATCAAAGTTTGGAAACTAAAAGCTGACTGATCCTTTAATAACAGAACTTTTCCTGTATTTATGGGAATTTCTGGTTTGGCACAAAAACATCTGCTCATTTAGTGGGTGTTACAAGTATCACTTCTATACTCTGGTGGTGCTGAAACCAAGAGGCCTGGTTTAGTGGTAATTGAGCAGAGAAAAACATTTTCCATGACTTTGAAACCCAAATTCTAGTTCTCACTGGGGTGTCGGGCTTCACCTCTCCACTGTACGTGGTCGTCTCGAGTCACTGTTTTGTGCTGCTGCAGCCACTGCTGGAGCCTGACCTGGCAGTGACAACACCACTGTTCCAGCTCATCCAAACCCTGCATGGGAGTCAGGCCAGCACAGCCTGGAGCTCTGTGCCCAGCAGGAAAACAGCCTCATCTGTAATGACCACAGCCAGTGACTGAACATGCGCTATGGCTCTTCTGTCCTCCTTACAGGATCGTTTTGGTTCCTGGGTTTTCCTGACAATGGTTACCTTGCAATTTATCCAACTGCTTAAAACCAAGCTCGAGATAATCCCTTTTAAGCATCCCACCAGTTACTTGTGTTTAGAACAATCACCACCAGCTATCATGGATGCAAAATGTGACTATCAAGCCAGAACTAATTATTCTCTGCAAATATGATGGCCCAGAACAGTCTCCATCACAGAAACGCACTCAATGGCAGATCCTTGATGCCAGGAAGGTGTGACACCTTTAAACTTGTCCTTGTCCTTCAGTTCTTTTAAGAATCCTTTTAAACTTGTCCTTGTTCTTCAGTTCTTTTCCTAAATATCTGTTTAGGGATGGGCTTAAGGGATCCTTGCTGTGGAGGAGTGAATCGCTTCAGGAGGCAACAGGGTGTTCATTGTCAAACCCATTAAAAAAAAACAAAACCAGCATTGCTGCAACACACTGCCCCAGACACCACCTCCCAACATTAACTCCAGGAAGCCTGATCAATACTTTATCCTGAAAAGGAACCTCAGAAAAAGCCCTGAACAGGGCAAGGGTGCCAGATTGACTCACATAATCCCATTAGAGTTATCCAAAGCACTCAGTTTGCTCAGCATCTGAGAGGTAACAGGATTAACTTCATGTTCAACCTCATTTCAGCCTAATAATTGCAGAATCACTCCTACAGCCGTAATGTCATTGATTCAGCAGGGGATTCCCATCACCCTCCCACCAGCGCCAGCCTTGAAAGCCCCTTCATTAGCGTCAGGATCTTGAGTTAATTACTTGGGGAGATCGTCCTTTTCTCTCCCAAAGCAAAATGTAACTTAACCCCTGCGGCCTACAATGCCTGGGCAGAGCAAACTCCTGCCTTCCCTGCAGGAAGGGAGCCTGTTTACTTTCCTAATCACCACTTCAGTTTTCAAGATTTACTGTTAAGAGCTGGAGGTGGGGGAGGGCAGGTTTTTCATCGTTTTGGTTGAATTTCAACAAAAAACATAGCAAAGGCTGGTTATAGTCCTCTCAAAGATCAAGGTTCAGCTCCAGATCCCTGCCTAACTCTGCCTTCCTGGGGAGAGGGGGTTGATCTGCTCTCTAAGAGCAGAGCTAGGGCCAGCCAGGATCACCACGGAGCCTCCAGGAGTGCTTTTCCTTGCCAAGCCATGACTTGCTGCTCACCTCGCCTTGGAAACGAGTTCCTTAGTGCAGCGAGGCTGGGGAAGGAAAGGGAAAGCACACAAAGCAAACAGTACACAGAGCTGCTTCCGACCCCATGGGGGAACAGAGCACAGGAACCGGGACATGTTTTTATAGGGGATTTTTTCGTGGAGTGCAGAACGCTATTAAATTCTACCTTTCAAGTGCAGCAGGAGGCTGTGCTATACCAATTAGGCCAGTGTTGTTATGCTGGCACTAAGCCTGACATGGTGCCAAATCAGACCCCACTGCACTGCTTATGAAAGCCAAAGTCCCCAGCCACTGTTTGGCTGCACCGCCACAGTTTTTATCTTTTACCCCCCGAAAAAAGGGGAGGGAAGGGAGGAGGAAAATCTCCTACAGAAATGCAATCCAGAAAATTCTAGAATTATTTGAGTTGAAAGGGACCTTCAAACTCATCTAGTTCCACTAGACCAGGTTTCTCTAAGCCCTGTCCAGCCTGGCCTTGAACGCCTGCAGAGATGGGGCAGCCACAGCTTCTTCTGTGTCAGGGTCTCCCCACCCTCACAGCGAAGGATTCCTTCCCAACATCCCCTCTCTCCCTGCGCTCTGTCGGTGTGAAGCCACTCCCGTGTCCTGTCCCTCCATCCCCTGTCCCCAGTCCCCCCCCCAGTGTCACCCTGGCCCCCTCGGGCCGGTCCCGCGCGCCCTCTGGCGGCCACAGCGCGGCTCTGCGCGCCGGGACACTCCGGGCACGGAGGGGCCGGAGACCGGCCAGAGACCGGCCAGAGACCGGCCAGAGACCGGCCAGAGACCGGCCAGAGACCGGCCAGAGACCGGCCAGAGACCGGCCAGAGACCGGCCAGAGACCGGCCAGAGACCGGCCAGAGACCGGCCAGAGACCGGCCAGAGACCGGCCAGAGACCGGCCAGAGACCGGCCAGAGACCGGCCAGAGACCGGCCAGAGACCGGCCAGAGACCGGCCAGAGACCGGCCAGAGACCGGCCAGAGACCGGCCAGAGACCGGCCAGAGACCGGCCAGAGACCGGCCAGAGACCGGCCAGAGACCGGCCAGAGACCGGCCAGAGACCGGCCAGAGACCGGCCAGAGACCGGCCAGAGACCGGCCAGAGACCGGCCAGAGACCGGCCAGAGACCGGCCAGAGACCGGCCAGAGACCGGCCAGAGACCGGCCAGAGACCGGCCAGAGACCGGCCAGAGACCGGCCAGAGACCGGCCAGAGACCGGCCAGAGACCGGCCAGAGACCGGCCAGAGACCGGCCAGAGACCGGCCAGAGACCGGCCAGAGACCGGCCAGAGACCGGCCAGAGACCGGCCAGAGACCGGCCAGAGACCGGCCAGAGACCGGGTCTGCAGCGCCAGGAGGCTGAGGAGCCTGCAGAAAAGGAGGCTCGGGGGGACCTTCTCGCTCTCTCCAACTTCCTGGCAGGAGGGTGCAGCGAAGTGGGGGTCGGGCTTGCTCACAAGGAACAAGAAATAGCATCAAGCTGTGCCAGAGAAGGTTTAGATTGGATATCGGGGAAAATTCTCCATCAAAGGGTTATCAGTCCCTGGTACAGCTGCCCAGGGCAGCGGTAGAGTCCCTATCCCTGTAGGGATTTAAAATTCATGTGGATGTGGCACTTGAGGACAAGGGTCAGTAGTGGCCTTGGCAGTGCCGGGGGAGTGGCTGGACTTGAGGATCCTGGTGGGCTTTTCCAACCTGAAGGATTCTGTGATTCTATGGTAACAAAACTGCACAGCTGAGTTACACCAGTGTACAAAGCTCTACCTTACACAGCCTTAAGAGTAGCTCTAATAGGCACTAGGATCCATGGCACAGCCTGCATCTGCAAAGCCCAGCTCAGAACCTGCACAGCCTGAGCACCCTCAGGCTGAACAGAACTGTACATGGAATTTAGCAACTCCTATAAATGTCATTCTTCATGTTCCAGGGAATACAAATTTATCATAAACTGGATAGTAAATCCTTTTGAAATCTTAAAATCTCTGCTTCACAAAACAAGACAAACCCAGGCTGGGTTGAGGAGCTATGTTCTCCCTAAGCAAGTCATGGTTATCCACTATTCCATCACAGCTGGATGGGTCCAACCTGTAAAAAAGCCACCTCCATCTCTGGTTTCTTGTTTGTTTCAGGAGACAAAAGACACCTTCAGCAATCAGAGCCAGGGCTCCTTTCCAAGACAAAGGGAACCAAGCAGATAAAGTGATGATGTCACCAGTGACAACATCCAAATGTTCACACTGGGACTGCACCTCAGGACCGGCCTGAGGGCCTGGGAGTAGCTTTGTCCAGCCAACAGCTCAGCTAACACTATTTACAGCTCACAAAGGCAGTAAGATAATAAGAACATTCAGTATTTTGTTTTTAAAAGGCCAGGTTTGCCACTCAGCCTGGACACATTGCTCCTGTGTAAAGAAACAGTAATAACAAAAATCTCATTTATATTAAACCTGCTTGTCTCTGGTTCCAGGCAGGCTCCTCTTCTACTCCCAACTCCAATAAAATCAGCTACTGAAATCCCTGGACAGAAATTACAGGCAATGTTCCAGGAGCAAGGTGAATTTAAGGTCCAACAAGTTAAAAAAGAAAACTAGAAACTCTGGAAACCTACTGCCCTGCTCCATGCCCTACTTACTGAGTCACAGGAACTACACACTCAGGGTTTCACAGCAAGTCACCCTGAATTGCCCAGAGGATTGATTGCATGTCCTACAAGGTCTTATCTCTTCACACAAGGATTAAGATTGTTCAATTCTGTCATGAAGCACTTCAGTGAACTAACAATTCTCATTCAACATCAACCTTTGCCTCTATCTTGCTCCAACCAGCCTGGAGGCCAAAGCATCTCCAACCCAGCACATCCACAGCTAAGCCAGGAAACCACAAAAGCAGCAGAATTAACCTCTGCTTTTCCCCAGTCAGAGATATGGGTACAAACGACAAGAACATTCAGCACAGCAACTTCAAAAGTCACTCAAAATGGGGTGTCACAGAATTATAAGGTCTCTGGCAGGTCAGCAAATAATCTCTAATAAAACATTTGACATTTGACTCGTAGCTCGCTGGGGAAATGCAGCGAGAGTTCAGACACCTCCTTGAGTTGTTCAATGAGGAATTATTGGGTATTAATTTTAAGAAATGCCACGCTAACTAGATGGATGGCTGAGCTGAACCACTTGCAAATACAGCAGGCAGAAAAACAGCACCGACATGCCATGAGTGCCCCAAGCACCCTGACAGCACTCATCACATTAATTACACTAAGAACTAGAACAAATTTAAGAACAAAAGGCTGTCAGGATAATGTCCCAAAGTATTTTGCTAACCTGTCAAGTGCACTCGACTTATTTACAGTAATGCTTTCAGGTAAGTAAGGAAATACTCTATGCTGCACCTTGTTTAAAAGTCAAATGCTCTCTGCTGAGATCAGTTCCAACCTCTGGTAACCTGCCTAAGGAACAGTAGGAATTTGCCTTTCTACCTGCTTGCAAATTAGCACACATCAACTGTAATTAAGGATTTGATCTCAGGCACTTTGGCCATTTTGGTTCTGCTGTATCACACAGAGCTGTGTAATTGCTGCACGTACAACATGCAGCATCTGAGAGGAATCACAGCTTCTGTGTCTATCTGGAAGAAAGTTTGTTCTGGAACAGACATTTTGCAGAGATTTCCATTGGCTACTTAGCAGCAACACTTTCTTCTCCAGCAGACCTGAGCTGGTGACAGCAAAGCTCCCAACCCCAGAGTGCTCTGAGTGTGCATCAAACCGAGCATACACTACTGGCACGGAATGCCAGCTCCATCAGCCTGGCTTAAACTGAGACCTTGGAGCCCATTCCCGTGCCTAAAGGGGCCCCAAGAGAGCTGGAGAGGGACTTGTGACAAGAGCCTGGAGTGACAGGACAAAGGAGAATGGCTTCCCACTGCCAGAGGGCAGGGATGGAGGGGATAGTGGGAAGGAATCCTTCCCTGTGAGGGTGGTGATGCCCTGAGACAGAGTGCCCAGAGCAGCTGTGGCTGCCCCTGGGTCCCTGAAGTGTCCAAGGCCAGGTTGGATGGGCCACGAAGAAACCTGGTCTAGTGGAAGGTGTCCTTGCCCATGGCCCTCCCAACCCAAACCATTCAATGATTCTATAATGGTTCCCCGTAACAGTTTTGAACCTCTGAGCACCTGAAGATATAGCTCTGATTTTTGGAGATAGAGATGGGAATCAGGCAGCCAGCCATGCATCCTGCTGGGAAAAAGCAGCAGAGCTGGTGGGATACGAACCAACTATTCACATTTTCAGCCCTTTCCTCTACTCAGGCTATATTTGGAGTCCAAGTTGCCAGAAGCAGCAGATTCATATCACACTAGTTTCTTTCTGAGGCATGTAACCCAGGACTCAGCTTAGATGCTAAAACAAATTACTTTTTTGTTTGCACAAAGGTGAAGGACTTGAAGAGTATTTCCTATTTTTAGGAGGAAAAGAACTGGGAAAAAAGTAGCACAGCAGGAGATAAAGGGGGTGAAAGTCAAAAGGGATGAAAGTCAGCATGGAATAAAGCAGTAGCTGCAGAAGATACTTAAAAGCATCCATAAACTTAGTATTTCAGGAGCTTTCTAAAAAAGCAGCCTGTGTGTGCAAAGGCTACTTCACTAATTTCCCCAAATGTTTCACAGTTGTCCCACAGAGATTTTGACTTTAGGGACTTAAAGGTTTGTATCTGAATACCTGCAGAGAAGCGTGTAAGCATAGGCAGAAACTATCAACAGAGTGCAAAGTACATGAGGTCAAAGGACTCAAAATGCTTCCATGAAAAGGCATTCCATGCTCCCTCTGAACCTGTTCATTAATGATTGCTCATTACTGGGCAAGTGAACTGCAGGTCTGCTCCCACCTTAGGTTGATCCAGCATGGCAGCAGAGCTTTCAAGGAACCATGGGCATAAGGTGAGACTTGCCCTGCCAAGCACAAAGCTTCCACTTCAACATTTTGCTTTTTAGATCTCAGACTTACAAACAGATGAAATACTAGATAGAACACAATCCTTTGACAAAGAAAAAGCTCCAAACCTAACTCAGATCATGGTAAGGTGAGTGAGTGGTCTTTGGTAGGGGACCTGGGCAGTGACAGCACAGGCAGCAGATGAACAGCAAAAACAGGCTCTGAAATTCACCCGCAGCACAAGAAGGATCTGAAGAAGGGAAAGGTCCAGAAAATTCCAGAGACATTTCCCTTCAACAGATCTCTTGTGTAGGTGGGACCTTGAGGAAGCTTGGGCTGGCAGCATGTGTATATTTAGATTTATTCCCCTCCCTAATCTCCATCCTCCGGGGCAGCACTGTCCCTCCAGCGGGGACCGTGCGGGGCTGGCGCCGCCGCAACACCAGCACCATCTCTCATCTCCTCCCAGAACAGTGCAGCTTCCCCCACTCCAGAACCTCCTCCATCTCATGTCACTGCAACCTCAGCAGTCTGTACATTCCTAAAGCAAATGCCAGTGACACAGGCATAGCCTACAGGGTAGGAATTCAGTTTTAAGTTCAGCATTAGTGACAAAGATATGTGAGGCTGCCCTGGCTATGACACAAACCCCCCAAATTTACTGCAGAGAAGTGATGTAAAATCATAGAATTCTGGAATGGTTTGGGTTGGAAGGGACCTTAAAGCTCATCCAATTCCACTCCATGCAATGGGCAGAGACACCTTCCACTAGTCCAGGTTGCCCCAAGCCCTATCCAAATTGGCCTGAAATACTTCCAGGGATAGGGAAGCCACAGCTTCTCTGGGAAATCCATTCCAGTCCCTCACCACCCTCACAGGGAAGAATTTCTTCCTAACATCCAATCCAAACCCACCCTCCTTCAGTTTAAGGCCACATGTGGCAACTTAGCCTATAGTCACTTACTCAGGGCCATGTCCTAAAGTTTGCCAGAAGCTTCTGTGTATTCTTTTCTGTATTTAACTCAAGACAGGGTTGTGAGCAAATTTTAAGCTGCGTACCTGTTCTAGAATACCATGTATGGACAGCTCTGAAACTTCACTGCAGCTGCCTGGAGACCTGGCTTCCACTTGTCCTCAGGGATGAGCATGAATTAAAATCTGAAGACAACAGCAAATTTCATTTTTAATTAGCCAGGGCAGTCAGCCAAGGAAGGCTCCCCCACCCACCCATAGCCAGTGAAGCCTGACAGCTCAAAAGGATTTACGCTTCCCTGTGCATTTCCAGTGGCCATTCCAAGCACACCAGCTCAAACAAGCACCAGCCATGCAGCATTGTGAGGGCAGTTAATATCCAACCAGGGAAGGACAGCAATGCATCCAAAGCACCAGGCTTGAAGGGAACGAAGGGCACAGACTTGGACTTCAGCTCAGCTCCATCTTACCTCATCTCCAGGATCAACCCAGTAGTCAGTCCTGAGCTTAGTCCATGAGCTTCTTATGGAGAATGAATATCCATAAAAGCAAAGGAATTTTAAGGAAATTATAACAGAAGATCCATCTGTTTATTCTGTCTTTAATACAGGGCTCTTGGCTCCCAGCACTAAGGAGGTAACACGTAAAGCCTCACAATCAGCCAGGGGGTGTCTGTGCATGCAAAGATCCAGAACGGATACTCCGTCCTACACTGGCAGCACTCGTTGTTCAGAGGGAAAGGGGAGGTAACTTTACCTAAGCTGGCAAAACTCAAACAGAACATAATGGCTTTTCACATCCCAGGCCACCAGCACTCATCAAATCAGGGGCTCTCAGAACCTCAGGAGGCTCCACCTCTGTGTCTCACTGATTTAGCCAAAAAATGGGGTTCAACTGCACATGAAAAGGGACACAAAGCTTTCACTTGTGATGTGAACAGAGATGGCTGGTGGCAGTCCCAGTACACGAGTCCTGGTGAATAAGGAGAGCTCACCAATCACAGAATAGCTGGGGATAGGAGGGACCTTGAATATCTTGTTCCACCCCCTGCCGTGGGCAGGGACACCTCCCACTAGATCAGAGCCTCATCCAACCTGGCCTTGATGTTGCTCAAAGCCATCCCAGTAATTCAAGCTCTAGAGACTGAAAAATGGCCCTGCTGTGCTGTGCTCTGTCCCAGGGCCAGGAGCTGCCACCTCCACAGCCACTGCTCCAGCCTCAGCTGCCAGTGCCACATTTACTTCATCTTCCACCTCCTCCACAAGTCAACATTTGGAATTAGCTTGCCATGAGCAAATCAGAAGAGAAAGCAATCACCACAGATTAAATGTGCACCTTACAGCCTGACAAAGAGAGGGCACAGCAGTTCTTGCCACCAGGACTACAAGCACATTATGCTTTTATGCAGGAACTCTTGGCCTGCAGATGGTCCAACCAGGCCACTGGGCTCCAACACACCAGCTCTGTGTGAAGCCAAAAACTGGCCTTCATCTGCCTCACCAAGCACACTGCCCTGCTGACAGGTACAACCCTCCCAAAGTTTTCAGGATGGCATCACCTGACTGCATAGAAATATTATTTGTGAGTTAGAAGTCACCAACTGCAGTACCACAGTCCAGAAGATGTGAGGTCAATGTGCTGCATGGATACTGGTTTCCCACAGTGCAGGCAAGAGCTTTCATGCAAATCTCATGTCAATGACAAGATAAAAATGGGGATTTAACTCCTTTCTCGTAGCCATTTTACGCAAACAGATGGAACAGCTCTTCAAGGCAATCTCTAAGCCAAAAATATTTGAGTTTTAGTTACAACCATATCCTTGTGTCAGTTAAACCTACCAGCAATGATTTTGCTTGTTTCAGGGCAAGCACTACACACTGCCTAAAGCAAGAGATTTCAATTTTAATTTTAAAAAAATTAATTTAAAAAATCCTATATCTTCTGCAAGACAGAGCAGCCTAAAGGAATAAAATCAGAACAACAGGAACAACCAGGAGCTGATCCTCCTTTATGCCTTGCCATGTGCCTTGTTCAAACCAGCTCATTGCTTCTGGCCTTTTCCTTATTAAGAAAGGGGATGTTACTTGTTTTCAAGAACTTGGGATAGCCAAGAGACCAGTAATTCCAGGTTTCACAGATGGGCGATTCTAAAAAAGATCTTCCATATGTACAGAGCTTCAGTCAGATCTGGTCCACACCACAGTACAAGTGCAGCTGATGCATCTGCCAAACTACATCATTTTCTAATCACCTTCTACACTTGAAATGAAGACACCAAGTTTAAAGTGAATCAGGTTCTTTATGATGCTTAACCAAGGAGGACAGGCCAGGTCCATAATCTGT
Organism: Drymodes brunneopygia; assembly: GCA_013400955.1. Lineage (NCBI taxonomy): Eukaryota > Metazoa > Chordata > Aves > Passeriformes > Petroicidae > Drymodes > Drymodes brunneopygia. The sequence continues at coordinate 134,750 of VZTZ01046324.1, forward strand.
GGCAAGATATCTAACACCGTACTTACTAGGGTTCTCTTCCATTCCTCTTGTACACCAGAGTCCAGAGAAATTCCTACAAAAACAGGAAACAAAGTCAACACACACATTAAAATTCCAAATGTGAACAAAGTTCGGGTTTAGTTTCATTTCTCTATCAGCTCTGCTCAGCCTACGCAAAACCAGTGTGGAGGGAACCTAGAGCAGAAATCCTGCCCCAGACTAGGAAGAGTGTGACATTGTCACCCCTCTTTGAAGACATCAGAAGATTCTATTCATACACATGCTGTCATGGAAAGAAAAGAGAAACAAAATTAAGATGCCATAATTACAAGGTAGCAATATTTTGTATAAAGCAGGGAAAAAAATAAGCAGGGAAAACATTCCACATCTGCCTCTTCAGGAAGGGATGTGCCTGCTGTAAAAGGGAACAGCCTACTGCTTATCTAGCAAAGGCAGCACAGCACATGCACAGGAAGTATTTCAGATGTCACACAGCATCAAGGCACTTCTGAACATACTGTGGGGAAAAAAAAAAAGGAACCAGGATTTTAGTAGAAAAGCCAGTTTTTCTCTGGAGAAAGTTCTGAACTGAGGTGCCAGGGGAACTAAGTCTGGGGAAATTAAGGTGTGTCTTGATTTTGACAGATTCCGTAGCACAGTAAAAACAGACTCAGTATTTTAGAAAAAGGGAGTATCTTGTAGTTCAAACTTAGACAACTACAACTGGACATGTCAGCAGGAACAGCATGGGGTGACTGTGGAAGAACTACAAAATAAGGTTGTTCCAGGGCTGAGGAGTCAAAGCTAGCCTTTATCCGTAGCCCACTTCAGCCTAACCTTTTCCCCATGAAGCCCAGGCCAACTCATCACCTTTACTCCCAGCAGCAAAGCACAGTTTGGTGGCTTTAGTTTAACATCAGATCCACTGGTCATCTTCATGTGACAACTTGCTGACTGTGCAGCATGTGCTCAGCTTGTTCAAGAGCACTGGAGCATCCCAGGGCTGCAGTGTCAGCGGAGACAACCACAACACACGTGGAGGCTCTGCCAGTGGGGCTTTTCAGCTTTGCTTTGCTCAGTTGTGTGGGGAAACTGCTTCTTTGGATCAGACAAACATGCTGCTCCAGGCTACTTCTCTCTGCTGCAGCTCAAATTCCATCACAGTGATGTTCTTGGAATGGAGGGAAACACCTTAGCAGAGCCATTGAACCCTCAAATCATAATTCATGATCACAGCTTTAAACAGCTTAGAAAAGAGAACAAGTATCTGTACAGGCTTCTGGGCAGCAAGAGTGGACAAGAACTGATCAAGAACATCAGAAGGTTTTGATTTCAGAGGCAGACAGCCACAATTCTCTTTGGAAACACCCTCAGAATCCCTACAGCCTAATACATTAACACTGTTAGAATACAGCTTTCACACACATTTGGATGCATGGTTTGGTGCATCCACATGCTGCATCAAGGACACCATTTGTAAGAACTGGAATGAATGAACTGCAGAATCATTTAGGCTGGAAAAGCCCTCTGAGATGATTGAGTCCAACCATTAATCCAGCACCGCCAAGATGACCACTAACCCATGTCCCCAAGTGCCACACCCACATGCTTTTGAACGCTTCCAGGAATGGTGACTCCAACACTGCTCTGAGCAGCCTGTGCCACGGCTTGACCACCCTTTTGGTGAAGAAACTTTCCCTGCTATCCAACCTGAAACTCCCTGGCACAGCTTGAGGCTGTTTCCTCTTGTCCTGTCCCTTACTCCCTCGGAGCAGAGCCTGACCCTCATCTGGCTCCAGTCTCCTGCCAGGGAGTGCTCCCTCACTGAAAGCACAAGAGCCACCTCCCTGCCTGCCCTTTCAGCAAGCTCTTCTGGGGAAGGAAAGCAGAAGGAAAACTGAAGCAGCCACCTCAAAGCCTACTTGAACCTCAGCACAGATGACAGCAGTGCTCCCACTCCCTCAGAGCCACCAGAGAGTTTGGTTCAATTTGCCTTTCAAGGGCATTCCTGCACAGGCTGTGCTGAGCTCTGCATACTGCAAGGGGAATACTAATGCTGGCAGCCTGTCACTGCTGGACACTCACTGTGCACACTGGAGACATCTGCCACTGCCTGACAGCACAGCTAGAAGCACCTCAGTCTGTGCTGGGAGGATCTTTCTGAGCACAACACTAAATCCACAATATCTGGTTATTAACAAAACAAGCATAAAAGGCACACTGGGGGAAAAAAAAGCGATACCAGGCTAAAGGAAGAAGGAGCAAAGTCCACACCCCTGCAGCATTGCCACAGGCTGCCAAAGCAGGAGTGCACAGCTCTGCCTGCACTAAGGAACAGGCACTCCTCACCAAAGAAATGGATTAAGCAGCACAGATCCTGCTGCTAGTGTTAACTAGGACTGGCTGATTTGAAAGCTTTATTCTGGAATAGGTGGTTTGAGATAAACCTCCCCCCCAATGGAACAGAAATTTGTTTTTAGCCCCTACTGTCACAGGTTTCCCAGATACCTAATCCTGAGAAAACTTGGATTTTTCATTTCCTCTAGCATGACGTGCCACAGCTCCTTTGAATATTCATGTCCTCTGAGTGCTCCCACATTCCCTGGGCCTGACAGCTGTGCGAAATTCCTGTGTTTCCGAGAGCCCAGTGCCGGCACAGCTCAGCAACTTTCAGTGCTCAGGACACTCCCCTGCCCCTTGCTACTCTGGCCATCACAGCAGCAGAACCATGGTCTTTGTCTGCCCAGAGACTTCAAGGACTTTACAGCTTTTTCCCCAGCTCTTTGTACCACTCTAAGAATATATTCCTGTTCCATTGACCCGGCTCTGAACTCCCGGCAGTAAGGTAATGGCTTTTTTCCAGCTAGGCAGCTAATCCACACACACAATAGAAAACAACTGCTTTGCAGTCATGCTGGAGTGTTTTCCACCCTATTTCTTCAGTCTTAACACACTCCCTGCTGCACAGGGAATTTTGTCTTTCCCAGCTCTGTCACATCCTCCCACAGCAACACAAACCAGCCCAATTCCAGACTTTGGACCGCCTTCCATGCCCTCCCACCCATGCCTTGCACCAGCACTGATCCAGCTGCTCTGGGAACAGTCAAAGCTCACCCAGATGCAGTCCAAGCATGTCCAGAGGAGTGGGTTGGGAAGGACTGGACTTCGACAGCCCCAGCTCAAACCACCACGAAGCTGCACACCAAGGTGCTGCTGTTTGTTCCAGCCTTGGGCAATCCATATCCATGAGCTTTACTGATTACCCCTTTACATCTTCCCCCTTTCCTCATGGCCTCATTTTCAGCAATCCTCACCCAGACCTCTGGAACATTAAGCATTCAGCTTCCTTCAGAATGAAGCTCATTAGCAGGACCCCTCTGTCCTCACTGCTCATCTTCTCCAGTAACATGAACAGCTTCCTTCAAAAGACTACAGCACACTTCAGAAGTCCAGCTAAAACCTAAGCCAACGTGGGTTGTTTTTCCCAACTAAACTAGAAAACTGATAACTCTTCCAAGCAGAAATGGCACATTACTTCTCCACAGTGGCTGCCAACAGGCTTGCCTTAGGCATGGAAAGACAGTTTCCATGCTGGCTCAGCTCTAAATCACCATTACAGAGAGGGACATGACAGCAGCTTGGCAGCTACTACAGGGCTTTTACTGTAATGAGACACAAAACCCAAGGCTGTCTTGGAAAGGAGAAAGGATGCTCTGACAACGGTTTGGAACTATATCCACCAGTTGGAGGGAAAGGGAAGGGTTAACACACACCCATGAAGAACATGGTCCTTCATTAATACAGACCATGACCCATGAAATTAAACAAGCTCACCTGACAACTCACAGATGATTATTCATTTTGACCTAATATGGTGCTAGTAACAGCCAATAAACAAATATTATATTATTGCTCATTATGCCACTTCAGCCCTTTTCTTTATAATACTTAAAAAATTACATTACTACAGCAGCACCCAGAAGGCTCCCACTGGGGCAGGTGACAAGAGCCCAGCAAAGGGCTGATGCTGCCCACAACAGTTCACCATCATAACAAGAAAAAGCAGACACCAGGAATAAGGCCAGCTGGGAGACAGAAGCCAGGCACAGAGCAGCTTCCTCTTCATCACACAGAGAACACCCTGAGTCTTCCTCCCTGATTTGCCAAACTCCACCAGAACGGTTGATCCAAGCCATTAGGACTCTCTCTAGCTGCAAATGTTTCTCAGGGGCCAGACTTACAAACCCTCCCCAACTAGCCTGGTTCCTGGATCTGGCTGCCTGCTCCTTTTTATAAATGTAATTTCAAAAATAAAATCACCATTTTATTCTCTCATCAATAATTACTCCTTCCAGGAAGACAGATGAGCAGATTTTTGCAAAGCTGAGATAACTCCACCTAATGCCATGGGTCCATTGGCCATAAAGCCTCATCAGATCCTCAGGGGGAGGGCTAAAGAAACCCATTTTATCTGCCAGTGGTGAGATTAAGAGCGTGGTAAACAATATTAAAATTCTGTTCTACAAAGCAGAACACCTCAACAGCTCCAAACTGTTCTCCCAAGGGACAGATTACAGCATGGGTGTACACGAGTGTACAACTGGAGTTTAAATATTACAAGGGAAATTCTTCAAAAGCTTAAATAGATCAACCATGCCAAATGCCCTAGTACAGATTACAAGACAAGGTGTAAAAGTATAATTAACCTCTTGTTAGATAGAAAGGTACAAAGGGGAAGAGATGCACAAGCCCCTTTTCAAGTCAATGGATGCCAAAAAGCTCATATCTTTTTCTGACTTTGTTTAAAAACAAACGAAGTCTACCTAAAAGTCTTCGTTTGGTCATGTCCTTCAGTTATATGGTTTGACCATCATTTGCTGGTTTCTGCAAATTGCTGGAACTACAAATGCTGGTTTCAAAATCCTCTGAGCAGCCTCGGCTGACCCAGTTTGTTCTGCGCTAATCACACGCTGAGCAGCGGAGAGATCAACTGGAGAGAAACCAGAATACTCCTCCTCAATAAAACCATACAGATTAAACCCAGTTGTTCTGCAGCCTAAACTGGCAACATGCCAATTAACGGGGTGCACCACTAATTAACAGCCCAGCAGTTTCCCTCTCTTTCCAAGGAGCCCAACACTACAAGCATTTTTGCACTTGTTGGGAAGCAATGGCTTTGAGAGGAACACGGCAGCTGATTAGCACAAGGAATGGGTTTTGTGGAAGAAGTGGAAAAATCAGACAATAGTATAACAACTCTATGTGCAATTTAAATAGAAAATTGGAATAACCAGGATTGAAAACCTCAATACAGTTGATATTACAGTCAATGAAACCAGTGGCTTTTTGTCACAGATTTAACATTTGATAAGTGGCTCCCCATGCAAACAGCAAATGTTTTCCAGCAGCTCAGTAGCTGCCTGTGGGTGGCACAGTAATATAAGGTTACCAGGGAGGAACTGGGAAGGGAAGGGAGCTGCATCCTCCAGGGCTGCACCACGGGGAAGGTGAGTGGCTTTTTCCAACGCTTGGGCAAACGTAAACCTTCAAAATACCCACAGACATGCTGTGCAGAACACTGGGCTGGGACTCCAGACTCTGCAGCGTTACTGCTCTGCTACTGACCAGCAAAGAACCTCTGAGGTTGGAAGAAGATCTCCAGTATCACTGAGTCCAACCTGTGACCAATCACCACCTTGTCAACCAGACCAGAGCACTGAGTGCCACATCCAGCTGTTCCCTGAGCAACTCCTGGTGAATGCTGGACACTGCACAAGGCCCTTTGTTTATCTACGCCTCAGTTTCTCGCGTCTTCAAGATCGGATGAATTTCTTTTGTAAAGCAATTCAAAAGCAAATTAAAACTTGCAATACCCCATTTCCTAGAAGCTTTCACCTTATGAAGGCCTCCACAGTAGTACATGGACACTTTATTAATCTCACAAACCAAACACAGCAAGTTCTTCCATACTTCTATTTGAAACAGACCATACAAAGTCTGAAAAAGCCACTCTAGCCTCTCCCAGGTGTTTCAGTTCACTGAAGGAGCCTTATTTACCAAACCTTGAACAAAAAGCTAGCAGCCTATAGGAAAGTATGGCACATATGAACACAGCACAGCTTCTGCACCAGCCCCCAGTGACAAATGCCATTTCTATTTAGCTCTCAGTATGGGAAACACCTCTAATTCGCCTCCAGACCTGTTGACAGCTGATCCACCACTCCGGAGGTGCAGATACACACAGAGAGAGAACTGTGGTATGAATAGAGCAAACCAACTTCCCTCTTCACTGTTCTTGAAGCAGCTGAAGGGCTTGTCTTGGACCACAATTACCTGCTTGATAAAAGCAGAGGGTAAAATTAAAGCAGAATGGCTCATTCATGCAGAGGACAGATGCTCTTATTACTGTGGAAGCTGACACAGGAGTAGGAGGATCTAAAAGGAGGCAGCAAGGCATGGCTATTCCTTGATCAACTGCTTGATACAATGAAACCCAGGAGATAAAAGTAGTTCTGGACACACACAAAACCAACACACACCACTTAATCTATCAGTACATACGAATGCTCAAAATGCATTAACAGATTCTTATACTGAAGAATGCAATTCCTATAGCTTGTTGTTACCCAGAAAAGTTTGGGCACAGCAAAGGAAGGAGAAAATAAAGCTAACTGATATCTTTGTAAAGTAGTTTCTATAGAGCATCCCAGTTATACCCCCTGCATTTTTGCACAGTGGGACTTAAGACACCACCAGCTCCACCAGCATCTGCTTCAGAAAAGCAAAAAACAATTAATATCTGAAGTGCAGAGCTAATTGCCCAAAATCCAAGCTGTACTTTCTATTTCTCCCTCTTTTCAAAATGCAGATGACAAACTGAAGTCTTGACTATGAAAATCCATATTAGGATGAACTTTATCACTGCTGAAGCCACTGGGGCATCTCCAGTTAGTTACAAAAACACCAGCTGGGCCTCTGCAAACCCAGACCACAGCCCAATCACAAGGCCTATATAAATTAATTAGTGCAGTAATTGAAAGCACAGAGGAGACGGGGAAATGCCTGGAGTACAATTCACCTTTCAGAGGAGGTTATATAAGTGTAAAAGGAAAACAACCAGGAGTGTGGTCCCTATTTCTCAGACCTATGAATGTTAAGAACAGGAAGTCTTGAGATGCCTTTTTCTCCTGTAAAGGTCATAGAACAATGCACAACATGTTAAACATTAGATGCTCGCTAGCATCTAATATTCAAACCCAAAAATAAGCTTGAGTGCCTTAACCAACCCAAAATGATGGCCACCATTAGAAGGGTTTCTCACCCAGATCCTTTCCAGCTTGTTGTATTGCCACAAAGAAATGAATCCCAGGGGTTTGTTAAAGAGAAAAAAACCATGTTAGACACAGAACTGTAGAAGATCTCCTTTCCAAAAGCAACTGAGAACAGCTTGCAGCCCCTGTGAAATCCCCGCCTCAGCAGCACCACACTGGTTTCAGTTCTGGAACTGGCACATTTCCCTCATGTCTTTCTGCACAACTGAATTCAGGACAATAGGCCTTGTCAGAAATTAAAATTCCTCTGTGGTCTGCAAATACCTGCTCATGCAACAGCTCATTCTTGTACCATACCTCACAGGGAATTTCAATTCATGTGGCTGCCCCATCCCTGGAAGTGTCCAAGGCCAGACTGGACACTGGGGCTTGGAGCCACCTGGGACAGTGAAAGGTGTTCCTGCCCATGACAGGGGATGGAACTGGATGAGTTTTAAGATCCCATCCACCCCAAACCATCCCAGGATTCTATGGTTCATACTTGATGAATGCTAAGCAAACATGAGCTGAGTCCTCAGCTGGTGCCTGTCTGCCATGAAGGATCCAAACAAGCTTGTTTGGATACACCCCAGCAAACCTCTCACCCTGGACCCGCTGTTACAGGGAGCAGCTGAGGACTGTGGCTTGCACGTATCATCTGGGCTATAATAATCTGTGTCAGTTCTGTTACACACCCCCGAAAGGCACAAAATAACAGGGTTACTTATTTACCTCTGGCTTCTGGGGTAAAATTCAAACCACCTCTGCCTTCATTTTGTGGTTTCCATTTTCATCAAACTTTGAATAAAAACTAAGCAGCTGAGTACTCGTTCAGTGCTGTGGTCATGCCCCTGTAATTATGACTCGATAGACAATTTCATTTGTAACCACCATTTCCTCCCCCAAATGAGGCCACTTTTAGTCTCAGCCACTGCACAGCCCATTTGAAAAGTGTTTCTTTTCTCCTCTATCTAAGAAGTGAGAGGAATGAGCTTAACCACCATCAAAGCACTAAAATGAATTTGTTAGAAAGCTCACCAGCACTCCCAAAAATCCAGCAGCAGCAGAGTTGAATTTGCAATCCTGCCATAAGGGTCCTTCCCAAAGCACCCTGAATGCTCAACTGCTTCCTGGAATAAACAGCCCAGAGTTTGTGCAATCAGATTAAACTTCATGCCTTCCCTGCTGCACGTTCCAGCACATAAACCAGGCACATCTATTCAAATTCCACACTCAAAGGTAATGCAACGTTCCCACTTGAAAAAATGCAAGATACAGGAAACCTGTGTAGGTGTCGTTATCAACTTACAGAGTCAATACTTTTTAACTGGGAACAGCTCAGCTATTTGAAATTACAGCTCTTTCTGAATGGACACTCAAGAATTGCATCACTGAATCTACAGGAGCATTAAATCTCACCCTTTGAGGCAGATTTTGCCAAGCAGTTCAGGTAGTTTGAAATTCAGTTGTAGCCTTATTTTTTTCTTTCACAGACTCACTAGCATAGTTTCTATTTCTGATTAAGATAACAAATTTCCTTAAAGAAGCCCTCTCCAGGCAATTATTTTCTCACAAAACTCCAGCTTTAATAAAAAGGTGCACAGGCTTTAACTAGGACAACAGAGAAATTAATTCTCACTATTGATCTGACAAAGTCTTTACAATGTAAGTGCAGGCAGCGAGGAATCCCATCGTGAAAATAAGCCCATAAAGTTTCTGAATGAGAACGATTTATTTTTTTAAAAAAATAAAACAAAACTCTTTTGTAGTTCTCATGGTTGTGCACAAAGTTTATGAAGCAGCAATACTGATTGCCTGGGGATGGTGCTTAGTGCAGCCATCTGACCTACTGGGTCTCCAGCTGATTTTAATCTCAGGTGGAAGTTGTGCCTTTCCTAGTGCTCTTCCAAATGCTTTCAGACAGGGACACAGAATCCTGGAATGGTTTGGGTTGGAAGGGCCTTTAAAGATCATCTAATTCCAACCTTTCTGCCAGGCAGTGGAAGGCAGGGACACCTTTCACTGGACCAGGCTGCTGAGCACATGGTCACTCATCTTTTAGGTTTTGGTCTGATATACTCCAAATAATCTTAAATTAAATCTTAAGTGGGATAATCTGAAAGACAGTAATCTCCTGGAACTCCCCCAAGAACAGGAATGTTTCAGCTCTGGTCTCTCATCGACACTCTAACTTTCCATTAGAAATGACATTTTCCAGCCAACACATTTAGCTGCATTAAGAGCTCAACAAAACTATCAGGGCTTCTTTCCAGCCACAAAAGAACCTTCCACAGTAACAATGGTTAAAAAAATACCCAACTGAAGCGACAAATCTCTCCTCGTGCCCTGCAGGCAGGCGAGCTGACCTGGGCCAGGAAAGCAACCAGGGAAAACTGCTCTTCTCCAACTGTGCAAATTAAATCAAGGGAATCATTATAACACCAAGGAGCAGAGAGGACTTTAAAATTAGAGGAAACACCAATGTCTCAAACATTCTCAAGGCACAGGAACTGAGGAAATGTCTTGGGATGGGCTGCATTAACAGGAAGGTTGCTGGAAGTGGCTCTGCATACCTGGCTGAGGAGCCCCTGGTTCACAAGCAGAGGATCCTCCACAGGAGATGCCTGAGGATCACTCCAGGTACATCCAGGAGCTCCCAGCCCTTCCCTGTACAGGAACCAGCACACCCGAGTGGTTTGACAGATCACCTTGAATCAATCCACCTAAGAGCTATCAAGAACTACAAACACCTCCCAAAGTTATATAAGAGGAATCCATTATGACAGAGCCTATGAGGAGCTTCAGAATATAATTAAAATCCAATGACCAAAAAAAAAAAAATCCTTGAAAAATAAGCAGCTTGAACTGTAAGCTGACACTTTCTGGTGACTTCTCTTGTACACCAGACTCAGCCTTTCTGTTGTACTCAGCTGCTGTGCCCTTGGACATCAGAGCAGGTTCATTTTGTGACCCCATTCCCCAGCACAGTTATCAACCAGCCAGGAACTGCTGGTTTGCTCAGCAAACAGGACCTTTTGATAGGTGCCAGAACCAGGAACGGTTAAAAACCTACTCCCACTCCCTTCACCTACATCAGCAGCACTCCAGGTAAATTCTAAACAAGGTTTCTGGAAAGGGAATTAACTATATCAGAGCAAAAAAACAGATGAAAAAGAGTCAAATTGAAGGAGAATGTAATCACTTACAAAACTTAACATGGAAAAGGCATATTAAAGAAAAACATTAAAACTAGCAGGACCTAAATCCATACTGAGCCATATAAATGAAACAAAAAGTACTTTGCAAGGTTTTTAAGACTTCAAAGGTAGCTGTGAGTGAGCCCAGGAGTTTGAAACCTGCACAGGTATCAAACACCAGTATAAGCCAACAGCATTTCTGGAAATGTAAGAAGACACTGGAATCAGGGAGGGTTGTATTCTTACCTACACCTGGAAAACTTGCTCATTTTAAATGGAAAATCAGCCAGCAGTGACAGGTCTACTAAAGGGAAACTCAGGTCTGCAATAAAAATGGTATTGAGGAAGAGTTGTTTTGTTGTAAAAAGGAACTGAAGCTTGACCCAATCTGACCCAGCTTTGCCCAGTAAATAATGATGCTTGCAGCAATCTGAAGGATTGAGAGGTGTCCTTCCCCTCTGACATAACTCCAAGTTGGATGGATGATGTCATTTATTTGAAGGCCACAGAGCGTTTATCAGCCAGCCTTGGGGTTTGCCTATAAATGGAGATTTACTGACTTCATCTGAGGAATACTTCAGCTCACAAAGAGGTGCCCACAAAACACAGGGTTGAGATACACAACATCTATCCCAGAGCACAGGAACTGTGAAACACCCCCACACCAAACACAAACTACAGCAGCTTTCAGAGGGACTTCAACCCACAAGTTTGCACCCTCCCATCCCAGCAGCCAGGAATGACACCAAGAAAGCTACAGGAGCTCTGCCAACTCTCAGGAATTTAATTCATTGCAAATATATTTGCTGGAACCTGTACCTGCACTTCTCTGCAGCCTCTCCTGTTTTTCTGGATAGGTTAGGGAGCTGCAGGGAAAGGCAGCCCATGAACTCAGACCACTCAGCCATAACACAATCCTACTGCCATCCCAGTTTCAGCAGCCAAAGGGTCTCTGGTCATGCCCCTGTAATTATGACTTGATAAACAATTTAATTTGAAACCACCACTAACACTGGTTTCAACTGCCCTCCCCATTACTACAGCTTCCTTTCAGCCTTGGGTTAGGTCTGGTATTAACTATCCTGCTGCAGAGTCTGCTTTGAGTAGCTTTTACCATGGAAGTAACTAATGAAGTCTCTAATTGCTTTATTTCCAGCAAAGAGAGCCCACTACAAAAAAACAAAGCACCACAACTTTCCCAACATCTTACAAAAATATAACTTTGTAGTGTATTTGGGATAAAAGTCAGCCTTTTATTAGGAAAAAGCAACCTGGTCTAGTAGAAGGCATCCCTGCCCACAGCAGGGGTATTGAAACCAGATGGTTTTTAAGGTTCATTCTACCCCAGACCATTCCATCATTCCATGATCTCTGTGAGCCAATGGAAATAAAACAGGCTTCCCACAAAAATTAACAGGCCTGAAAGCCCCCAGTAACAAACCCCCCCAACTCATGGAGCTCAGCACAGCCCTTCCACACCTGCAACATCACTGCTCTTTCAGGTTAGTCTGACACGAAAACTAAACTGGCAAAACAGCTCAACCTGAAAATTTCCTCAAAGGAGCAATTCCAGGGCAGGCGCCAGGTGAGGGGATGGCAAGCACAGCACCTGCACTGGAACCCCAAAATACCCCCGTGCAGAAGGCAGTGAAAGCTGTGGTTCCACGGGCTCTGCCTTCCCTCCTCTCCACTGGCACCAGAGATCTCGTGGAGCAGCTGACCCCAGCCAAAACCAACCTAATGCAGAAGCAGCTGGTTTGAATCCAGTTCAGTTCCTCAATTTGTCACGTGGGCCACAACCAGTTGCTGGAGAATAAGGGAAGGGAGTGAATACACAGGACCTGCTCAGCAGCTACAGCACTTTTGGATGTTTACACAGCTGCAGCCCCACACAGGGCTGCAGTGTCTGTCCTCACAGCCAAGGGCTAGGACTGGGCTTGGGAGGCATCGAGTCAGGCACCAAACAGGCTTGAAAAATCTGACATCAACCACAGATCCTGCCCATTCCTCTATCCCTTTTCCCATTGCAAACACCTCAGGGAAGGTGCCACCCTTATCTCTCCATGCTGTTTGAGCCAGGTTGATCACCAGGCCATGAGAGTGCATCATCTCAGAGCATCTGTGACAAACCAAGGATGTTTACTCATATTTACAAGATTATTTAAGTTCTCTGCTACAAAACTATTATTAAACTTCTCCAGTACACCTAGAAGCAAAAACCTAAAGCACCAACTGATCCCAAAGCACCAGGATTTGTCAGCCCTAGGTTTTGAAATCAGTAGGACCTGGCTGATCATAACCCAAGGGCAGGCACTACCCAGGAATTCCAGTTTAACCAGTTCCACACTTTCTTAGAACAACAGACAGCAACAAACCCCTGCCCCAATCCATACCGGAATAAACAATTCATTGCAATGAAAAGCCACCTGCTCCCCCCACACAGTTAAAAGCATTTCCAAATTCCAGCTCTCTCTCAGCCAGCACAGATGGACACACCAGGCACACAGACACCCGCTTTGCTTCCAGCACAGCCTTTGTGCTGCTGAGACACAAAGCCCGATGGCAGAGGCTGCCTCCACCAGAGCTGTTTTGTTAAGGGATCACAACATAAAGCAGCAATCCTCCAGCCACAAAAACAGATCAGGCTCACTCCTAGCCCAATTAAACTGCAATCTACTAAAACACACAGGCACTCTCTGGCTTTTGGGGACCACATCTCTCCAGTGGCAGAACACATCCTGAGATCTGACTAATGCATCACCTGCCCCACATGCCCCCAGATGATTAAATTTAACATGCAATGGCTCAGTCATCACCAGAGATTTTCACTTTCTTGCACACCCTACTACCATCCAGGGCAATGCTGCAGGAAGGAAATAACCCTTTTGCAAAGGAAGTGATAGCCCTGAGAGCAGGCAATAAAACACTAAAATGGAACCTGAATTCTGCCTTGCTCACTCCTGCTAGGCCTGCCCTGTAATCCCTCAAGTGTGGTGGCATTTAGGGTAGCCTTGGATTTGCAGCAGGAACAGGGCTGTTCTAGGCAAATGGAGGCCTGGCCACCAGAGACTGCTGGATACTCACTCAGATACTGCTGCCTTTGCCAAGACAAAACCAGCACAAGAGGCTGTTCCTGCAGTGCACACTGAGCTCCAGCAGCACCAGACACTGACATCTCCTTCCCTGCTCCCGTGGTTCCTGTGCTGTTCAGCAAGTCTGGCCATCTGCAGAATGCTTCCATTAGGAGCTGGCTGTCCACAGGACAAATTCCTGCCGAGGTTAATCATTGTCCCTGCAGACCCAAGGCAGATCTGGTGTCCCACACCTCCTTGCCCTGCAGGGGCTGTGGGCTGGCACAGCCCTCCTATGCACACTGCACTGCCCTGGTGCCACTCTCTCCCTCCTGGCACCCCAAGCACAGTGGTCACCTTGCCCAAGACCAGTTCTCCCAGTCCCCTCACGTGTACGGGGACCTCTATCCACAAGATTCGTTCATCCTAACAGAACAGCTCAGAACTGCTTCTGTCATCTTCTGCCTTTCAACTTAGCTCTCTTTGAAGACAAATGCTAATATTCTTAAAAAAAAAAAATCCAAATCTGATCCAAAACCAGACTAATCACTGGTATGAATCACACAGCATTACTAATTCCCCTGCCCATCAAAACAGAAATGTCTCACCTTGCAAAACAATTGTAGTGGTTGCCCAGGCCCACGGAAATCTGTACCATCTGTTAAAAATCCGGGTGCACTGAATGAGACTATTTGACAAGCACTCTGCTGAAAGGCAGCAAACATTTCACCCCACAATGGCTACTTCAAACTCAGACAGTGATTAAAGGTAGCTCAGACAGGTTCCTGTCAGCCAACACAAACACAGCCTCCCAAGAAAGAATTCTTTTTGAAGACAGAGCTTGTAGGGACACTAAATTCCAGGATCAAGCCTGCAACTGTGAGAAAGCTTCACAAAATCCAGCTTGGAAGATGGTAGCACTCCAAACTGCTACAATCAAAAGCAGGGAACAAAGTGTTCCTGGCCTTCAACACTAACAGAAATGGCCAATAAACCAGGACCTCCACTTTACCTGCACAGATTCTGCCTAACAGGCAAAACTTCTCTGATTTCCAGCTCCAAGGGACACCCACAATAAAACAGGAGCTATTCACTATGGAGGAGGAGACAGGAATAGCACCCACAGAGCTGAGCAGTGCTGGCATCCACCACCCCAGTTCCCCATGCACTGCATTCCCAAATACTTCAGTGCTGCATTTTGAACAGCAGGTTAACCCCACACATGATTCACCTCAGGGACATGGGCAAAAGTCAGCCTGCTGCTGCTGACCCCCACACGCAGGAAGTTAAACACAACAATTTTCAGCCAACGACTCCAACAGACTCTTGGCAATGGACACGTTCCCCTCCTGCTTAATGGAGATACAAATCCATTCCCAACAGATTCCTGTTTCAACTCTAATAGTTGTCACAAGCAAGTGACATGCCACATCAGAACCAGAATTTTGGATGAGGAAGCTTTATTTGCTTTTAAAGTGCTCCTGCTCAAAAGAGGGCAAGGATGAAGAGGGTATGATCAATGCAGGCAAACATTAAACTGTCACATTTCCCCAAAAGCAACCATAACACTAGCTTCAGACAAGGTTTTGTTGAAGCCAGACTCATCAGCAGCACTGTCAGCCATCCCAGAGGACTCTCATCCTGCTGAGGGGCCCAACAGCTTCTTCAGCCCTGCAGCCCTTCTCCAGGATCAACATTCTGCTCCAAGTTCAAAAACACAACATATTTTATAGGATACCAGAGCAAGGTGACATGTGGCTCTAAATCCACACAAAACCACTGCCCACCACTTTACAGTGAGGATGC
Organism: Drymodes brunneopygia; assembly: GCA_013400955.1. NCBI lineage: Eukaryota > Metazoa > Chordata > Aves > Passeriformes > Petroicidae > Drymodes > Drymodes brunneopygia. The sequence continues at coordinate 150,134 of VZTZ01046324.1, forward strand.
AAATCAAACCCCTTGCTGCTGGCATTAAGAATGAAAGCTGCTTCCTGCAGCAAAGCACCTTGGAAATACCAAAGAATTTGAGCTTTCAGTACAATAGGACTAAACCACAGTGGTCAAGAGTGTCCCAGTAACTTATGAGCCAACAGATAATATCAAACCCTGAGAGAAAGGTTTGTGGAGAACACAGGAAGACTCAAATCTACAATCACAAGTTCAATTATCTTAAATGATAATCAAAAGGTAGTAAGATAAACATTCACATCAACATAAGGAATCCTACTCTGCATTTACTCAGCAGTGCAGCCACACGACAGGACAAAGCAATGCTCATGCCATAATATTAAAAACAGTAATTCTATTAAAATGAAAGAGCTGTTTCAGTACTGATTACACGCACCAGAAACACAGAATAACCTTCAATATTATCCCCTATGAAACAACTCTGCTCAGCAGAACACAGGAATGAATCGGCCGTGATATTCATGCGAACCCGCAATGGACTAAGAGCAAACTCCACCCGCTCGTCAAAGATTTCACTGCTATAGAAACTATGATTAAACACACAGAGCCATGAATCAGCCACCTGAAACAAAGGTTTGCCTCAGCAGGCACAGCAGCACCCAGCACATCAACATTTTGGCCACCACCAGCCCCCCAAAAATGTGGCATTATGCAGAAAAACAGCTTTAACCAGACATTTCAGCTCCCACAAACATTTCATCTTTCTTACCTTTGGGGGTGGTTGTTTTAGGGGCTCTCTTGATTTTGGCAGTGCTTAAAGCTGCACATGCCCCTTGCAGGAAAAGCAAACAGGCTCCAAATCCATTTTGCCACAACTGGATAAAGCACCTAAAACCAAAGCCCTGATGCCTCTGGACCAGCTGTGTCCCTGCACTGCAATTCCAATCAAGCCCACAGAAAAGCAGGAGGAAGATGGCAGGGCTTACTAGCAGTTCCTCAGTCTAGTCTCTGAACAAAGTGGATTTAAAAGAGGTTTAATTTTCCCAGAGGCTAATGCTCTCAAATCTAAGTAAATCCTCCAAAAGAAGAGATTATCCATAAATTTACTAGTTAGAAATGTTAATGTATCCAGTGCTTATGCAAGGACTGCTGCTCTCCATGCAAGAGAGCACCTGTCACCTATACAATTCCATATTAAAGGAGAAATGGATTTCTGGTAGTTTCTTCCCCCACCTCCCTTTCCATGCTGAAATGTAGCACAGCAGCTTTATAAATCCCACTTTCCAAGAGCAGCAGGAATTTACTGCAGAATCAAGCCAAACTTTTTTTCTATTTCACTGAAAAAGCTCTCAAAAATCCCCCCTTGAAAAAGAACTTCATACAAAAAGCAAGAGCCACAGGCAGAAAAGCCAGTATGAAACCAGAATAAGCATTCAAATTTAAAAATTGCAGAGTTAGAACTTCAAATTACACATTCACAAAATACAGGACAAGGGTGAAAATGAAGAAACAATTCCTTGAACACAGCTGATGCTGGACTTACCCAACATACCTGCAACTCAAACACTTCCTCCTGTTATTCATATTCCATTTACTAAAGGGCCCACCTACACACCATACAACACGGAGCAGGATGGGACTAGACCAGTAGAACCTGGCTGCTAATTATGGCCCTTAAGGCTGAGATGAATTAATTTATCCCTCTAGCTATAAACAGGAGGATGACTACATCCTCACTAACCACAGGTAATTCTGCAGAGGATAAACAGAAGGGTGAAACAAGGAAAAAGTGACTTGCCTGACAGCAACAAACAGGGAGCTAAATCAGGCCTCCTGTCCACCTGAGCATCCGTATTTCCCCTAGACTCACAGCTGATAAGTAGAGAGAATACAGTCATTAAAATACAGATTGAAGGCTTCATTTGGAGGCTAGAAGCAGATGTGGAAGAATACTGATTAGTGTAATCACTAGTGTCACATTGATTTTGAGGATCCAGCAGCCTCACAACAATCCTTCATCCCACTTCCCCAGCCTGATGTGCTCACACAGGATTTTGCAGGTGACCAGACTGCAGCACATTCAGGACACCTCACACAGTCAGCTTAATAAATTCAACCTGAAAATTCCCCCCTTTCTTTCCTCCAGATGCATTTTATGTAAGCCCACCAATACCCCCAGAGAAACTGGATACTTAACAATCCCAAATAACAGCCTCACTGACTGAGGGACAGAAGAATCCAGCCTGACCTCAGGTATCAGCAACTGAGCAGTCCCTGCATTAACAAAGTTTTCCAGTCCAGGAAAGTTCTTCCCTGCAAACTATTTATTCTCAGAGTCAAGAAAAAAATCCTGTGTTTATAAGACAAGTGAAACAGAACAATAATAGCAAAAGCCCACTTTTTATAATGTTAGGTGCCAGGTAGGAGTTTTTCTCAAGTTTCCCTCGCTGCTCTGGCACTGCTGGCCCACAATTAATTGCCTTTACCTTGATCTGAACAGGTACAGAAAAGCCAGGTGGCCTGAAGCCATCACTAACTCCAAAACTGCTGGAAATGAGTCAAGAGAACTGGACACACTCATCTGACAATTTCACCCAGAGGCAGACACTGCTTTAAGAAGGTGCAGTTGAACCAGGAGAAATCCCGTGTACAGACACCTGCAATCACAGCGCTTCTGACCATAATTGTGGGGCTGTTAAAAACTGATTTGGAAGTACAAGATGAAAAATTCTGCGAGCTTGCTCCCCTCTGGCCCTGATGCACAGGCAGGTGGAACAAGATACAGAACAAGTCAGGAGCAGGATATAAGCACTAATTTAACTCTCAGCACAAGGTAAAGGAAGCTTCCATGACCCTACAGGGAGCATGCCACTTCTCACCTGCTGCTAATCAAAAAAAGTGAAGAAGACTTTGCTTCTAATTATTTGTTTTCCTCTGGCATCACACAAACACCCTTTACAAGGGACCAAATCTAGTAGGAGTTGGACTCCATGACCCTGACAGGTCCCTTCCAACACAGCATATTCCATGATTCTGTAACAGCTCTTTTCCCTGCTTCTGTTTCCCACATAGCAGTAAGTTACACCTGGTTTGCAACAGACACTAAACTTAATATCACCAAAAATAAAAGACCACATTTACTAGCACAAATCTGACACCTTATCACTATTTCAGTAATTATCCTCCTCCTCCATCTCAGTCCCAGCTGATAAAGATAACCTCAATCAGCACAAGGTCATCCATCCAGGAACACAGAGCAGATATTGTGTGGATCCATTCCACTGTCAACATTGCAGCAGAGCAGCTTTAAAAATGCATTCCCACAGAACCTGAGGCAGCCAGCAAAGATCAGCTCAAATCCTCCTGACCTTGCTTCTATCCCTGCACAAACCCACTTAAGTCTTCCCTGCACTGGGATCCAAAGGATGGTGGGTGTTAGCTGTACCTGCAAACCTGCTTCCTGTGGATCTTGTCACTGCAGCAAACCAGCAAAGACTTTTAGACAGCTCTGGAGAGGAGAGGAATCAATAATACCACCAGGAGCACTTTTGTGCATCTGCAGGGGAGCTCTTGCCAACACAGAAATAACATTGACCAAAGCCCCCTTCCAGCAGGCACAGGGAGATCCCCCGACCTACAGCAGCGAGTTCAGTTGGTGACAGACATCCCTGATTTGATTTTGAGTAGGACAGAAGGATTGGTCAAGAGAACACAACCTTCAAAGGCATGTGAGTACAGCCAAAGCCCCCTGAACACCAGCACAGTGACATGCTTTGTTCAAAGCTCAAATACTCCGAAGACAACAGCCTTTGGCTTTATCCCCCATCCATAAACACCCCTGGAAACCTCACCTCCATCAGCACAGCCTGAGACACAGCTCGTGATCCCAACCTCAAGGCCACATCCAGCAATAACCTCTTTTTTTGCTAAGTCACCCTCTGAGACACAGTATTTACACACTGAAGTCTGAGCATGGCCCACCACTAAACACTGTGCAGACACCAAACAAGTCAGTGCCTCCCAAACTTGGATCCAAGTTTACAAATCAAGGCTTTTCTGTACAATTAGGGCCAAATTTTTCTTGCTTGCACCCTTAAAAGCTAAGGGAGAGAACTGAGGAGAGAAAAGCACATTAAGAGAGGTTCACCTTTCCCACAGACAAGTGTGAGGAGATAAAGGAAGCCCATATGGGGCAGCCTGCAGTTTAAATCAATGGTGGGGATTAATCTTGATGGATTTTAGACAACTAAGTCCATGGCAACACAGCTCTAATTAAGGGGTTAACTTTTGGGGCTTGGTGAACTAAAGGAAAACCTTTAGGTGCTGGCAGTCAAGAGATTCCTGCTTTTAGCAGCAGCTTTCTGGAGCTGAGAGTGAAACCCTGAGGCCTAACAGCACTAAACTTTACCGAAGTCCAATGATCTTCCCTAAAAGTGTTTCAAAAAGCACCGACTGCACAGAAGTGCCAGGCTTGCACAAATCGACCTCATCAGTATGCACCTTGTTTTGTCCCATGACACTCAGCAGCTGTGGTTAATTAGTCCTTGATAATGAATTGCCCATCACGACTGCCGAACTTCCCCGCAGCTGGTAGGTGAGCGATTCCTAACTGTGCTTTGGAATCAGTATGCCAAAAGCACAAACACAAAAGAATAAAGTTAACAATCTGTTTACCCCTTCCCCCACTACTCCAAAGCTGCTACCAGCCAAAGGCTTGGGGAAAAGAAAAAATAAACCTATTTCCAAGGTTCAGCAAAGAGAAACCATTTGGACTGCTCTCAATTTTCATATCTTTGCCACCAGCACTTCGTGTTATTTCTCTCAACTCATTCAAGTCAGTAGATGAAGCCTGTTCATTTGGCTAAAAGCATTTAAAGCCTCTCTCGTGATAATTACTCCTCCCACCCCCATCCCATCCTCAGCAGTAAGAGCAGAGTCACCAATAAACAATGAAATGCAGGCAGTGACAAGCAGGGTATAGCTGGGACCAAAGCTGCCTCTCACCTCCCTATCTCAGCACAGCTGAGAATCAATAACAAGTGACACCACAAGCAAAAGAATGAACAACACAAGAATTTTCAGATTAAGGGCTTCGTCATTTTGAAATCAGGAAAAAAAGCAACTCCGCACCTACAAGGAGCAAAATACCAATGTGTCATTGCTAGACATTTTGCCTGGTCACCTTCCAACCCTGACAGATCATCCTGAATCATTCAAAATCAGCAGATAAGAGCAAGAATTGGGAAATCTGCAGCCTTTTATCTCTGATTCCAGGCCTGTCACCCAGCCATTGGCAAATCACAGCAACTTCCACATCTCAGCTCCTGCTGAGACACAGTAAATCCTCCGGGCAGAGGAAAATTAAGGGCAGTCACCAATGGGAGAGCGCCTCTGCTGAAGATTGACAAAATTCTGTAAGTCTGTATGCCAGCTCCTCCCGTGGAATCTGCCCTTGGATCCAGGGGCAGAGTTTGGAAGGAGTTAAACCTGCAGCCACGGGGATGAGCAGCCGTGCTGGCTGCTGCATTCCTTGCCTAACCATGACCCCACTGCGCAGGCAAGAACTGGGAATAGTTATCACCACAGCACTGACACGTCAGCAAGAGCGACTAATTAACTGATAAAAATAGATCTCTGAAAGGGCTTTTTCCCCCTCTACACAAAGCTGAGGCCCAACGCTGCTGCAGTTGCACATCCATTAGTTTTCCACAGGCTCCAAACTTGCCAGCAAAAAATAAGAGCATTCTCACACTCAGAAGAATAAACCCACATGGCACTTGCATGCAGAAAATCACTGCTAAAGAGAATTAGGGACCTGATTATGAGTGACCTGGAGCATCCCCTTAATGGATGAAGAAGCAAGATGATGTCTGCCCCCAACAGCCCTACCAGCCTCCCTGCAGCCCCAAGCTCCAGTTTTGCCTGAAAAAGACACATTTTGAGGTAATCCAAATGATCCCAAGGATATTTGCAGTTTTCTTCACTCATGGTACCACTGAGACCAGCCAGAAAAACCCAGTTCTAAGCCCCCCCCATACCTCCACCCTGGCCAGGTTTTGTACAGCTTGTAACTGAATATTCATCACCAGCTAATAAACCTGCAGGAACTGCAGTCTCAGCGATTTTTAATACATATAATGCTCCAATACATGCCAAACACAATGAAATTTGATCAAAATAGAAGCCATTTGTTTAAATACAAATGATTTGGCTCTCAAAACTGTCATCAAATTAAACTGGAAATCAAATTAACCAGTGACTAAATGAAGTAAAGGCTGTATAATCACAGAGCACTGATCCAGCAGCATGAAAACAAGGATGCAATCACATTTGCCTTTTCTGTGGCATTGCCCATGCTCCCAACAGGACTCCCACTCAATCTCCCAGGACCTGAGTATGCTCCGGGCCTCAGACACAGCTCATTTCTTGGTAATCCGGAAAGAAAGAATCCTTGCAAGAACACTCTGATACATTATCAGATAACAGAGTATCCTGTGAAAGGACACACTGACACATTTGAAACCAGCTTGACTTGGGACAGAACAACTCAGTCATTCCCAGCACTGTTGGCAAGAACAGGTTTAAAACTACTCTGAATGAGAAAGGGGTTTTGTTGTCATCACTGTCCAGATATTCAGCTTCAGCTGGTGTAACTGTGCCAGCCTCATCCCTCACAAGCAGCCTCATTTTGGCTCTATTTTGCCCTTTTTTGCAGTCTTCACAAAAAGGAATTTAAACCATGTAAGTTGACAATTTTAGGTGTTGTCTACTCTTAAAAGCAATTTGGATTCATTTGAAATGTCTGTTTGAAAAGCATCAGGCATTCCTGAGGAAATCACAGCAGGGGGAGGAATCTAATTACAATCCCTTGCATCTTCTGTAGCACATCAAGCTAACTCAGCTGAACATCCTTTACCCACCAAGAATGGACTATGGAAACTTCGTCAGTCCCCTTCTGTAATTCTGCCTGGGACTTGCTTTTGAAAAACAGGAACACCATGAAACTTCAAGTTTAACACTCACTCCTGTACAATTCCAGGTTTCTTCAAGCAATAAAGAAGCAATTACACGGAGAAGAGAAGGCTCCTGAGAAATCTCACTACAGCCTTGCCATAAAAGGAAGATTATAAAAAGAAGGAGAGTGACTTTTTATACAGGCAGAAAGTGATAAGACGAGTGGAACCGTTTTTAACTCAACAGGGAGATTTAGATGGATATTGGGAAGGAATTGTTCCCTGTGAGGGTGGGGAGGCCCTGGCACAGATTTCCCAGGGAAGCTGTGGCTGCCCCTGGATCCTGGCAGTGCCCAAGGCCAGGCTGGACAGGGCTGGGAGCACCTGGGACAGTGGGAGGTGTCCCTGCCCATGGCGAGGGGTGGTACAAGAGGAGCTTTGAGGTCCATTCCAACCCAAGCCATTCTGGGATTCTTTGACTCCCGCTTCTCTTTCTAGGCTTGTGGAAGCAACATTTAAACATCCTAAAGCTTAAGGAGTTTTACAGTTCATTTCAGCCTCAGCTGAGCACCCTTTCATATAATTTACCTTTTATTGCAGTATTTCAGTCCCAGAGAAGGGCACCAAGCCCTCGCCTACCTCCACCTGGACAAACACAACCCAATGCAAGGCACAGAGGTAAATAATTCATCTGCGTGCAAACAGAAGGAAAGAACAATTAAGCCAGAAAGCACAGCGGGGACGTTTCAAATTTCAGTCAACATTAAGGCAGGAGAGATCAAACAAAGAAATACCAACGGGGCTGCCTCAGAGAGAACTTTGGGGAAGCTGGAAACACTCACGGCAAGGTACAGGAGGGCAGCAGGGACGGAAAACCGGATTTTACTGTAGTCCCAGCCCAAGCCGTTCAGGGTTTCCGAACTGTCCTTCGGAGGACAGCAGTGAAGAGGGACGGGAACTCCGCTTGCTGCGTTCAGAAGCGGTGTGCGGGGTGTGCAAGACCCGCGAGCCGATTCCCGCGGAGCCTCCCCCCTGCC
>VZTZ01046324.1:158252-186016 GCA_013400955.1 Drymodes brunneopygia
GGCTTTGGGATCAGAGGGTGACAGGGGTTATGGAGAGTTGGCACGGGGGGTGATGGGAGGGCTGGGACAAGGCTTTGGGGTTTGCCCGCAGAAGCTTGAGATGATTCCCTGGGTTACCTCGGAGTGGATTTAGCCTTTAACACTCCGGCAAGGGAAATCTCACCCTGAAAATCTCAGGGCTCCGGAGGGAGCTGCTGGCACGACCCCGCCACGCCACAGCCTGGTCCAGTGCGAGGTGTCCCTGCCCAGGGCAGAGCTGGGACGAGATGAGCTTTAATGTCCCTTCCAGCCCAGACCATTCCGGGACCGCAAGGCTGGCGGCGGGGCGGGTTTGGAGCAGCGCTGGTTGCAGCGGTCGCTCCGCTGCTCCCGCCCGCTCCCAGCGAGCGGCGCTGCCGGCCCGGGAGAGCCGGGGGGAGCGGGGCCGGGGGCCAGCGCCGAGTCCCGAACCCCCCCGGGCCGCTCCCGCCTGGGCTCTCTGATTAAACATTTCCAGCCCATGCGGTGGATGCAGCTGCCTGCGTGCATCTGTAGGAACGAGCTGACCACACTCAGGGCACAGATATTTCTCCTCATCTCCAGCCCCACAGGAGCCCCCGCACAGCGAGGGCAGCTCAGCGCCAGCAATGCCGACTCTGCAAAGCACTTTGGGCTCCATCCGTCTTCAAGTGCTCCTTCAGCACCGATGATGATGATGATAGTGATTATTATTATTATTATTTCCTGTTGCTTTGATGTGTGTTAAACACCACTAACACATTATGTTTTTAAATTGAGGGCAGTTGTGAAAAAAAATAGAATCTATTGGGATCATAACTATCAGCTACAGGCAGGGAGATCATAAACACACCTGCTCTGCAACACAACAGTGAAAGCTGTGGATAAATTATATATATGTACACAAATTGCAGGCTTTGGTTATGCACTGGATGAGGAATTTATTGATTTATAATTGTGACCGACTGAAAAAACAAAGGAGGTTAAAATAGTGCAATGACCCAGGTTATGAGCTAAAGGAGATCCCAGGGCTGGCTCAGTTCCCCAGGCCCCCACACAGTGTTCTCTGGTGCTACAGGGTGATGCCCTAAAAATACAGCACTTTGCAGGGGCTCTGCTGCAACCTCCACCAGGAACTTTGGCACAACCAGCAAAGCCCAGGGAGCCCTGTCCTCCTGCCTCAGTTTCCCAAAAAAAGCTGCTCTCAAACCTCTTTCCCCAAAACAGAGACTCTGCCCTGTAAATCCCCAGCAAATTCTCACCAAGCCTCCCTTCTAGCCCCACTGCCCTCCACGTGCCTGCTCAGAGGGGCAGCACGGCAGGTCCTCCGTGGCTGCAGGGGCCAGAGGGTCCCCACCAGCCCCAGAGCCAGGATCCAGGTCCTCACAGGGAAGCACCTCCCATGCAGAGCTGGCCCCGCCTCAGGGATCTTATCAGCAGCTTCCAGGGGCTCCTGCCCACACCCTGATAAGTGCTGGGCTCCACATCACGGGGTTGGGGTGTCCACAGTGCTGAATGTCCCCCCAGCACCACTGCAGCTCAGCTCCATGCCAGCAGTAGATCAGAGCATCCCATGGGACACCCACAGTGGGACGAGTGTCATGTCTAAATCCTGGCTTTCCAGGAAGATGTAACAGCCAGGAAAGGCAGCCACCACAAGGAGAGTTTACTGAAGTCAAACCCAACCCCCTCAAATGGGGAGTACTCAGACCTCCTACATCCCCCCTTGGACAACTCAGGGATGCTCCCAGGCCCTCCCGGAGCAGCAAGACCCCTGCACTCTATACATGCCAAAGAGGGCTGACCAAGGGGAAAGTGAAAAAGGAAAAAGAATAAAAAAAGAACTATTTTATTTTTTCAAACAAGATTAATAGCAAAATTACACAGGCATGTCCATGCCTAGTCAGGAGTTAATATACCCAAAAAAATATAGAAATAACTTAACTGGAGCTATGATTCCACAGCCAAACCAAGGGTGGCCAAAGCTGCTGGCCCTGGATCCTGCTCCCCAGCTGGAACCTCCATGGTGACCTGTGCTGCTGGGAATGCTCTGGCATATCCAGATAAAGCCATGGTCACCCCATCCCACCCTGCCACCCTCCCAGCAGGAGAGGGGCTGAGGGAGCCTCGTGCCCCAGCATAGCTCCCCACCTCAGCCCCTAAAGCTGAGGCAGTGGAGATATGCCAGCAGTTGGAAAACAATGCAAAAAGGTGTAAAACACACTCAGGTATTCCTAGCCTTTCCCTGCTCCTGCCCTTTCACTTAGGTTAAAGGCATTTCACATCCCAAACCACAGGGGATGAAGCAGAAAGGCAGAGAAGAGTGCCTGGGCAGCATCCCCACCAGCAGCTGTGTCTCCCAGCACAGCAAGACCCCAAAAACAGGGGCGAAGCCCATGACACCCTCTGGCTGTCTCTGGCAGGGGGACAGTCCTCTGCAGCAGCAGCCTTGGTGCCAGGACATGTCACAGGGGTGTGACACCAGCACTGTACCCGCAGACATCCCAGTTTGACCTCGCTTGGGCTAACCCCAAAAAGGCACAGAGCAGGGCAGCACTTTGGGGTCGTCCCAGCACTGACAGCTTCTTGGGGGCTCCCCTTTCCTGGGAGAAAGCGCTGGGAAGCTCCCACTTTCCTTCCACAGCTCTAAGCCCATTAAGCAGGGAGACAATACTCCAGATGAGTTTTCAGGGTACCAGCTGCCCCCTGGCCTTTCCCACACAGCCAGGGCAGGAGGAGGAGAAGGAGAGAGCAGAGGTAGCTCAGGTCATGTAGCGGGTGACGGCCCTGAGGGCGTAGAGCAGAGCCGCTTGCATCCGCGCCTCCAGCAGGAGCAGGTTGATGTGCACCTGTGGTGAGACCGGGGTCAGGGCACAGGGTCAGCACCCCCAAACACCCTGCCAGGAGGGGAAGGGATGGGGCAGCACCTTCTCTGAGTGTTTGAAGTGCCTCCAGAACTGTGTGTAGATCTGCTTGGTCGTCTTCTCCGGGTAGCAAGCCACTGTCTTAATGTAGATCTTTAAGTTGCGCTCCAGGAGCTGGTTCACCTCCCCATAGTCGTAGTCGTCATAACTGGAGAGAGGAGGATGTGTTATTCCAGCCACAAGCCTTGTGCATTCATAGAATTGTGGAATGGTTTGTGTTGGAAGGGACCTTAAAGCCTGTCCAGTCCCACTGCCTGCCATGGGCAGGGACACTTTCCACTAGAACAGATTGCTCCAAGCCCCATCCAACCTGGCCTTGGGCACTTCCAGGGATGAAGATTCCACCACCTTTTTGGGCAAACTCTGCCAGAGCCTCACCACCCTTACAGTAATTTCTTACGAAATTCTCCTTTCCCAGGGTTGTTCTGAACCTCAGTCAAGCCCACCAACTGCATCACTCTGCCTTAGGGAAGCAGAAGCAGCAACACTCTAACCAAGAACAAGTCACTGGACCTGCTCTTGGGCTCTTCCCAAGGCACGTTTTGGGGATATACCGGATGCCGAAGACGCAGTGGACGTAGTTCCAGATGGCCCGGCGCAGCATGGAGGTGTCCACGCCACAGTGCATGGCAATGGTGTTGTAGGTCAGGTTGTAAACCACCTGGAACTTCTCATCCAGGAGCTGCCCCACGTCTGGGTACAGGCGGTTGATCAGCGAGTAGCCATGGTCCTCCCAGGTGTAATCCTGATGGAGAAAGGATGCTGGGGTAGGGGTTTGGTGGGGAAAAGTGGGATCCCTCTGTCCTGGTTTCAGGCAGGGTAGAGCTAATTTCTTCTCAGTAGCTGTTCCAGTGCTGTGTTTTGGATTTGGAATGAGAAGGGTGTTGGTAACACACTGATGGTTTGGTTTTTTTTGCTAAATTGGGTTTATCCTGAGTAAAGGGCTTTATTCCTCTTGTTTCAGGCTCTGCCAGTGGGAGGGAGCATAACCATGACAGGTGACCCAAACTGACCACAGGGATATTCCACACCAGAGAACATCTTGTCCAGTATATAAACTGGGGGGAGTTACCCAGAAGGGGCCAGTCTGGGTTTGGGAAGGGAGGTCTGGCATAAGTCAGCAGGTGCTGAGCAATTGCATTGTGCAACACTTGTTTTTTGCCTTTTCCTTGTCATTATAATTATTTAGCATTATTATTGTATTTTACTTTATTTTCAATTACTAAACTGTTCATATCTCAACATACAAGTTTTATTTTGATTTTCCTCCCTGGGTTGTGGGGAAGAAAGTGGGGGCTGAGTGAGCAGCTGTGTTGTGTTTCATCTCCAGCTGGCCTTAAACCACAACACCCCCCACAGCCAGGGACATAAGGTGGGGTCTCCCCCTAAGCTGACACCTCCCCCCAACACTCAGCACCTGGTTGCTCAGCTCCAGCCCTTCACCCACTGCCCACAATCCTGGGAACAACCCCAACATAAGTAGGAGTCATCACCCCCCAGGCCAGAGCCACGCACCTGTGCACGGAAAGTGGGGGGGGCCTGCTCCCCCCTCCGTGTGAAGTCCTTGTATCCAAATTCAGGGTCCTCCAGGAAGCAGCGGATGTTGGACTGCAGGGAGGGATCCAAAATATCTACAAAGCACCACCGCAGTGGCCGTGAGCCCAGACAGAGCCAGCGCTGCTCTGGGGAGCTGATCCTGCTCTCCCTCAGGCAGATTCTGGTTCCTTTCCCCCTCCTCGGGCTCCCCTGGCCCATGGGGACCTCCAGTCCAGCCCCCAGACAGTTGCCCCCTGCACTCCTCACCTGAGGAAGGGACCAGCAAACTCTCTGTCTTCTCCAGCTCAAAGCGCGTTGCCATCTCCTCCTGTGTGACTCCATCCTCCTCCAGATGGTTTTCCTGCAGTAGCTTCATCCTCTCCATCAGCACCTCCACCTCCTGCATGGCATCCATGCCCTGGGGAAGCACAGGGCAGGGTCAACCCTGCCCCTGGTCGACCAGAGGGGCCCCCAAGCCCAGATCTGATGGCACCTGAGGGAGCCCCAGGGCTGCTCAAACAAGCATCTCCCTCTGGGTTTGTCCTGGGGCAGAACAAGATGGGCTTTAAGGACCCTTCCAATCCAAGCCATTCCGTGATTCCCAGGGGAAGCCCCATAAAGCATCCCAGGTACACTCACATCCCTGCAAGGCAAAGCCCCTCTTACCCCAGAGCCCCCCATGCTGTCATCAGAGGCAGGGCTGCTGTCGCTGTGGGGTGAGGGGGGCCAGCAGCTGTTCCCCACATCCTGGTCCTCCCCGGGTTTGATGCCGCAGCCGAAGACAAAGGATGCCAGCGAGTGGTAGTGGGTGAGGAGCACCAGCGCCTGCACCAGCTCTGCCAGTGACCAGCTGTCCTCCCCTGGCTTCAGCAGAGCCTGTGACACACAGCAGGGATTGGAGAGACCCCCCAGCCCTCAGCTGCACCCTCACCACAGCGCAGTGCCAGGGCAAGCCAATGGCAGGAATACAGAAGCGTGTTTGGGAAGTGCCTCACCCACAGACCCATTGGGGGCAAGTTGCCCCTTCCCATCCCACTGACTCCCTCAGCCCTGAAAGGGTTAAACCGTGGGGGCTATGCAAGCAGGAACGTGGCCCCTGGGGTTAAATAGTGTGTTCTGGTGGGGATCTGTGCTGGCAGCATCAGCTCTCACCTCGATGTGCTCCTTGGTGATGAGCCAGGGCCGGTGCGCCAGCAGCTTGTTGATCTCATTGAGGTTCCGAAGTTTTTGGGGGGCACAGTGCAGCCCCTGCAGCCACGTAGGGTTGCCCCCCACCTGCAGGAACTCCCCCATGTGCAACCCCACCAGGTAGGAGCATCGGTGCCGGGCTGCTGCCTGTGGGGAGAGCCAGCAGTCAGCCCCCCAGCACTGGCGGGGGGACCCCCACTCTGCTACAAGCCCCTGAAGAAGCCAAGGCAGGGGGGCCCACTCCTCCCACATTGCTCCTGGAGGATTTTCCCTGGGGATACAAGCTCCAGACAGGGGGCATTTCCCCCTTCACTATCAGTGCCAGTCCCCAGGGTCCTGGAGGGAAGATGTAGGGGTACCCTGGGTGGGCACCAACCCTAAAGGGGCTTCCAAGTTTTTGGGACATCAGATCAGAGAGGGGTCCATCTGTGGGGCTCCAAATGCCTCCTGAGCAGCAGTGCTGGGACCCCACGTAGCACCCTGTGTCCCCACACCCCCAGGGCCCCACTGCTCACCATGATGGCAATGTAGTGGCGCTTGTGGTAGGGCAGGGGCCCGTCCATGCGCAGCAGGAGGCACTGGGTCTTCCAGAAGCTGCTGAGGTACTGCGGGTGCAGCCCCATGACCATGGCGACGTGGTCCACCCTGCCTGCCGAGACGAAAGCCCCGAGGAGCTGGTGCAGGCTGCTCTCCCCACCTTCCTGCGGGATCTGCAGAATGAGGAGAAGAGGGAAACAGGCTGTGAACTGTAGGCCCCACTCTTCTCAATATCCCTCTAACCTAAATGGAGATCTCCCCAACAAGCAGGACCCAGGCACCCAAAAACACCAATATTGGATCCTCACCCCACTGGAAGTGCCCTGCCTCCGGAACGGACACCGCCGGTGGCCCCCGCTGCCCATCTCCCCACTCCTAGCCCCGGGGGGCAGAGGGTGTTTGGGGGTCTCCATGACAGATCCCACACAGCCCGTCCGGCTCAGCCCGTGGGTTGGGTTGTTTGTTTGGGCTCTGGGGCACAGGGGAGGAGATGGGGGTCAGTCCCCCAGCACGGTGATGAAACCACAGCGTTATCTGTGCCTGGGGAGGAACATCTGGAAGAGTGAGCGTGGGTGCTGAGATAGGGCTCGGGTGCCCTGGGGATTTCAGGGCAGAATGTTGGGCGGGCGGGGCAAGGGTGGGGGTCTTTGCATCGCAGGGGAAACACAGATGTGTCTGGATGAGCGGGGAAGCTGAGGCACAGGCAGGGCAGGCAAACACCAGGGTGAGACACAGCTGTTCCCCCAATCTGCAGAACGACTGCCCCGCAATACCACAAGGATCTGCTTGGACTGGGTGAGCCCCTCCACCCCCCTTCCTTCTTCCCCAGCATCCCATCCCATCCCACCCCACCAGGCACTAGGAATTGGGGGACTGGGAATCCTTCCTGTCCCCCCATCCACAGCAGGGAAGGGTGAAGGAGACCGCAAGCAGGGAGGAGACCCCCACCCAAGTCCATCCCCATCGCTTTACCTCTCCCAGGGGAATGAAGGTGCTGGGGCCTCTCGCCAGCTCCCGGGGAGCCTTGATTCCTCTTTCCTAGGAAGGAAGGCGCAGCCGGGAGTCACCGGAGCCACGGAACATCCCCGTCAGCGTCACCGGAAGGGGTGACTCAGGCGGACACCCGGCACGGGCCACGGGGCCATCGCCCCCACACCCTTTGCGTCAGGCTGGCAGCGCCTGATGAAACCGGGCTGGGATGTTGCTCCGCTCCCGGACGCGGGTGACGCACCGCGACACCGGAGCTGCGGCACCACCTCCATGGGAAAACAGGGAGAAACGGGATGCGGGGTCCCGCAGGACGGCAGTGGAGATCAGGAGCAGCACAGCCACGGCACTGTGCTTACAATCACCAGCAAAGACACGGCCTCCGGGGGCCCCACTAACCCCTCCCTGGTCACAAAATGCCACTAAACATCACCATTTCCCCCCACCCTCCTCCAAATTAATTTACACAGTTAATCCAGAAATGAGTCCTTACTTACAAGGCTCCCCCTGTTCCAAGCACGGGGTTCAGGTCCTTCCTGCCCCACACTCCTCAGAGCTGCAAGTGGGCAGCTGTGCTCCCACAGCATCCAGTTAGTTACTGAGTGAACTGGACGAGCTGCTCCCACAGACCCACAGAGGGGGACATAATGGCATAATTCAAACCCCTGTGGAGGCGGAACGTGCAGCCTGGCACCCTCTCCTGAGCAGGAAAGGGGTGTGGGATGGCACGAAGTGACCAGAGCAGCTGTCAGTGCAGCCACGCGCTCCCCATGCGGCGGGCAGAGGGACCAGGCACCGGGACAGAGGCAGGGCAAAGCCAGGGGCGCCCTCATCTAATGGTTCCCATGGGATGTTCCTGCCTTGAGTCACCATGGAAGCACTACGGTGACGGCGGGATCAGGCTCCTGCCGCTGAGTTGGCACCTTGGTTCCGTGCTGACTCGGGGTGTGAGGAGAAAGAACTGCCCGACGGTCCAAGAGACTCCCTTGGCAGGGGACAGCAACAGATCCCAGCACGGCAAATCCAACCTCAACCTTCCCTGGGGCAACTTGAGGCTGCTTCCTCTTGTCCTATCAAACTGAGGGGAAACTGAGGCACAGAGACACTGTGACTGGCACCAGACACACAACCTGCTCCCAGCTGCAGCTGGCACAATGTCAAGAGAGTCTCGACAGAGGTACCAGGGGAAGGAGATAATGCCCCGGGAGCAGGAAGATGGGTACTGATCCCACTGGTGCGAGTGCTTAGCCAGGTGTGGGGAAACGATCCATGGTAAGATGAGGTGAAATAAACACCATCAGAGCCACCCAGCAGAATGGATTTGCCCTTACTAACCATGTTCCTGCCAAAAACTGTTCCTAGGGGACAATAGCACCATCAGGGCCACCACCAGTTTCACCCCAGCCTGCTCCAAAGCACAGATTTCAGGCTTTGGCTCATGTCAGGACAGGTGCCAGAATGAGTTCCCTGCTGTTCTCTGCTGCCTGGGGTCTGTCCCATCCACTGTTCCAGCAATTCCAGCTTCCAGCCCTCTTCTGGAGTAACCATCCTGCTGCGACAACTCCCCCCGAGCAAAGCCCCAAGCTGCGGAGCAATCCTACAGTCCCTGGGAAAACCTGGTGGAAGGGGAGCAAGAGAAAAAAAAGCAATTGTTTTTTTTGAGGGGGGGAAATAAGTCTTGCAAATAGAGGCAATTCTCAACTTTTCAGGATACTCTGGATGTTGGTGGACTGACTTTGCAGACCAATCTGTTTGCTTGAGAAGGTCAAGCAGATCCTGCAAAGCTCCATGGACACCCCAGGACTCCAGTTTTCCACACTGGACTCCAAATGCATAAGGCCTGGGTGACACCAGATTTTTTTCAGATGTCTTGGTTAACAGGGACATCAGAGATTCTATACACAGCCTGGGAACAGCGGCATGTGCCGAACTACAGGACAAAGCCCCTCAAGTCCCCCAACCTCCTGTCAGCCCCTCATCTACCCTGACAGGCACATCCCATCACACCCCTGCCCCACCTTCCCTTTATGCCCGGCCATTCCTGTAAGCTCTGCCCGGCTCCCACACACATCCCAGCTCCTGGAAGGTTCGGAGACCCCAAGGTCTCCCATTCCAGACGCCTCAAGACCCCCTGCCTGGACAGGGCCCCCCCGTGCTCAGGAGACTACGCGAGCACCCACCCTGCTTCCCCATCAGCCCCAGTTTTAGCCTCGCTGCAAACTGGATGAGCCAGAGGGCTGTCCCTGCACCCCGGCCGGTTTCTGGACATGTCCCGGCTTCTCCCCTCCCTGCAGCCGGGCGGGGCGGAGTGACCCCGGGCAGCGGCCGCGGGCCAGGGGCACACCCCCAGCGCGTACCCCAGGGACCCCCGTGCGGGCTGCGCCCCGTGCCCGCCCGGGGATGGGGCGATGCAGCCCGGGAGCCCTTACCTGGCCGCCCCGCCGGNACCAATGGGAACTTGCGGGCGTGACCAGCCGGCAACAATCAGACCAATAGCAATGCAGGGGGCGTGGCCAACACACAGACATCAGGTCTACCCACAGCCAGCCGTACTTTCCCGACCACTGAGCACTGCGAGTACTGAAAATGTGTCCTGGGGCCAAAGGGAGAAGAAAGCTGAGGGAAACCACCTCTGCTCCTCTCAGGGGACGCCCCGCCACCCGTGCGGGGCCAGCTCTGGGCCACCAACATCAGAAGGATGTGGAACTGCTGGAGGGAGCCCAGAGAAAGCCAAAATGCTCCAAAGAGGGCTGGAGCCCTTCTGCTCTGGAGAAAGACTGGGAGAGCTGGGGGTGATCAGCCTAGACGAGAGAAGGCTTTGGGGAAACCTAAGAGTTCATTCCAGTGCCTAAAGGGGCTCCAAGAGAGCTGGAGAGGGACTTGTGACAAAGGCCTGAAGTGCCAGGACAAGGGGGAATGCTGCCAGAGGGCAGGGATAGGTGGGATATTGGGAAGGAATTCTTCCCTGTCAGGGTGGGGAGGCCTTGGCACAGGGTGCCCAGAGCAGCTGGAGCTGTCCCATCCCTGGAAGTGTCCAAGGCCAGGCTGGACAGGGCTTGGAGCAACCTGGGATCGTGGAAGGTGTCCCTGCCCATTGGAGGGGGCAGAATGAGATGAGCTTTAAGATCCCTTCCAGCCAAAATGGTCTGGGATTCTATGATTCTTTTACTGGGTTTGGTGTTTCTCCAAAGGGAGAACAGGAAAAAAATGGTGAACAGAAATAATAAAGAAAAAAAGGTTGAAAAGAAGGGAAAAAAAAACCCAGCCCCACAACCATGGGCTGTCCCAGACACAGCACTGGTACCAATCTGGTGCTGCCTGACAGCTCAACACAGCAAAGTCCAGCAAACAGGAGTCGCTGCACAAACAACTCAGGATTTGCCTGGCAACAGCCTCCTCTGGCTCCGCGCTGAGCTCCTGCCAGCGAAGGGAACGTCAGAGCTCCTTGGCACTGCAGTATGGGCCGCACAGCCCACGGCTGAGCAGCCACCATCAGCACAGCCCCAGCCCCTCCAGGGAGGGAGGACACAGCCAGCTTCAAACGTCCCTGGTCACTGCTCCCTCTCCTTGTCCCCTTCCCGGGGCTATTTTTAGGATGTTTTGCAAACTTGGCTCTATGCTGAGGCTGTGGGGTCTGGGTGGCTCTGGCCATCTCAAGGTTTCCACTTCTGTATTTCCACTTGTGTCATTTCAGAGGCGCAATTCAGGGGTTTCATTTCATCTGACCCAAGGGAATGTGGCCCCACACTGCCCTGGGGTCAGAGGTACTGTTTCAGCCTCAGTCACCCCAGTCCAGCTCTGTCACCTGCTCCTTTGGCACTGTCACACCCCACAGAGCTGCTGGACACGGGGCACAAGCAGAGGTGCTGCTGGTCACCAGCCAGCTCTGGGGCTGCCCAGAGCAGCTGTGGCTGCCCCACCCCTGCAAGCGTCCAATGCCAGGTTGGACAGGGCTTGGAACAACCTGGGATAGTAGAAGGTGTCCCTGCCCCTAGCACTGGGTGGAACGAGATGAGCTTTACAGTCTCTTCCAACCCAAACCATTCCATGATGATTCTACAGTTCCACCTGAAGCCATGAGCTCTGTGTTTGCTCTGGCTGAACACGTCAGCCTGGAGGGGAAAACATCTCTCTTACTTTGCATCAGTGAAGGCAACACAGAGCAAGCAAAGTGGGGGGGGGGGCAGAGGCTGTCTCTGTTCTCCCCCTTCTGCCCCCCCAAAAAGCTCTGGACATTAGAGGGACAGGGTTGTGGGTGTGCATCAGGCAATGATCCAGCTGGAGAGATGGGCTGGAGATGCTGCCAAATATTTAATATAAAAATATCCCATCAGAAGACATGAAGGGCTGTGCCAGCAGGACATTTGTCCCACAAACAACTCCTGCATGTCGAGCAGGGGCAGGAGGGGCCAAGCACAGCTGGGTGGGCACAGGGCTCCAGGTTTTGGAGCAGTACGGGATCCCCCATCTGCTCCTCACCTCTCACCAGCCCACCTGGAAAGTGCCAGGTTACCTGCAGCCTCAGCACTTTTCCCGGCTGGTTCCCGATGCTCCTGCTCAGTCAGCTCGGGCTGTCAGCAGCATCTCCCTGCTCTCACAGCAGCCTGGTACAGGAGTGTCCGGCCACCACCGCCAAGCTGCCAGCTGCTCAGACCCTCCCATGCTGGAGCCAGGAGCAGGCCACGCTGGGCAGTGCAAAACAGCCTCAGCATCCCACAGAATCATGGAATTGTTCCATTCGGAAAAGCCCCTCTAAGATCATCAAGTTTAACTATTACCCCAGCACTGCCAAGGCCACCACTAACCCATGTCCCCAAGTGCCACATCCACATGGCTTTTAAATATCTCCAGGGATTTAAAAACAAGCAACAGTGGGTAATTGTTTTGGGTACCATTCTGCTGACTGGACAAGTCTGGTGCTCCAGGAAAGCTAAACAAGCAAGGGAAGGCCAATTGCTCAATGTGTGTCACCTTAGAGGAAGGTTGGCTGGGGACAACTCCTGCTGGTGGTTTTGGGCAGCCCAGATTCTGAGGAGGAAGGGAAGCAGTAGACACCATACAGGGACACTCTGAGGGAACACCTGGGGCAGGTAAGACATGGAATATTGTTTCAGTGTTTCCTTTCCTTCTGCTCAAAGATGAGAAGTTGGATTGTTACTGTGGCTGATCACCCCACTACAGACTCCAGTGGGAAAACTCGCTGGCATTTGGACTTCGTGGACTGGAAGAAGGAAGCCCAGAGCACATGTGGGGTGGAGAAGGGAATTAGAATTACGGAATCATTTAGGTTGGAAAAGAGCATCCAGTCCAATTGTTCCCCCAGCACTGGAGGCCACCACCTAACCCTTGTCCCCAATGTTACATCCACATGGCTTTCAAATTGCTCCAGGAATGGGGATTCCACAACTTTCCTGGGCAGCGTGTGCCAGGGCTGGACAGCCCTTTCCACGGAAAATTTTTCCGTGCTATCCTATCTAAACCTTCCCTGTCACACCTTGAGACTGTTTCCTCTCATTTCCTCTGCAGCTGCACTGTTCAGAGGTGTGGAAGGAAGGTGATTCCAAGGTGATCCTGGCCCATAGGAGCTGCCAGCACTCCATCAGGATTTCTGCACTGCAGGCAGATGGATGTGGCTTCAGCAACATAAACACTGTGGTTTGCACTGGTCAGTGATCCTCATTGCTCTGGGAGTAGCAGCAGGAGGGAGCTGCTATCCCCATGTGCTCCAAGAGACTGAATATGAGTAAGGAAAAGGGTTAAAGCTAAAACCCCTTTGGACTCCTGGACCTCTGGCGATTTCCTTTGAAAAAGACAAGGGGCAGCTGAGTTTTCATCATGGAAATCTCATGGGAAAAGGGAAAACCTTCATGCTAAAAGAGCAGGTCTCTGTCTTTGCCAGCTGTATCCCCTTGCCGAGATCAGGAAGAAATCTCGTCGGATACAGCCGGATGGGTCCTGGGAAGCTGGATGTAACCAAGTAACCAGGATCCTAGCAACAGGCTTGATGGGAGGATTTAAAGATAGAAAGAAAAGTAGGAGCAAAGCAAACAAAGGGAAAATACCATCTCCTTCCCCTAACTCCCAACCCCAGAGCAGGAGATAAATCAGCTCCAGGCAGGGAGAGGTACTTTGGTTGTTTTTGTTTTTTTCCCTTTTCAAAGCAAACAAAGTATCAGCCACAGATGAGGATTTTTTAAAACCACTTTTACAGGTGTCATTTGTACGAATCAAAGCGTCCCTTGAAAATCTCATTATTACAAACATACAAAGAAACGATGTTGGTGCTACAAATCAGCTACGCAACGGCAGGAGCAATTTATCACGATTAAAAACCCAACTGAACAGTATTTACAGGGCCCTTCTCCCTCTTTTTATTTCTGTATGTTGAGGGAAGAAAAAAAGCAAAGTCCACAGTTAAAAAACATCCCACCAATGCACTTCATTTTCTAAAAGTATAAAATTGGGTGAGTTTTTCCTGTTGCCACACTCAGGTAAAGTGTAACAATTTCTGCTTTTGCTTGTTTTCATATCAAAAGTCTCTTAGAAAAACCAAAAACAAAAATATGGCAGTGTCCGATGAAACGTGCTCCTCCTGTGCCAGAAGCCAACATCATCCCAAAAAAGTGCCTTTGAGTAAAATCAACTTTAGTAACAAATAAGAAACAAAAGGATGAAAAAAGTAATCACAAGCTCTAGTTAAAAACTTCATCAAAGCCCTGACGGAGCAGCCGCCCTGCAGCAAAAGCATGAGCTCTCTTACCTACCTTCAGCCCCTGCTCGGGGGTCTCCAAGCCCTGAGATGTTTCTCCACTCCCTGACAGGAGTTCGGGACGTCGAGGAGCTCCTGCCAGCCCAGAGTTGTGTGGTGCTCCCCCTCCAAGTGCTTTTTATCCACCACCGTCACCCCAAAGGAGGTGCCTGGAGGGACCTACCCCAGCTGGCCTGGCTGTAAGGGTTGGTGGTGGCCGTGCTGTTTCGGGGCAGCTCCTCCCTGGTACAGGGAACTCTCATAGCCCTTTGATCCTGCTGGTGTGGAATCAGCAGGGAGAAAAATGCCTGGAGTGCCCCAGAAAACACTCCCTGGCTTGGGTCGCTGCCTGAGTAAGTGCTTTCCTGGAGCCAACCTGGCCCGTGCATCTGGAAGGGGCAGGAAAAGGGGAAAGAGAGGGAATATCTGAGCCTTGAACTCTCCTTGTATAAAGAAATGGAGTAAGAGACACTTGATCACACCAAGCTGCAGAAATCATCAAAATCCCACAAGTCACCACATAACCAGGGCACTGGGGGGGAAGGGGGAATTCTGGATCGGTTGGAGGCTGTATCATTCCATGCCAACCCAAAAGCTCTCATCAGAAAAACAAGGAAACACAAAACCAGGCAGTTTGGTTTGCCAAGCTGACAGAGAAAAGAAGAAAAAACAAAACAAAACACAAAAATCTTCCAAGATAAATACATGGCCCCCACTTTGGAAGCATCTTCAAAAAGCTGGATCAACTGTTGTCAGCAGTGGCAAACCTTCCAGGAACATCTGTTGGGCTGGTGAGTTCTCAGCTCTCTTTTGAAGAGGGAACAGTTCAAGGAAAAAAAAATCCAGCTCCCACCACACACAGCTCCCATTTTATCTGCAGAACAACTGGCCACGGCAATTCCCTCACAGCAGCAGGCTGGGAACCAGCAAGGAGCCACCAAGGCAGCAGGTTCCTGTTTGCTCATGGAAAGGGCTGGCAGTGATAGCAACTGGTTAGGAAAAGACTCCTTCCAGAAAGCAGTACTTCAGGGGGGATTTAGGAAGGCTGGGACCTCTCCCCTTGGATTGAAACCGGCCACGCTCGCGCATGCTGTCGGAGGGTAACACGCACCAGGAATTCCCACGGAGCCCACAGCAGTGGGACAGCGACAACACAGAGGTTGGGGCTTCCAGCGATCCAGCAGGTCTCCCAGACTCCTTGGCTAATGCTGGGGAAAGCTCCCAGGTTGGGGGTTTGGCTTTAAGGGGAGGTTATTGCTCCTGACTTCTCAGGCTTTTTGCCTTTTGACAAGGCAGCTGCTTGCTTCAGGAGTTCTCTGTTCTTGGCCTGGAAACGGGGAAAATGGGTGGCATGGATCATCATTAGCTCTTGGGATCCCTGTGCAGGAGCTGCTGACATCCTGCACAGCAGGTGGAAAGGGGGGCAGATGTTGAGTTCACCTCTAACCACCTAGAGAAGGCTCTCCCATCCCAGCCCCACAGGAAAAGACAAAGACAAAATGATAAAACCCACAAGACTGTTCACAAATTAATCATATGAACAGTTCAAGGCACCTACAATACACTGAGAGGATCTGAACTTTGATTCTGAAATCATTGAAAAAGGTTTCCAAAGACTCAACCAATACCAGCAGAAATAAAACGTCTGGACACCAGAGAGCTCAGGTCAGTCCCAGCCTGCGCTGAGCACAGACAAGGAAAGCCCCAAAAAAGGAAGGTGGCCGGGGCACACCTGCTCCTGGATCTGATGCTCCTTTACCTTCAGAAACAGCACATCCAGCCCTCTCCACACCACGTATCAACATTCCAGCCTTCAGCCAGGTAGAAGGACGTGTGCTGTGAAGGGATTCTCACAGGCACTGACAGCAGCTGGAGGCCCCAAACCTGCCTTCCACTGGGATACTTCCCCAGAGTGTGTGTGGATGGAGGAGGGGCTGTTTCCTCAGGGGCAACAGAAGTCTTTTGTCTCATCCCCTTCCACTTCTCATTGCTGGGGCTTTAGATCTTTATATACCCAGAGTAATTAAAGGGTGCAAAGTTCATTTCTGTGTCTGATTTCTTCCCCTTTGACCTGATCCCTTCGGTGGCTCAAACTATTCATGCTGATAGTCTGCTGTGTTTCCACGGCCATGACAAGAATCCTGCTCTCCCTGCTTCCATCAGCTCAGGGACTTCTTTATTTGGACTAGAGATACAGGGCTAAAAGAACTGCCAATTGCTCCTTTGTTCTCTCTGATTACGGCTCACACAAATCACAGGGAGGTGATTTAGAGGTTCAGGGAGCTGACAAAGGTTCTGCAGAAACTGGAGAAACAGGTTCAAACCTGATTTTGGCAATAAGTAAAACGAGTTTGTTGGTTCCGGTGTAGTCCATAAGGGACAAAACATAGCACTTTACAACACAGTAAGTGTGAGCCTGAGTAGAGAGCAGCAAGGTAGGTGTAAATGGTGGTTGGGATGCAGTGCAGAGCTGAGGAGGGGCTTGCCTGGCAGGACAGAGGCTGTAGGACAGGGCTGAGAAGCATTGGCAGAGTTCTGTGTGCAGGAGCTCACAGGGTGTTTTGACCAGGAGTATCCACAGTCCCTCCTGGACACAGCTCAGGAATGTCCTCGGTCACTCCTGGATACAACACAGATCAGCAGATTAAACCAAAAATGCTGTCACCTGTAACTGCTCCATGACCTCCTTGTGTGTCTTCTCCATTTGGTTCATCTTTGCCCTCATCTGTGATTCCTGGTACTGCAGGTCCGCTTTCAGCTCTGTGATCTGTGCAGAAACCAGGAAGGAGCAAGTGAGCTGGAAGAGGCAACGACTGCCCTCACCACAGACCCCCCCTGCCACAGAAAGTGCCTCTACAGAAGGTGTGTGAAACTGGCTGAGGTCACAGACATGCTGACGGTGCAGGGGGACTGACGAGAGCAGAACTGTGTCACTGAGAGCACAGAGCAACAGGAAGGGCCAGCATTGCATTTCTCCAAGGAGCAGCATGTTTATTCCCAGTCTTGCCCACACACAGAGGTCTCCAAGAAAGTGGTCAGGAAATGACCCTTTATGAAATGAGATCTCCTGGGTGGGTCCAGAGAGCCTCTTTGGCTTTGGAAAGGAGGCAGCCTACAAACAGCCAGACATGTTAACTCCAAGATAAAAAGCCAGGCTGTGTCAGAGTGTGATCTGTGAGAACATGTCAGCCTGCTGGGGAGGAAGCTAGCCAAGGACTGTACCTTCTTCTCTTTCTCCAAAATCATCTGATCCTTCTGGTGAAGCATCTTTTTTAAGGTAGCCACTTCCTCCTTCAGCTGGGCAATGATGACAAAGTGGTCAGTGCCAGGGGAGTCCAGGGCGAGGTCCGGAGAAAAACTGCAGCAAAGAACAGGGAGAGGCTCTCAACAAAATCCTCCTCTTCACTGAGGCAGGGAAACTCCCACGGATGCACTCAAAGGAGAATGGGAATCATTTCATGATCATTCATGATCCTCTTTCAAACTAAAGAGCTGAAGACAGCAATCAGAGAGATAATTAAACTTTATGCATCCCTTTGGAAATCTCTTTGCTCACAAGCAGTCCTTGGATGCACTGCAAAACTTCCCACTGAAAGTAAACAAACATTCTGGCAAGGAGGGGACATGAAAGAGAAACAACCTCCAAGTTCAACAAACAGAGCAAAGGGAAACAGCTAAATTGTTCTGAGCAGGGAAAAGGGGTAAAAAACATATTGGACCTTGTAATATGATTCTGCCACAATAAAGCAATTTAGGGAGAAGCTTCATTATTTCAGAGTAGAAAAAACTCTCCAGGAAGACAGAGAAATAGCTGGGCACATCACCTGTACACCACCAGGTACTCTAAATCTAAGCAAACATCTGCAGAGTTATCTGTGCATGAGTCACTGCTGCACTGGTAAATCACAAACCCCCCTATAAGACACCCAGTGACCCAGGCAGGCACAGGAATTCCTGTGCTACAGGAATATGTCAGATCATAAGACACAACAAGCTGCAGCCACAAGCCCAGGGAGCCCACCCGATTTTTCCCTGCCTTCTGTTCCATCCCTAAAGCTGATTTTTATCTCCTTGTGCTAAGTGGGCAGCACACTCCCAGTCACACACACCTGAAACTACTGTATTAAAATTGAACAGTAATATGCCAGCAAAGCTTTACCTAGAAGATGACTTGAAGTCTGGCTGTTATCAGATAAATAAAGATAAATCATCAGGGTCACCCAAAGCCTGACTTTTATTTTAAAGCCTCCAGAGTAGGTCAGCATTCAGCTCTAAAGCTAGAAGCTGCAGCAGAGTGGGGAAGGCATGGTCTCAACCCAAAATTCTGCCTCTCTCGAGGATGTTTCTACCTCTGAGCTTCCAGTCTCCCACCTGTACCCTAAGGCAGAGAGTACTTGCTGCTCACTTCACACGGGGTCTCCCCTAGCACCTGGAAATGATCCATTTTCTAATTAAAAGCACTACAGTCTGCTTTGACAGGACTCATTAGTAAGGATGTGGCAGGAGAAAAGGCTTGCTCCCCCACTGTGCTGGGGATCTACAGAGGGAAACTAAGCAGAGGCAGCTTCCCAGATCTGAGTCAGAGGATGGCCCTGAGGCACTGGGAGAGAAAATCTGGCAAAGTAAAACTCAGAACTGAGGGTCTGCAGGAGACAGCCTGCAGTGGAAGAGCCCTGCATGGCTAAAACATGCAGACAGCTGAGTCCACACTAAGGTGTGGCAGCTCTCTGGGCACGCTGGATTCAGCCCTGTGCTAGGCAGAGAGGAGGTTCATACTCACACACGAGCACAGAACAACTCCATTTTAAAACTTTCCCAACAGTCTTCCCAAGTGGAGGCTGTGCAAGATGATGGTGGGTGCACCAGCACCTTCCTGTGTGCAAGCACATTAACAGCAGCTTTAATTTCCCACTCAGTGCAAATATGCTGGGGAGGAGAGAAAGAAATAAAAAAAAAAAAACCACCAAAAAAACCCAGCCTCCCTAGAGAAAAAAAAGGCTTCCTCACTGATTCCCTCTGGCTGAAAACAATCCCTTGACACACCATTCCTTTGCCCAGGCATGCTTCCCTCCTGCGTGCCCTGGGGTGATAGAGTGCCAGGAGATGTCCACATTTCCCTGAGCAGCTCCAGCAGGAAGAATTCCCTGCCTGGCAGCTCCTGCTGCCCAGCACATTGCAAAGCCAGGAAGGTGAGAGCCAGTCCTGCCACCCAGTGGGGAGAAGGAAGGGACAGGATGGTCACCAGCCGTGCCCAGAGCCCCCATCCCTGGGGCTCCAAGGGTTCTGCATCCACCAGCAGGGAACAGTTGGCTTGAGATCTCCTCCTGGGGGTATAAAATACCAGGCAGGTATTTTCCTGTCCGGCTGCTGCAAAATGGCCCTTCAAAGGTGCGAATTAAAGAAGCAGATATTTTTTCCTCTTCTTTTATATTTTTTTAAAGACTAACAAGATAGTAATGAAAGGTTCCTCTGTCTTCAACCCCATGTTACAGAAGCAGCCTGAG
This sequence comes from Drymodes brunneopygia, assembly GCA_013400955.1. Lineage (NCBI taxonomy): Eukaryota > Metazoa > Chordata > Aves > Passeriformes > Petroicidae > Drymodes > Drymodes brunneopygia. The sequence continues at coordinate 177,674 of VZTZ01046324.1, forward strand.
ACTCCAAAATTTGAAGGAAAACTGCCAAACACAAGTCAGTCCTTTCCTTTAACAGACCGAGAATTAGAACAACCAATCAACCAAAAAAAAAAAGCCATTTTCTCTACAAATAAACTCAAGATCCAGCCCCTTGGGATAGGTCAGGGGGACATGAGCTCTCCATGTTTGAACAATCTAAAACGCACACTGCTAATTAAAGGGAAATGATGAGCTCCTGTTGTTTTCAGCAGAGAAAGAGGACAAAAATGGAGCTGTTCCCAAGGCACCTGCCTCTCTCTATTGACTGGAACAGAAACCAAACCGACTGCCTTAAACTCCACACCTGTTAAATGGCCAAAATTAGGCAAAGCAAATGCCAAGCTTAAAGATTTTGCTATTCAAGTCAGGCTGGTGTGAAGAGGCACAGACCAGGCACTGAACCAGTATCCACATTTCACCTTAGACAAAAAACACCTGCAGAGCTGCCTCCAGCTCTGGGCCACTAACATCAGAAGGCTGTGGAACTGCTGGAGGGAGCCCAGAGGAGACCACAGAGATGTTCCAAGAGCTGGAACCCCTCTGCTCTGAACCCAGGCTGAGAGAGCTGGGGGTGATCAGCCTGGAGAAGAGAAGGCTCTGGGGAAACCTTAGAGCTCATTCCAGTGCCTAAAGGGGCTCCAAGAGAGCTGGAGAGGGACCTGTATAAAGGGCCTAAAGCACCAGGACAAGAGGGAGTGGCCTCCCACTGCCAGAGGGCAGGGAGAGATGGGACAGTGGGAAGGAATCCTTCCCTGTGAGGGTGGGTGCCCAGAGCAGCTGGAGCTGTCCCATCCCTGGAAGTGTCCAAGGCCAGGTTGGACAGGGCTAGGAGCAACCTGGGATCGTGGAAGGTGTCCCTGCCCATTGGAGGGGGCAGAATGAGATAAGCTTTAAGGTCCCTTCCAACCCAAACCATTCTGGGATTCTATGAAAAACATCCCCCACTCAGTGCAGTACAGCCCAAGTCATAGAGCTTTAAACTATGCNGAGCAACCTGGGATCGTGGAAGGTGTCCCTGCCCATTGGAGGGGGCAGAATGAGATAAGCTTTAAGGTCCCTTCCAACCCAAACCATTCTGGGATTCTATGAAAAACATCCCCCACTCAGTGCAGTACAGCCCAAGTCATAGAGCTTTAAACTATGCCAGAACTTTCCTATGCAAATAAAAATCTTTCTACAAATGAACTTTGCTGCTGAGCATCCTGAGGCACCGCTGCCCCCCCTGCCAGTGCTGTCACTGCCTGGTGTTACAAGCACAATTTAGCACCTTGTCTGCAGTGACAGGAGAAGGGACTGCAGTGTGCTCATCTGCAGAGTCTGCAGCATAAAGACACTTTGCCAGCATTGGCACAAGAGGATGGGGACACCAAGACTGCCCTAATCAGGACCAGCACAGCTCCAGGGGCTGGAAGTGAAGCCAGCATGCTGGGCAGCACAAGACCAAGGGGCACTGGCAGAACAGCAGGATTAGTAAGGCCAGATCTGCTGCAAGATGTGCTGCGAGTCACTGGGAGAGAAAACTGCACCCCGTACAGCAGCGCCAGAGCTGTTTGCTCCTCCCAGAACTCATCCAGAAGAAACCATTCAACACCACCCTTTAAATGACTGTTGGAAATCACCCTGTCCACACATCATAGCCATTGTGAGCGACAACCACTCTGAAATACGTAAACAAAAACACAGAGGGAATTCAGTACAACGCAGTAAAGGAATTTCTACCATATCCAAGAAGGAGCAATAATTTCAGGTAAGCTGGACCCTGGTTGAAGGTGTTACCAAAGTCAACTGAGCTCAAACATGCCCAAATTTTGCCCAGCTGAGGGCTACACCAGAGGTTTGGCTGAAGCCAGGAGCCAAGGTACAGGAAGTTGTGGCTGATCTCAGCAGGGAGGAGGTGATGGTTGTGTCACTTTACTCCAGACTCTGCTGCTGCTGCCAACACCCTTGTGCTGCAGCAGACCTTAACTCCATGCTCAAGCTGTGCCCCAGACACCAAGGTGACCCTGGGAGGGACAATCTGACAGTTGTATAAAAAGGGAGGATTTTGGGGGTTCACCCTCATAAAAGAACCCTCAGCAACTCCAAACCCACACTTAAGGAACCCCCATTATTATTCCACTCAAGACATGCAGCCATTAAGTGTCTATTTAAGGCAGCTGCAGCTTGCCTTTTCTGCTGCACATTGCTGAAGCTCTTTAGTTGCTAAATTTACACTTGGTTTGTTACTGGAACTCATCAAAAAAAGCCTGTGGCAAGGCCTACAGCCTTGGCAGGAGCCAGACTGACAGCATCTGACATGAGAGCAAAAGGAAGGCCCTTGATTCTTTCAATACACGCTCCTGTTTTCCAAACAAATGGCTGACCAACTCGGAGCACAGGATATTTTGCTTTTTGGGTATTTTCAAGCCAGCAGGGCTGTTACAATGAGTTGTGAGATCTCAGCCCAGGATTTAATGAGGAGATAAAAACAGCTGGTGCTGTCCTACAGCCCAGAGCTGACACCTCTTTGGAGGGAAAGCTGCATCAGTACTGACGTGCTGCACCAGCTCTACCAGAGCCCTGCCTCCATTCTCTCCTCTGGCTCCACAGCACTGACAGCAGCTGAACTCTAAGCCTGCTGCACTCAGTCACAGCCCCTAAGTCACAATTAGTCCTTAAATTTTTCCAGCTTTTAACTGAAAATGCTGATCAGATGCTAAAAGGTCTTTCAGACCACTCTGTGGGAGCCACTGACCTATAAAATTATAAAAGTTCTATTTCACAGAATCATTGAATCCCAGAATGGTTTGGGTTGGAAGGGACCTTAAAGCTCATCTCATTCCACCCCCTGCTATGGGTAGGGTCACCTTCCACCAAGCCCCATCCAACCTGGCCATGAACACTTCCAGGGATGGGGCATTTGCCATGGGAGCATTTTACAGAGACAAGGTGTCAACAGTATCTATAGGAGAGATCTGTGATCTCAGAGACATTGAAGGCAGGTAGTGATTAATTAATTACCAGTGACTTTAACAAACCCTTTGGCACTAACTATGCTCTGGTTCATGCTCCCAAATCCCTGCTGTGTAAAAAGAGATCCATTGAGAGGGAGAGTTCCCGTGTATGAGGCAGTTCCCACGGAGGGAGGGGAGAAAACAACAGGTGATCTCACTTCAGGATGTCAATGCCTTGAGCAACAGGACAATGGTGGGCCCCGAGAGTCTGTTGGGAAGCAGCCCACTGCGCCAACGTGGACGGGGCCCTCTGGATAAGGGGGCAAAGCATCTCGGGAGAGGAAGGAACGCTGAGAATCAGAGAGGAAAGGCAGGAATGAAAATATGCATGTACAAGACCATAAAAATACAAATCCATCTCAATCTCCTGTTTCTGCAAGTGACTCCCATTCTGCTGCACAGGCAGCTGGCATCAACATGATCCAGCATCAAGTGTGACAACAGAACGGGGTCGGATGCTTTCCTAGAATCAGAGAACCCTGGAATGGATCTTAAAAGACCATCTTGTTCCATCCCCCTGCCATGGGAAGGGACACCTTCCACTAGACCAAGTTGCTCCACGACCCCTCCAACCTGGCCTTGAACACCTCCAAGATGGGGAGTCCACAACCTTTCAAGCAAGGTTGTTTGATTGCTTGCTTCTCCCTCAGAGGCAGAAGGGGACATGGGAGGTGGGTCTGGATCTTCTCCTGTCCTCTGAGGCTCTCCCTGCAGGTGAGTCTGACAGATCTCAGAGCACAAAACCTGCAGACCTCACCAGCCCCTCTCCCTGTGACTGCAGAGAGACAGATAAAGTTGGTCAGGCTGCAGTTTTCCTGACTGTTGGAGAGTTCAGCCAACCATCACCTCCATCCTGCTCCATCCGAGCAGCTACAGGTGCTCAGTATTCTTTTCCTCTTCAAATCTATGTCTACATTCCAGGTGGCACTGGCCTACCAGGCTCTAGGGCAGTCCCTCAAGGTCTCAAAGCCCAAGGCCCCTGCTCTAGCATAAGAGCTTCCTGTTATTCACACACAACTCTGTCTTATATAAACTCAGCAAACAAAACCACCCACGCACAATTTCCCCATGTAACAGGCTCACCTGTCACCATTGGCAGATATGGCATCAAACTTGGCTTTCTTCTTTGGGATTTCATTCTGAATAGAAGATGTGGATAAGGTTTTCTGGCTAGAAAAAGGAGGAAATTGTATGTCAGAACCTGAATGACTTTCAATCTAAGACAGAGAGGCAGATAAATATTCCCACCCACTTTGATCCTATTAAAACAGTATTTCCCAGTGCTAAAACGATAAAAAAATCATTCCTTGAAGAGTAGCTGGAGACTAAAAATAAACAGAAAACAATGAGTCAGAGCAGCACGTAGGTGAAGAACTCTTGCTCAAAATCTGCATTTTAATCATTAAATTTTACAAATGTAGTTTCACTTTCATTGTGTACAAGTTCAGTAAGTTGGATCACTGAGAAGCACAAGGCTACAGCAGCACAGTGAGGTTTGCAAATAAGCAAAACATGACTTAGCCAGATCCTCCTGAACTCAGACTCTGCCCAAAGCCCTCCCCAAGGTCACCTGTTATAGTGGCTGCCACTGCTGAGCCTACTGAACTGCTCCTTCTCCTGCAGGCTGGCTCGGGAAGAACCGCTCAGGTGTTTGCACTGCTCTTTGGTCTTCTGCAGGACTCGTTTATAGGACAACGTGCACAACCAGCACAGCAACTTTCCATCCACCTGGAAGAGGAGACAGAAAGAAGATTTGGTCTTTCTTCCTGCCCACAAAGCAAATACAGAAAAGACAAGAAGCACTTTCAAGCTTAGGGTCACATATGAGCAAGCAGGGACTCAAAAAGAATCCTCTGAATGGACAGGCAGTCACTGGAGACCAAAAAGCAAGGGTGTCTGCTCCCGGAGGCTCAGCAGGGCATCGATTATCGGTGCAGCATTCCAAACAATAGATGCTTACAGTTTGCCTCGGGAAGACACACCTCCTACAGAGCACTCAGGGTCTTTAAGCAAAGGGTGTACAGAAGCCATGGAAGGGATTTCCTGATGGAGGTATGACACTTGCAGCTCCTCAGGCTATGGAACAAATATAATTCCCCATCCCTCTCCCCAAATAGCACCTCACATTTCATTCAGAGGTTTCTGCTCCTCTGCCAGCTCTTGGGCCAAATTCAAGAGATCTTTCTCAAAAGGTCTGGCTGAGGCACATATGGGTTCAAAGATTAAACAGCTCTAAACGAGAGCAAAGCTCAATTCTAGAAAAACGCTTCATAACCACGAGACATGGACCATGGAATGATTTGGGTTGAAAGGGACCTTAAAGCCCATCCAGTCCCACCCCCTGACATGGGCAGGGACACTTCCACTAGAGCAGGTTGCTCCAAGTCCTGTTCAACGTGGCCTTTGAAACTTGCAGGGATCCAGGGGCAGCCACAGCTTCTCTGTGCCAGGGCCTCCCCACCCTCACAGGGAAAAATTCCTTCTCAGTATTCCACCTAACCCTGTCACATGGCAGTAGGAAGCCTTTCCCCCTTGTCAGAAATGCTCCAGAAGATGTAAAGAAGATGGACAGAGGATCACTGTGATCAGGCCTTTTACCTTTCCAGCCTTCTTTTACATTAATACTGACCTTCTTCCTGTCATCCTTCCGGTCAAATGCACACTGCTGTTTGCACTGCTCACACGAGTGAGGAGGGCCGTACTTCTTCTCTGAGTTGGTGCAACGCTGGCACTTGTTTCCAATAAATGCTGCTATGATGTTGCAGTACTGGCAGGGTTTTGGCTTTAAAAAATAAGAACAACTGCTACAGCTTTCTAACTGCAATAGTACAGTGCTCATTCCCATTATCCCCATAATTTCAAACTTATATTTCCTTATTCTAAATAGAGTATAATGCTGATCCAGGAGACAACACTCCATTTGGATCCCTGGTCTCCAGCTAAGTGTATTTAGCCATGGCACTCAGATCATTTATCAAGTGCTGTGAAATCTTTAGAAAAATGTCTAACACCAAAATAGAGCCAATCAAAATCTCTATTTCAGATTTCAGACAAGCAGGAAATAAAGATTTATCACTGCTTCCTGCAGCAATCTCAGTCTGTGTAAGCACAAACTTGTTTCTAGTGGGTATCAAACAGATTTCCTGGGCTCAAACGATGCAAAGCTCTTTTTTGTGCTAAAAGAAGAGAAAAAGTCAAAGCTTCACGCTTGAGTGACCCATATTATTGATCAGTCATGCTCTTACAGCCCAGCCAGTCCATGAAGTGCTCTGGGATTTCAGCAGGATAAAGACAAGACAGATGAAAGGAAGAGAGGCTGGAGAGGCTGAGCCCCGCTCACTTACTGTGCCATAGAGCTTCACGTTCTGAGCACACTTCTTGCATATCGTGTTGGTTTTGCTGTTAAGAAGGACAGATCATTCTATTAATACATTCCAACAGAAAATGAAATCTTTATGTTTAGAATCCCTGGTTCAGATCCTAGGATCCCTGATTAGGATCCCAGCCTCCCCTGTGTCTCTGGTGATGAGGCTGGATTCAACCTCTCTAAGGACTCAAGATACCAAAGTGCTTTTCCTGTCCCCATCTGGCTGAGGATAAAAGGCCAAAAAGTGGCATTACTAGGAGGTATCTTTTAATTAGGGCATCCCCAGATGATACCAGGTTTTTGTCATACAAACACAGGATTTGATCACTAATTGGCAGCACAAGTGATTCAGCATCAGGGCAGGCTCCATTCTGGAGGTCAAGGCAGGAGAGGACAGAGGTATATTTGTCCAACAAACACAGGAAGGAACACCCCACACAATGGCCACACACAGCTCTGGGTTTACCAATCCACTCTCTCACAGCTTCTCAACTTGTCAAAATGCAAAAAGACAAGAGTCCAGCTAAAGGACAGACAGCAGGAAATTAATGTTGGATACCAGACATCAAGTAAGAGGAAAACTCATGGGAATATGGTCCCACATCCTCCCCTGGAAGAAGCATCTGAGCTCTGACTGAAAAAATAAACCAAGCAAAAGGAGTAATCCAAGTGCACTGCAGACACTACAACTTGCCCAGCAGACCTCTGGAGGCGGCCAAAGGTCTCCCAAGTCTTCCACAGCAACAATCTACAGGCTAAGGCTCAGTCACTGAAGGTGTGGAAGCATTACAGTTCCCCAGGTGTGACTGTTCTACATGAAACATGGATCTCCCCAGTTCAGGAAGCATTTACCTTTCCTGTTGGAATTCAGTCCTGCAGTAAGTGCATTTAACAATGGGATGAGCAATCCGGCACTCCTGCAACAACAGAACCGTTCCATGAAGTGCAGAGCTGCTCCCCAAATCCCAGATCTCCTGCTGCCCTCCACTCCCACCACATCCACACAGTTGCAAATACTTCCTCCCTGTACAGTCATGCTGAGAGAAAAGGGCGGGTGACGGGAATGGCACACGTCACAGGTGAGCCAGGCATGAACAGAGATCCATCACCAGGGCTCACCTGTGCCTCACACCCACAGAGCAGGGTCAGGGGGTGGCCCCGGCTCCCAGGGCAGGAACACACAGCTCTGCCTCAGGTATCCACCAGCTTCCTGAACATCTGGCTGCACCGTCCTCTCATCCCAGCTTCCCCAGCTTCCCCTACATTCACCTGCTTTGTCCCAGCCTCAGTGATCCCCGGCTACTTTAGTTCCTGCCCCACATTCCCTCTTTCATCCCTGATCTTGTTCTTCCCCACCACCTCAGACTGTCCCCAAAACCCACCTTATTCCTTCAAGATATCATCAAACCTCCTATAAATGTCCCCAGAACCTCCCAGGTCTTTGCCCAGGAACAGCTCCCACCTCCCCTCTATTCCCCACAACAACCCCATGATTTCCACTCCAACACCCTCCAAATACCCCCAGCACCTCCAAACTGCCTTCAGGGCCCTCAAGTCCCCCGGACAAACAGCCCCCCTAAAAAGCCCTTCAGCACATTCCCCTAACAGCCCCCAGGCTTCAGCCCTGTGCTCCAGCCCCTCAAAACCTCCCCAAAGCTCCCAGGCCCGCATCCACACCCTCCTACTGCCCACCCACAGACCCCAAACAGACACTTCAAAGCCCCAATCTTCTTAACTGCTCCCAGGATCTTCCCACAAACAGCCCCCCTATTATCCTGAGTCCCTCTAAGAGCCCCCAGACCACTTAAAAACACTCCGCTGCTTGCTGTCCCTCACAAACAATGCTCCCAGAGGCCCTTTACCCCTCAGACTCCCCTCAAATCCTCTCACAGACCACCCTCCTCAAATCTCCTGGCAGACCATTCCCCATGTCCCTCACAGCCCCCCTCAGACTCCTCTCCCATC
>VZTZ01046352.1:0-39873 GCA_013400955.1 Drymodes brunneopygia
CTGGAGACTTCTCTGCAGCTCCAGCTCCAGCTATTTTAAAAACTGATTGCAGTGATGGGGGTTCTGTTTTTGCCCTTTTCTTGTCCTGTGACTTTTGATAAATCACTTCATGCTTCTGTGTTTGAGGGGTTCTTTTATCATTGCTATTAATTTCAAGCAAAACAAAAAAGAATATGTGCTTTAGCCATGCATGCTAAGGTAGCCAAGCAAACCTACATTTTTGGGTTCCATTTAGTCAGTGGACTGCTTTGGACTTTCTAAATTAGAAGTTTACTTAGCAATTCTCATCTTAAATCTGCCAGCTTGTGTGCAATCACAGAACTTTCCCAGGAAGGGATGATGGTTTTAAGCTGAGGTCTCCAAGAAAGTGAACAATTTATCACTTCCTTCAGTAATTTGTCCCAGTGTTGAGCAATTGAGCTTATTTCAGATCTCTGCCTTTGATTACTTGACTCACTTCCAGTGGATGTTTTAGTTTTTACTTTTCTCTTTTCAGCCCCATGAACTTGAAACCATTGACAACACAGGACTCCAGGATACTCCTTTTCCAGAGTTTTTCCAGCTCCCCAGGGAATGATCCCAGCCCCAAGCCTGACAGAGCTCAATGAGTGTTTGGCCAAAGCTCTCAGGCACAGGGTGGGATTCTTGGGGTTGTCTTGTGCAAGGCCAGGAGTTGGACTAGGTGATGGTTGTGGGACCTTCCTACTCAGGATATTCCATGATTTTAAGACAAATGAAAGTCACAGCTTCACTGAGATGTGAGTCCTCTCCAGGAGTAACAGAATAGGGACAGGAAGAGAGAAGAGAAGCCCTGACCTGCTGCTATTTTCCTTGCCCTCAGTATGGTCTGTCCCTATGCATCAGTTTGCTTGGAAAGCAGTCACTGTGTCCTGCTGGGCAGATTCATTTTTTTTTCTGCATGAAACAAGAAAGTAAACAGATTGAAAAGAGAACAGGGATTCCAGACAGACAAACCTACTCCCAAAGTCTTTTGGAGAGGGAAGAAGATATTCAGAAAAAGCTGAATGAAACAAAGATATTGCACATAAAGGTATTTATATTCAAGCTTTTCAAATAATTTCAATGTTCTGAAGGAATTCAGATTTTTAGGAGATAGACAAATATCCTGTTGCAGTGAGTAAAATGAGGAGTTTGGAAACAAATAAAGCATTAGCAGTTATTCCATGGAGTGTGTCAGAGCCATAAACAGAACCAGAACTCTTCTGCTTTACCAGGTTTGCCACACAATGGGCTTTATTCTTTAACCAAATGAGCAAGAGGGAAGAATTGTTTTCCTGATGACAACAAAAAGCCCTCATGTGGAGTTATAAAATCATCAGGAGGGAAGTTGTTCTGATTTCTTTAACCAGACAGGCCGAAAGTTGCCAGCCTCCATAAAGTTGTTTCCTAATTTTGAGAGTCTGTGTGAGACTCTGTTTGTGTGGAACCCTGCAGGCTCACTCCAGGGGAATTTGGTTCATACCTGTCAAAGACCAAACAATGAGGATGCTGAGGTGTATTTTTATTTTTTTCCTGTGCTAATATGGTGACACTGATTTCCAAACACATCATTCAGAGGGAACCAAAGCTGGAATAAATGCTCCTGCAATGTTTCCAGCAGTACTGATGTGGTCTCAGTACTCTATCAAGAAATACCATTAATGAACAAAATTAAGAAAACTATAGTTGCAAAGACAGAAACAATTAATTAGTTTCTTCATGAGCAGAAAGGTAAAGAATAACTTCAGAAAATGAAGGAGAGAAAACAAATTGTGGCACTGCAGACTCAAGGTAATGGTTAAAATCAGGATCTGATGAGAAGTAAAACAAACCAAATACAGACAAATCACAAGACCAGACACTTTGTAATCATCAATGGCCACTAGAACATACTATTATTATAGTCTTAGAAATGTTATAGTCTTATTGCTGGCTAAATCATATGGTGTTTCTTTCCTTTATTTAGTGCCTAAAAATTTCCTTAAAAAGATTTGTAGAGATGATATTTAAGATGCAGTTCATATCCCAAGATAAATCTAAATGTATTTAGTGTTTAGTTTCTCAAAGAGGTAGCCTGGGTTTTTGTATCAGTGTGCAAAAGGAAACCATGGAGAAAAATCTTTGCAGATGCTCTCTTTGACTTGGGTATGTCCATTTCTGACAGGACTTGGGCTGTCTAGTTTTCAATATTTGTGTCATAATTTCTTGAGTATAACTAATGTCTCATTTTCTCCCTTTTTCTAAGCCTTTCAGGTATATTTGATTTAAAGATTGCCTGAAAGTCTATTTACAAAAGACCTGCGCCCTGTCTTAAAAATGATCAGTATTTTTATTTTAGGATATTGTTATTAGGAGTTGGACTCGATGATCCTTGTGGGTCCCTTCCAACTCAGGATATTGTATGAACAGATACCAGGAGGTCACTCTTGGGCAAGGCTCTTCCTGACCTCCCAGTATAAAACTCTTCCTTATTTATCCAGAAACACTGTGGGGTTCATCCAATCCACCTGCAACCATCTAAGAATTCACCTCTGATCTGAACCTGCCATCAAGTCTCGCCCCCTGATCAATAGAGAAAGAATCAACTCATCTCACCTTGAAAAGTTGTTTTGAGGAGTGCTGTGAGTGCCCTTTTGGATATGTTTCCTTCATGGATAACCAAGGGAGCCCCACAACTCTTTCAGACCAAACTTGAACCACCTAATAGACAGAAATTAAGTGAAATGAATCCCTTGATGTGAAATTAATCCCTTGATATATAAGGCTGAAGGACAAGATGCCTAAAAATCCACCATGGAGAAGCGAGGCCAGAGAAAGACAAGAAATGTTATTTTATCAGCATGGAAAGGAGAAGCTGTGCAGGAATTGTTCAGTCTGGTTAATAGCAGAGTATTTTCCTGCCTTCTGAGCTACAGGGGCAGTTCAGAGCCTCCTGAGCTCGCCAAATTTTGCCTGGAAACATCTTTAGCCATGAGGAATTTGGCATGCATTACATGCTGCTTCACAATATGGGGACCCACTCCAACCTGAGAGTACTTTCAAACACCACGAAAAGCTTTAACAACTCTGGGACTTTTCCCAAAATGGCCTGTTTTCCTCAGACTGGCATTTCAGCTTGGACATCATCAGTGAAAGTCCCTAAACTCTGGAGTTTGTTTCCTGCACTTGGGCCACTCCAGCCCTTAGTCTATCAACTCGCAGAGCAGTGCATGAAGCTCGTCTATGTTCTCTGGTTTTTGCCTGAGGGGCTGGAGATAGGGAACATGTCTAGCTTATCCTAAGAGAGTCTATTTAAGGCAGACATTAGTCAGCATGTTTGCATTTTGTATTTAAATTATGTAAATGTGTTCAGAGGCTGATGGGGGCCTATCTGACAAACCTAAAACCGAGTAAATAAGAAGAAGCGAAGCGTGGTGACATGAAAATGGAAAACCCAAATGAAAATCATTTTTCAGGGGATTTATGCACGCACAAAAAAAAAGACAAAACCACAAACCCAAGAAGTTGGGGCAGGAAAAAGTTCACAAACGAACCCTGGGCAGGATGAAGGGAGAGATTTCCTTTCTCATCTGTTCCCTGGTTTTCTCAACCTGGAGCCTAAGGCACCCAGGAGTACAACAACCACAGGGAACATCCTCCCTCAAGGAAGCAGCAGGAGAAGTAAATGCTTTAACTGGTACCAAGGGCTTTTATATTCATTGCTTCTCAGCAGAGATCTTTAGGCATGGTTTTGTCTCCAGATTAGGAATCCATGAGGACACATGTCTTGGGCCAGCGTGGGAGATGTGGCAGAAAAGCAGCGTGGCTGAGTTCAAGATCCAGGAAAGTTTGGGATGACTCTCCCAGTGTTGGCTTTTGGTCTTATTTCACCTGCCTGTGGCCAAATACTGACTAATGTGTAAATCCCAGTACACATGAAGGAAAATGTGATGGTTGGGATGACCCTGATTTCCAAGAGGAGTCATTTGCCTCAAGCTCCTAACATCAGATAATAATTTTTGAATTTGAGATGATCCAAGAAGACTTGAAAGTGATACTTGGGGCTAAAATAAAGGGGTTTGATTGTTTCCTCCTCTCTCAAGTGTTAAATAACGTTTTGACAGGACTGAAGCTACATCTGAAGATTCTCATTTGATGGAAAATTTCCACAGAGAAATTCTAAGCCAGAAAATAGTCAGGTTTTGGCAACTAAAAATTGGAATTTTTTGAAGACAAGAAAATGCAAACCAAAATCTAATACTTAAAATGTTTAGGGTTTTTTAAAGACAATTAGAATGAAAAAAATCTTATTAAAAATTATCCTAGGAGAAGTGAATTGGATTCTGATTCATTTTGCAATGACTAATTGTTTAGACTTTTGCCAAAAATATTCAAATGGCTAATTACTATATTTTTAAGTTCTTTAATATCCATTATTCTCTACTTTTGCATTTTTATTGATTTCAGTCAGAAATTGAAAAAAAAAAACAAGCTTGATGTAAGAAACAAAACCATCCTTTGTGACTCGTGGCTTACAACATAACATTGGAGAACCTAAAGAATAATTCACAAAGAAGCCAAAATTTTCTTTCCAAATTCATGGTAGTTGTGCTAAATACTTTTGACCAATCTGAGAATACGACAGCATGCAAAAAGAAATTAACTTATTTAGTCGAAAAGCAATTCAATTGCCAATTTGTACCATGTTATATTATTTTGCTATGTGTAAAACACATATTAGAGAGCAGATCAAGGTAGCCTTGTGCCCTTTAATTTGGAGGTTCGTGGTTCATAATCATGAAAAGCTGAAATCCAGTAAGTGGGTTTTATCCTGCTTCAATATAGCTTTTTCAATATGATTATTTGCATATATTTGCATAAGAACTTCCTGGGATCTGCTTAGGGAACTTTTTATATTCACTATACCTGGCAGAACCACTTAATAGTGAGTGAATTATTTCCATGGGTTACCCTGCATCTACCTTCCCCCCTCCAACCAGCTCCTATGAACAACCCTTGGCAAAATTAAAATAATCAGGCAACAAAACCTGCCACTGACTTTGCCATTTTATGGTGCTCATCTTATTTCCTATCCTGAACATATGGATAAAGCAAGGACAAACATTGCATTTTATGGCCTGAGTGTAAACAATCTGGTGGAATGTGACTGAAGCTGAAAAAGAGAAAGTTTGGAACCAAAGCAATGATTTTTTATAACTAGCAGAGTTCTCAGTCCACATCATTGTCCACAATCAGTGCATTATTTTTATGCACAGAATTAAAGCAATTTCACATTACAGGTTCAATTCACTGCAAGGAATTTTTTTTTCTATTACATCTTGGACCACTTCAAACCAGTATTTCTGCACTAAGAGCGTTGTGTTTTTGGTCTTGGAAAAGGTGAATAAGAGAAAAGAAATGCAGAATTGACTAAATTCTAAGTGAAGCAGAGTGAGCATTAATAGGAAGATCACAGGTATTTCGTGGGGATATTGCCTCAGACTCATTGTTTTTTGCACTGGAATAGGAAGATGCTCTGGTAATGGAGAAAGTTAAAAGTTGTGCATAAATTTTCAAGTAAACTGTTTTATTAATTTTGACAGAAGTCATCATTTGTGTAGTTTGCCTGCTTTAAATCTTGAATATTCCAATATCAGCCTGCCATAAAATTACTGTTACAGAAGAGATGTCTGGATTTTGGGGTCAAAGACAAGAGGGAGTTGGGGGTTTTTTTCCGTTTATTGTCCCTTTATGCCCTTGTGAAAATGCATGCTAGGAATTGGCAGGAAGTATTTTCATGTTTTGGGTTTTGGGGGCTTTCTTGCTTGTCTTGAAGTTGGATAAAACCCCCAAATCTCCTAAGTGTTCACATATTAAAAATTTTAATTAAAACAAAATTCAGGTAATTTGAAATATTTCATTTAAATAATTTGAAATTAAAAGACAATTCATCATTTATTCCTGAATTAGTGCTTTCAATTGAAAAGTTATCTTAAGATAAAAGTTTATAGAATCTATAAGGTCATCAGCCCAATACCACCACCACTCTTGACAAGCTCTGATCATATAAAAATACATTTTTCATATTTCAAGTCTTCTTTTAAAAATTTTATTGAAATGGGAAAGTCACTAAATCTGCTTTCCCCAGCAATGTTTTTTTCAGGACATTAATTAGGAGTTGCCAACAAAACATCACAAATTTTTTGTTACCAGTGTTATTTCTTGTGCAATGGAAGAATTATGCACAGCTACTATTGAAAAAGTGACAGCTGAGGTTTTAAAACTGCTTTTGTTGCCAGCAACCAGGACTTAAGAGCAAAAGTCTTACTGATGTGGGATTTGGCTCCTTTGAAAAGAGGAGGTTTTCCTCAAATAACTATTAAAAGTCAAGATATGTATTAAAAGATGCCCAGAGTGGAAGCAAACTATATTTAACTAATATTTCATAAATACTATGTAACCAACTCTACAATATTTTTTCCTGGTTTCAGCAATCTGTCTGCAAACTCCTCACCTTAATTTGACACAATTAGTCTGAATTAATTTAAAATAATGCTTTGGGGTGGGTGGGGCAGAGGGGTCAGCAGGAGTTCTTGGGGCAAGAAATTCTTAGTTAGCAGAAACTAGGGTAGGTATATTGTAATTATAGTGTGTCTGATTAAATTTATGACACATTTTTTCTCTTGCCAGTATATCAAGTATCACAATACTTACTTTCTGTAATTTTTGCATAGTTTTCATCATCTTTGCCTTGAGTTCCAGCTAACAAAAAAATGAAAGAGTAGAAAATGGACAAGCAAAGCAAATTAGGAAATATTTCTTTCAAATCTAACATCTTTTCAAGGAAGAAAGGTGAAAAAATGCCCCATTTCTTACTTTGTCATCATTCTGCTTTCATATTTTTTGAATCTGGAAATGCTAAGACGTTTTTATCACAACAGAATATTTTTGTTGACTCCTTTTTCTTTTTGTTGTGCTGCTTTCCCATTTCACCCCACATAAAGAATTTGCTGCTGCTGTCTTTCTGGGAGAAGCCACGAACGGGAAGACAGTGTGGGAACAAGAATGTCAGACTATTATATAGACAAGGTTCTTTGCCTGGGGGCAAGAAAAAAAAGGGGAAAGAAAAAGAAAAAGCACAAAACACTTGAAGAAAAATATGACATTTCTAAAAATCTTGAGTGGCAAGGAGAAAATGAGGAAATGATTGTTCCTTGGCTCTCCCAACACAAGGGGGCATCAAATGGAATTCTCAGGTAACGTGGACAAAACAAATAAAAAAGGTGTTCATTTACTCAATGCAGAATTACCCTGGGCAGCAGCTCTTTGCAACAAAGAAAAGATGTTAAAATTGTATGTGGGTTCAGGTGAATATGGATTCCAAACTAACAACACGGGCTGGATTTAGGAAAAAAACAAGGAAAAAATGTCAAGGACAAGAACAGCAAGACCCCACCAGTTTGTTGTAGCTGGTTCAGAGCAGGGATTCAAACCTTGGTTTGTGGAGGGTTATTGGCTCTCCCCAAAATTAAAGGGAAAAAGGGAGATGATCCTTTTCCACCCAAGATTTTAGAAAACTGACTGTGGCTCTTGAATTTATTTTTGCTTTTATCTTTGATCTTCAGCAGGAGCTTTGATCTACACTTTTTACCTTTTGATGTCACTGGTGTAAGGAGAAGGGAAAAAAAAAGAAAAAGGCAAGATATTCAATATGTACAAATGGGTGTAGCTCCTAAAAGGAGTTACAGAGTGGTTTGTACAATTAAGAATCTGGGTCAATACTCAGAAATTTAGTTGAAAAGGTTTGGAATTCAGCTCCCCTAATTTTGTCTTTTTATGAGAAATTAGGTGTCTGCAACAAACGTCTTTAGTTGAACTAGTTACTGATTTATATTAGATGTCTGCTTCAGAAGAAGATGAATCACAGCCTGATTCTAAAGAGAAGTTCTGGATGTGTATTTCGCAGAATTAATTCCTTTTAAGAGGACACAAAGTAGGATCTGTAACCTTGAACTTTTATCAAATATGTACCTAACAGTTGTTCAGTCTTTCCGTTTCCACTTTAACTGTTCATCGTTCCTCAACAATGATTGCAAAGAATATCCTTTGTTTATGAAAATGAGCAGAGATAATTGGTTACCTCAGTGCTACAGTATTCAGCATTCAAAGAAAAATTCCCTTACTTATAAAAAAAAAGGAAAATAATTGTTCTGTAGAACAATGTAAAATTCCAAATCTGAGACAAAAAAAAAAAGAAACCAAACTCGATTATAAATTTTGTTACAGTCTTGTAATTCAGTAGAGTCAAGTGATTGAATTTGTTTATTCCCCTTTTCAGTAAAATGGAGCTGTAAAGGAGCCTTTTATGATGAGTTTACATGGAGTATATATTTTTCACTGAAATCTGTCAACTTTGGATTAAGTGACAGAAAAAAACCCTCTTTTTTTTTCCTCCCCCAAGCTTATCTTAGAAATATAACCTATGTTCGGGATGGGCTCCCAGCACAAGCTTTGAAAGGAGAAAGCAAAATAACTATTAAATATGACTAGAATTAATTAAAGAGTAATTTTTTTCTAATGGAAGGTGTCCCTGCCCATGGCAGGGGAAGATTTTTAAGGTCCCTTCCAACCCAAACCATTCTCTGATTCTGTGATTAGGTACAGCCTACAGCTCCAAGAATCCCCCTATCATTTGTGAAAAGCAACTTAAAGAAATGGTCCTTTTGTCAACAGGTTGAATCTCACTATCCAAAAGCTCACCCCCCAGCCTAAAAAATGTAGGTGCAGGTGCAAATAGAAGGATCATCACAACTGCAAGATCATTGCACTGGGAAGTTCAGCCTGTTCCAGTTCAATTCTCTGCAGGATTTAGGAGGAAGTCAAATTCCACCCTTGGCTGACATGCCTTGGTTTTACTTTCTATTACCTTGTCAAAAACAAATCAGTTTGACTCCAGGCAGCTCCACTGCTGTAATAAAAACTCCAATTATTCAGAACTGCAGCGGGTGTTACTCAGGACAATTAGGCCAAATTTACCCTGACACCCTGAGTGGTCTTGTGGCTCCTCCCCTGAGGTCAACTGCAATATTCAGGCTGCATCCACACTATTGAACTCTCTTGCTCTCCAAAACAGGTGGGCACATCCTAAATGCTTGTTGGAAATGGTCAGTGCCCAAGGTAATTCCTTGACAGTGCCTGTAAATTGGCTGGAAGATGTAGTTAAACTGAGCCAAAAACTCACCGGATATTTTCTAAGAATGTAAAGGTGCAGACAATCAAATTTTGGTGCTGATACTGTCTGACACAAAGTAATTTAGAGAACAAGAAGGGTATCTGAATGCTGGAGTTGGTCACTGATTGGATTTTGCTGTATATTAGACTACAGTACGCCTTCAAGAGGGCACAGGGCATATGGGAGTGTGTGGAGATGTAAAGTATCAGTCAATTATATGCACTAGACTTGCAAACTACTGTATCGAGGTGTCAGGGCTCTTCCTGCATCATTTATGTGCAGCTGATGCAAACAGTCATTTTAAATTTCCTACCAAACTCAGCAATATAAAAAAACAAAGGAAGAAAGGAAGCACCACCACCAGAAGCTTAACACTGCTATGATTTTTGGCAAAATTCTCCTGAGTGAGGAAAGGTTCTTTGCTTTATGGGACAACTGTTTGTAATGCCATCTTGGAGACATATTACAAATTCAGACATTCAGGGGGCTTTTCTAATCCTCAATTGCAGTTTGTCAGTGCTTCAGGAATATTCCCTTGCTCCAATTGTTCCTCCTCAGCAGGAGCTGGATTAGCAACATCAGAGTCTGCAGATGCGTATTGTTTCCCATTAGTCTCAGCTTGAGCCTGGTGTTATGTCCTTTTCATCAGGAACCTCCAGCTCTAAGTCAGTGAACCAGGACTAATGATCCCAGCTTTCCTGGGACACATCAGAGTCTGTGTGTGTAATGTCCAGAGCTTTGGCTTCTGCTGCTGTTGGCCATTTAATGTGCTGCTTAAGCCTCAGACCACTTACTCCCCTCTGCAGCACAAGCTCCAGCCTCCTCACAATGTTTCCAAGAAAATACATACTTGAATATCATTTTCTCTTCATCCCTTTGAATTTCTTTTATAGCTGCATCTGGCAGGAAGGGGGGTNTTGATGGCCAACATTTGCAGTTTTAATAGCAGACTGCCCGCAAATAAGAATTATTTACAAACCATTATTTGGCAGAAATGGGGGAGAAAAATGTCAGCATCTACAATGATGAATAATATCTGAGGTAGATTATTCAGCCAAGGCTACTCAACAGTATCAGATGGAGAAGTGCTTTGTAAGGTTACTTCTGTCCTTTTTTTCTCTCTGTTTTCTTGCTAACCCTGTTGGCCTCTCATAGATATCAAATTCGTGTTTCCATCTCAACACAGTGAATAAAGAGCTCCCTTTAGAAACAGACTTTTTTGATAGAGATGGGGATATTTCTGTAATGGAACCAGAAACTTGAACCTTCTGCTCTGGACTTTAATATGAACATATAAGACTTCCCCTGGCTGCCCTCTTTTTATAAGCAGCTGCCTAAAAAATATTTTTCACGCTTTGTGATACTAGGTGTATTTTTTAATGAAGGTTTAAAGAATTTCCTCCAAAGTTCCTCTGAAACCTGCAGACCATAATATTCCAGTGAAGTCTGTTTCTTGATTTGCCAGTCTGTTTAAAAGGCTTGTAAGGCAGTGTTAGAGCAGAATTTCACTTTAATTGGCATTGCTCCTAGCTATTTAAGCAATGTGCTGAACTGTCTATCATCAAACCTGGGCAGCCAGAACAGTTTCTTACCACCAACTTGATATTATCTAGAGTCAAATACTTACAGCCTAGATAGTGATGTTTGGGCTGTATCAAGGACTTTAGAAATCATTGTCTGTAATTGCCCCAGGTATGTTTCTTATTCTAAATGTTTTAGCTCAATACAGACCACCAATATGCAAAAAAAAAAAAAAAAAAAAAAAAAAAAAGAAAATCCTTAGGATAGCTGAGATTGTAACTTCTGGTATTTATTACTACTGTGTTAAGACATGGAGTTCTAATTAGGGATCGAGATTTTATTTTTAATTGAGTACTATCAAATTCCCCAAAAGGAGACTGACTTCCTGCTCTGGAAGGATTGAGATGAGAGAGGAGTTGGATATGGACAATGGGTGCTTGTGTGGCTGGACTCAGAGAGTGGTGGTTAATGGATCACACTCAGCCTGGAGGCCAGTGAGTAACCCATGATCCCTCCTGGGACTTGTCCTGTTTAATTTCTGTGATGATGCCCTGAAGGAGGAGATGGAGCCTGCTCCCAGCAAGTTGTCAGGTGATGCCAAACTGATGGGACCAGTTGAGACAGTCCAAGGCTGAGTTACAACCAGAGGGTTTCAGACAGTGGGATTGATGAGCTGACTGGAGCCTGGTGGAACTCAACAAGGACAAATGCCCTGCACACAGGAAGGAAGAGCCTTTTGCAGTGGTACAGGCTGAGCACTGAGAGATTCAGGGGCATCTGTGTGGCAAACATTCACAGTGAGCTCTGGCAGCAACCTGGGCTGTCTGAGCAGGAGCAGAGCCAGCAGTCCAAGGAAAGGGATTATCCCCCTTCCCTCAGCACTCAGATTACAAATGCTGTATTGCAGTTTCAGGCCCCTAATCCATAAAAGACTGATCAACCACAGTATGTTCGAGGAGGGTCACCAGGGTGCTCAGTGCTGGAGCAACTGCTTGGTGCAAGAACATGGTGGGATTGCTCAACCCAGAGAAGTGGCTTTTTGGAGAGGCCTGAGATCAACCTCTAGTGCCTGTGATAAAGTGCTATCCATGTGGAGAAAGGATGAGAGACAGTGGGAGTAACAGGAACCAAAATGAAGGACAATTTCCCCATGGCAGTTGGGTATTGGAGCTACCCTTCCTGAGAGATTGTGCATCCTGCACACAGCAATCTGTGCTGCCCCCAAACTGACCCTGTTTTGAGCAGATGGTTGGATTAAAGACCTCCTGATGTCACTTCCAAGTTGAATTATCCTATGATCCTGAGATCTTGTGATTCCAGCCTAGGAGGACGAAGAAAGCTCGACTTGGGGTTTACAGGCCGTGGTTCTGATTTAAAAATCAAGGAATTCACTAGAAAAAAGATTCCTCTTAAATTTTTGTTTGTTTTGTCTTACACTCTGGATGAGAATGTCTGGATTCTGTTTTGATCTGGTGTCTCAAGGTGATGGCTCTTCAGATGAAAGGACTCTGCATTTGCTGCAAGGATGCAAAATCATATAGCTGATACTATGAAAGGTGTTTCCCATAAAAGGAAAATATTTCTCTATTGATAGTTATCCTAAGAAGGTACTTTAGAAATTGTCATTCCCTCTGTCTCTGAATGGTGTTTGACAGCAAATACATACTCAAATTATTTCTACACACATCCCCCCAAAAATCCAATTTCAATATTCTGTAATTTTCTCTTTATTCTATAGACAGAGATATATTTTCTACACAGGTTTCTAAGGTTTCACACTGAGACTTTTATCCAGTATTTTCAAAGATATTATATTAACCAGGTTGTCAGGCAGCTGGGGGTCAGTACTTTTCTTTGCTTGAGTCTCAGTATCAAGCTGTACAGTTTAAGGAGGGAATTGAAAGACAGTGTATTTTTGCCTGAACAATTTTCTGACTTTACCTGAAAAAATTATCATCACAAACACCCCTTCATTAAATTAACCTTCAATCCCAAGAAGTTCTGCATCAAACAACTGCTGGATGTGTTAGAGAAATTATTTGCTGGAACAATAAAAAATCATTTCCCATTGCTGCAGGCATCAGTTTAACCTACTATTCATAGTCATTCTTTCCAGGGTTATCTCATATTCAGCCAGAGGAAGCTACACTTAGTACAAAAGTGTAATAATTTAGGGTCTGGATATCATTCTCATCAATGATTTCACAGAATTTCACAGAATTTCACAGAAACTCTGGGTTGGAAGAGACCTTCAAGATCATCGAGTCCAGCCCATGCCCTAACTTCCTTCAATAACAATATTGATCATTTTGGTCAACCTGTTCTTATTCCTTCATGCCTGAGAGCTTCCCAAAACCTAAACACAAGAGCATCATCAGCTTCCTGAATCTATCCTTCATGGAAAGTTTCTTGGGTAGCTCTGCCTTGGCAGAAACTCAACAGATCTGAGAAATCTTTACCTCAAGGACATATTTCTGTTGGCAAGAGGAAAAAAAAGCCAGGAACCATTCTCTCCAAGAAGCCAATGTTGTGGCTGTTGATATCCTACCAAACCCTCTTCAAAATACTTCCCTGCTCTTTCAATGCTAATCTTTATGTCTAAGCTGCTTCTTGTGAATGCACTTGGGCACATTCCAGGTCTTACACAGGACCTAGGAATAGTTTCAGGATATTGTAGGTATCCTGGAAAAAAGTTGTGCTAGCAATCATGCTGACAACACAACAGGATGGATGATCAAGCTTCAGTTTGTGCCTACAGACAAAGACTTTGTGCTCAGTGTTTAGAGTTTTTCACTGAAACCTTATTTGCTGGCATAAGACTTAATTTCTCTCAAATTTTAAGGAATTGTTTATTTGATGCTGAGTGGATGAATCTACTGTTGGTTCCTCAGCATAGCAAAATCAGGTATATATTAAATCTGTGTATGGCTTTACATCAGGGCATTTTAGCCTAAAACATGTGTGATTCTCTCGTAGTTCCTGTTTAATTTAATTTTATGTATTTTTTTCTCTCCCAAAAATCAGTTTTAAATGCTGATTATTAAATTCAGTGTTGCTAAAATCCACTTATCAAGCCTCAGAAACATTTCTGTCAAGTGGGCCATGTTTTCTGCTGAATTTTTACTCGAGTGCAAAGTGCACTTCATGCAGTCTCTGCGAGTTCCTCCCCACCATCTACTTTCACCTCATCTGTTTGTATTCCCTTTCCTCTTTAGGAAGCATTTTCGATGCAAATGCTACAGGCTTTTCTGGGCTGTTTGGTATTATGTGAGAAATCACCACTCCTGACCTCATCCAGGGAAGCATCAGTAGTTTAACAGATTGGCAGGGACGGGACAAAGTGCACTAAGCCCCTGGAGGATAGAAGTGTCTGTTTAGCCAACTTGAAAGCATCTTGACATTCTTTTGACCATTGCCACTATTTATTTTTCTGTAATAGCTCTGTCGCTGCACTAACTGTAGTAGACAGATTTGCTATGAATTTCCCTTGGTGGTTTATCACAGCCAGAGAGAAAGTTAATTTCCATACCTTTCCCTTTGTGCATGAGCTTGTGTAATATACAGTATCCATCTGCTTTTCTGAAAGAAGAGTGAAACACCTCTGCACTCTGGAACCTGGCTGCACCCACAGACTTTCCTGACCTTAGCCCTTATTTTGCTAGAGCCTCGATGACACCTCCAGCATCTTAAAACCTGTCTGATCTCTCCCTTCAGGACATCAATGTCTTGCAATTCACACCTTACAGATCTCAAGGATTGAAGAAAGGAGTGGATAATGGCAACACAGTGGGGAGCTATTTGTTATTGCAATTATCCCCAATAGTTAAAGAGCACCTGGAGTTTTAATGAGTGAGCCCCTCTCTTTGCACTTAGTTCATTGTGATGATGTTCTTGTTTACTGCTGATCCTCAAGAGACTGCAAGGTGTTCTACAAAGGAGATAGGTAGACTTCCCTACATTTTACAGAGAATTTAATTTTCAGATATAATTTCATCCCTGTCATCTGGCTAGGTTAGGAACAGAATACAAAAATCATAGGTCATAATTAATTGCTTTTTTCCCCTAGAAAATCACTTGGATGCTTATACTAACACTCACAGGTCCCAAATGAGGGAGAAGTACAGTCTGCTTAATTACAACAGACTTAGTCCAAGCATAAATAAGTGCTTGTGCTTAAAATCAAACCTACTATATAGGATTTAATAATAAATTTTCCACGAAGGATATAGAAATAATATTTTTGTTAAAGAGCAATACTCATGTCACATAAAATCCAGTAGTTATAGATGCAGCACATGAAAAAGTAATACTCGTGTCCACATCCCTCAATCTTATTTTCAGTGAACATCTTTTTTTGTTATAATAGGGAGAGAGTTTTAGGGCACAAATCACAATTGAGTTTCCAATTCCCATTAAAAGAGTGAGAAAATTAAGGCCCTCTTGGTATTTTCCAAATCTGCCCTTTACTTTTAGCCTTTTTATCAATCTCTTCTGATTTAACACAGAAGGCTACAATGACCCTGCCACAACATTCTGATATCTTTCAGACATTTTGAAAATATAAACCATGACCCCCTCACACTAAATACAATTGTTATTTGTTCTCATGTTAGACTGGTAAAAAATTAAAAAAAAAAACAAAAAAAAACAGGCAGTCAGTCATATTCAAAGAAGAAAAGGATTAAAAATGCCCCATTCTTTCTAAGAAGAGTTATTCCAGTTGAACTTTTAGCTAATTACTGACTAATAAAGAACTCAAAACTGCATTCTTTGAGGTCACTTCTGCTGTTTGCCTCTCCAAAGGACTGGAATAGTTCTGGAATTTCCTCGGTGCTCTCAATGCACATAGAAAAACATTAATGAGCCTTGTTTTCAAAGAAAGACAATAACAAAGATATGAGGCTCTCCTGTAACATAGAATGAGGTAGCATTGGGGTTTTTTTATTTGGTTAGTTAATTTTACCTTTCTGAAAGGAGTTGCGTGGTCTCTGAAGGTTCTCCTTGGGTTGCCTCCCATTTTATTCCTAAAAAATTGGTGTCCTCTTCCTCTGCAGCCTTTTTTAACTAACTCAGTGCTTGTTGCACTGCTCTCATCATCAACAAGGTGCTGCAGTCTTACTAATTACCCTCTGCAGCAAGTTACCATTTGGCCTGGCTTGTGGAGGAATTATCTGCAAATGGACTGTGGCCACCTCAGAAATGCCCATCCATCTGTAGTTAGCATGAAACAGCCTCAAGGAGAAAGGCTGTGGCACCTCAGAGCAAGTATTTTGTGTAACCATGAAAGTATTAAGGTGGAAAGGCAAAAGATGGGATTTAAAACATGGATCAGTCTGTCAGCACGAGCTGCTTAATAGATCAGCTTGAGGGAATTCATTTCTCACCACCAGAGAGTCACAGAAGGTGCACCTAGAGCTGCACAGTTCCTTGGATCTCCTTTATGGCTCAAAAGCTTGAACTTCTCCAAAACACCAAAGTATTTTCTATTTTGGGCCACAGTGACTACACCCAGCATAACCTCAAGGGACTTTTGTCACCTCCCTTCTCTATGGTAGAATTTGAACATGCTTGATAAACAGCACATTTTCTTTGCAAAGAGTAAGTAATGATATATAGAAGTTTTTGTGGAGGCTGAAATATTCGTATCAGTAAGACCTTTCTGGATATCTTCAGAAAACCCTCTGTCCCAGCCAGCTTATAACCTAAAGGCCCTCCTAGCAAAAGCCTTCTGCTCACATGAACCCCAACACTTGTGGGCTGGCTCTAGAGCCACTCTTGAAAGGCTTTTTTCTGTTGTTCCACCATAATGCAGATGAATGTACCTATGAGAGTCATTAGTTTGTGGAAGTGGATGTGTTTTAGTGATAATTGTCAATGGCTGGATATGTACATCTGATCTGGACTGGGAGCACAGGACAAGGAACCTCTTCAGCTCCTCAGTGGAAGGCAGAGAAATAAAAGGGGATCCTCCTTGAATGGTTTCATCAAGGTACCATGGCTCAGAGATGTACCTGAACCTGACATCTCTCTCAGCCCTTCTGACACTGACAGACACCATGCCTGAACTTTGTTTTCATAATGGATCTCCATTTATCTGCCAACTAAACCTGGACTGTCTGTCTCCATTCCCCTTCTCTCAAAGTATGCAGTTGAGATGCAATGAAACACAAGCCCACCTGGGTTTATCCCTTGTTTTAGATTTTCCCTGGAATTATTTTTATGTCAGAAAGTTGCAGTGCAGCTTGACACTTTCCACAAAAGAAGTGATCTTTCATTTAGACAGGCAATGGCACAGTCCCAGAGGAAAGTTGAGAAAAACAGACTTACTTTCATACTGATTCATGGTCTTCTGTAAAGTTCAGCCATTCCCCAGGATTTGCAGTTCAAAACAGGGTGAGATATTTGAAAATGTTTGATCTTTCCAGTCACATAATTAGGAGAAGCCTTTTAAGCTCTGATTGTATACCTGTTCTGCGTAGTTTGTACACAAATTATGGAATATGGAAGGTTTATGTTGGAATGGACCTTAAGGATCATCTATTTCCAACTCCCCTGCCATGGGCAGGGACACTTTCCACTATCCCAGATTGCTCCAAGCCCCATCCAACCTGGCTTTAGACACTTCCAGGTATGGGGCAGCCACAATTTTGACTACCTGGAGACAAATTCTTTGGGTTGCTATAGTCAACTTCTTGGAACAGGTCAGACTTTCTGGACATGGTTCATTTCACCCAGTATTAGGCATTTAAAAAGTAAAGCCTTGTATTTGAGTGGATTCACTCACCCAGGGCTTTCTGGATGGTTAATTAAAAAAATTAAAAAGAAAAGTACATTTCTAGAGAATAACTCATGTGACTGAGATATCTTCTGCAGGGTGCTAAACATATCCTAGGAGTGCCTCTTTCTCACTGACAAGTGTAGACAGCCTACATGTCACAGGGTGAATGTCACCTCATGACATCCATTTCTGTCTCTGTCTGCAGAAGTCCTGCTTCATGGATGAAGAGTCCAGAATTTTTAGCAATAACATTGACACAGCTAGTAACAGCTTGGATCCAGTTGCCTAATTCCACTTACTTGAAAACAGAGCAGGCAGGATTCCCCTCTTTAATGGGAACAATGAGAAGCTTTCAGAAGGGAACCTAGACCATGTAGCCCAATCTTTGGTCTTAAGATTGATTAATTTAAACTTATTTTTCTCCACTGATAACAGGCAGGAAGCAGATGTCTGTACTAGACACAAAGCCTAGTAAGAAGCTGCTGACAGACAGGCATCAGGGTATTTTGCCTCAGACAATCCCATCCTAAATCACCAAACTAAAACCAGGAGGAATGAGCCCTGTCTAGCAGATGTCTGTTCTCCCCCTACTCTGTAGACTTCTTAAGTAGACTCCTGGAAGTTTAAAGAAGCTCAGCTAGGACTTGAAGAAGAAGGAAAGTTATGTTCAGTGTATAAATGTTATGTTTTAAAAACATTTGGCTGGCAAATATTCAGCTTTCATTTTCTCTCTTTTCTTCTCTGCCCTTTTTTCCTTTCCTGCCCTTTTTCCTTTTTTGCAACTCAAAAACAAAGCCTGAGGAAGGGAAAATAAAAAGGCCTGGGATATAAAACCTAAAAGAGCGACTTAAAATAAAATAAAAAAAACATGTTTGCTTTTCTGAGAAGAACAAGAGAAATGTTTCCTAGAAGCAGGGAATTGGCTTATGAAATTGTCACATTACAAAAAAAAAAAAAAGTTTTACTTTGTTTTTTCCAGCCTCATTATTCACTTGTTAAACCTAAGCAGCCTGACTGGTGAGATGTGAGGGAGAGACTAGAGAGGGAGACAAAGTTTCCACCCTAAGATTTATAAACAGAGTAAAAATTATTTTCAGTCTAATCCGTAAATGTTGATTGGTTATTATCAGTCAAGGAAAGTGAAGAAGTGCAGATCAGAGAAATATGCATTTAAAGGCATTGGGGGAGCCAGGGTCCTGTCAGGCAGCTGTGGAGAGCAAGAAGGTTCACCCTTGTCTGTTTTATGGCAGTAGCCAGATTAAGTTCTAGTCAGGTTTTGGCCCTTCTAATTTTCTCTTGGAGCTCCAGCCAAAGCTCTCTGTTCATCCAGGTCAATCTTCTTCCCTGCTAGATTGTGTTTTGGGACATGGGAATGGCTGTCTCTGCTACTTTAGGGTGTCCTTCTTAAAGAAAGTTCAGCCTTCCTGGACTGTTTTGCCCTTCAGGAATCCTTCTGAAGGGAATCTCTCAACCATCTCCTAAACTGGCCCAAATCTGCCCTCTGGAAGTCCAAGGCAGTGACTTTGTTGACTGCTCTCTTTGCTTCTCCAAGAATTGAAACCTCTCTCATTTCCTTGATCACTGTGCCCCAAAAAGCCTCTGATCATCACATCCTTCCCCCATCACATCCTTCACAAACAGCAGGTCCATGGGCACCTTCCCTGGTTGGGTCCCTCATCAGCTCTGTCAGGGAGTTCTCTTCCACAAACTCCAGGAATTTCCTAGATTGTTTCCTCTCTTCTGTGTTGCATTTCCAGCAGAATCTGGCAAGTGGAAATCCCCCACTAGCACAAGGGTTGTGCAACTTCTCCAAACTCAGTATAGAACATTTGTGCTGAAATACTCTTCCCTTTTGAATGCAACAAAAATTTATTGGAGTTGGCTTAATAAAAACCTCTACATTTTTAAGGTAGATGAAATACAATCTCAGAACAAATCCCATCACATTGTTACAGTCACTTTTGATGCTTTTTTTACAGCTAAAAGTGCATAGTGGAGACTTTTCTTTGTGCTAAGAGAACTCACCTCATTGCCATCACTCCTCTCTTTCTTTCATGACACTAAATGTTCAGTTAACCTTTGCAGCATTTTATAACAATCGACTCTTCCTTAAACCTCCAAAGCAAAACCCACCCCTTGCGAAATGAGACCAAAATATTCAAACCTCATAATAATAATAATAATAATAATAATTTAAAAAATCCGGTCCCAAGCTGACAAATAAGAGACAAAACCTCTCCTCCTCTGGTTAGCCTGGCCAACATATGCAACTAATTCTCAGAGAGGTTTTCTGGAAAACCAGTGACAAGATAGGTACTGTGGGCTAGCCCCGGGCAGTCAGCAGTGGCAGAACGCTTCACACAGCCTCCTGTGTAAAGTTTCTGAACTGACACAAAGCTTAATGGAAGTGAACCCTGACAACTGTGGCCAACCGACTGTAAGTGACATTCCGGGTGCCTTGCCACTCCGCATCCGTCCTCCTTCCCCTGCTGCCCCCCCCTTCCCCTTCTCCCTCTCCCCCTTGAAGGGATAATGTCTCCTGTGGGAAGCCGTGATGCTGAAACGCCGCCGCGCTCTTTGTCAGGTGATTTGGCGGCTCCCGGCTCATCAGCGCGGATTCCTCAGGACGGGAGAGCGCCCGGAATCACTTTTGGAAGGCAGATAACGAGCAGAGGGATGCTCCGGCAAAGGGCAGGCTGAGACTGCGTCTGAAAGCGCTCTCTGCTTACCCTGACATTACCAAAGCCAGAGAAAGCTGTTTGGGGGGAGAAAATCCCCATCTCTGAGAAGTGGGATTCTCTGAGAGTGTCTAATAAGCCCCCACAAAACAAGCATTTTTTTGCATTTCATGCTTAAATCTGGATTTTAAAATTTGGGAGCTGTCTTGCTGCCTCAATAAACAGCTCAGTGCGGAGTAATTCTGAGCAGGCTCCTGCCTCCCTTTGAAGGCAGGGAAATCAGCCTATTTGTCTATAGCAAAGTATGGATCTCTCTACAGTGCTAATGCCCTGTAGTACATCGATCTCTGCTCCTCGGAGGGTTTGAAAGCACTTTGCAAACCCTGGGAGTAGCAGTGGGTGTGTAACAGAAGTCTCCTTTTGTTGGGTCTTGCTCAAATACATGAAAGCAAAGCCCCTGTCCTCAAAAATGAACACTCTACATGGATAAGAGAGTCAGACTTCATAGGGAAAATAAATATGGGAGGTTTAATGAGGGCTGTTATAATGTAGGTGGTGGAATTGTAAACAAGCACAACTCAGCTTTCAGGAGTGAAATCTGAAATTCTTGCTGCTAAACCAAGGTTTGCCCTGGCCCTGCAATTCCTACATGAAATAGTGATGTATCATTTCCACAGACAGGAAAAGTGAGCAAAAACAGGTAAAACTGGTTGTTTTGTTTTTTTGGTTCGTTTTTTTTTTTCTGAAAGGAAAGAAAATCTCCTTCTCCTCTAATTATGATTATCTATCTACTACAGTTGTAGAATTTCAGCATAGTTTTATGAATTATTCCAGCATTTCACAGCAGTGTCGTGATCTCACAGTATTTGGAAATGTTTGTTTTAGGGTAACTGCTCCTAGAGATACACACTTTGTATTAAAAATTGCCAATTTTTAGTTTTTATTTTTTTATTGATTGACATTCACTAGGCTAGGCAGAAGAAGCATAAAATCTGAATATAGAGAGTTCTGAAAATTTGAGGAAAATACATTAAATGCTATGAGTTCTGATGATTTTTGAATGCTTAATTGTGATAATGTCAGCAACCAGGTCAGGTGCTTTGAAGGTGAGTGCAGGCCACAGCTCTGTGTTTTGCACCCAATATACTCAGCAGCAATCAGTCATATTTATCTATATCTATTCAAAGACAGGCCTCTGCTCTTGGTCTAAAGAGCAGAGAATAATTGACAACAGGAATGTAATCATCCATTGATAATTTACCCTCTTTTCAGTCACTATAACCCTAGTTTTAATATCTTGATTATTTCATTTATCTGCACTTATCTCCCCTGTAAGCAGCATTAACACTGCTCTACATGCATGGGTTTGTTTTCTGAGAATGTAGGAAAGTTGTGAAGATGAAAATCTTGAGAGTTTAGTGAAATGATTAATAGTTTATTATATAAAAGAAGCATTTAATCAATAAATTTGTAATGACCTTGGGCAAAACTTAACATACAGTTAGGTTCCGCCCCTTTTGTAAACAGTGGGCTTTGTTATGAAATTACAAATGGGAATTCTCTCTATTTGAGGAGAAAGAAACCCACAGTAGGTACTCAGTACATGCAGAGTGTATACCCCACCTGCAGAGTTGCCTCCAGCTCTGGGGTCCCCAGCACAGGAAGGACAGGGAGCTGCTACAGAGTCCAGAGGAGGCAACAGGATGATCAGAGGGATGGAGCAGCTCTGCTGTGAGGAAAGGCTAAGAGAGCTGGGATTGTTCAGCCTGGAGAAGAGAAGATTTTGGGATGACCTAATTGTGACCTTCCAGTACCTGAAGGGACCCTACAGTAAAGATGGAGAGAGATTTTTTCAAAAGAGGACAGGGGAGAATGGCTTCAAACTGAAACAGAACAGGTTTGGCTTGGATATTATGAAAAAATTGTTCCCTGTGAGGCTGATGAGGCCCTGGCACAGGTTGCTCAGAGAAGCTGTGACTGCCCCATCCCTGGAAGTGTCCAAGGCCAGGTTGGATGGGGCTTGGAGCAGCCTGGGATAGTGGAAGGTGTCCCTGCCTATGGCAGGGGGTTGGAATGAGGTGATCTTTAAGGTCCCTTCCAATCTGAACCATTCTGGGGTTCTATGGTTCTAGATTCAGTAGGAATGAAGAAGAAATATAGGCAGGAAGGCTTGTTGGAGGGCTTGAAATTGTTCATGGAATAGATCTTGGACCACAACTTTGCTTTTTAAGAACATGTTGTTTATCAGAAAATAATTTTTAGGTAAAGGCTCCTATACTCACTAAAATCCATGATTTTGGACACCTCTGACACTGCTGGGTGTAATTTTTCTCTGTGTACTAGATTCCTTCTTCCACAGGAAGGACACTGCCTGGCAAACAAGTAAACTTTGCAAGTGACTGTGTGAACAGAACTATTTGTACTCAAAAATCTTTGGAGATGCAACATGGATGTTTTACCCAAGGTCACACAAAGAATCAGTCGCAGAGATTGAAATTCAGCTTGAGTCTGCTGAGTCCCATTCAAGTGCCCAAACAACAAGACCACCTTTTCCAACTGATGTTGTATCTGTCATCTGAGACTTAAAATGTTTTGAGGTGACAGCAACTGACCCCAAAACCCCAGGTTTTATGTGAAAATATTTTCAAGTCTAAACAGTTATGTTAAATGAACCATTAAAAATTAAGCATTGAAATGAACTGACCTGAACAACGAACTAAAACATGCCTGAGGCGTCAAACAGGTTTCTATTTTTTTCCTTTTATTTATGATGGGTGATGTGACAAAAGAATTCACTAAATTCTGAATACTAAATAAATTAG
This sequence comes from Drymodes brunneopygia, assembly GCA_013400955.1. Taxonomy (NCBI): domain Eukaryota; kingdom Metazoa; phylum Chordata; class Aves; order Passeriformes; family Petroicidae; genus Drymodes; species Drymodes brunneopygia. Next base: position 23,011 of record VZTZ01046352.1, read on the forward strand.
TCATAGCTCAAATGCCACTTCAATAATTTTTCCAGAGAGCAATCTCCACAGGAGCTTTTCCTCACTTGTGCCCCTTTGGCTCACCTGGTCTTTAAAACGACTCAAAAGTGGAGAAAACCAGGAGAGAGTGAAATTTAGAGTCCAAATGCCAAATCCACCAAAGTACTTCATCATCTAAGTTACAACTGAGTTAAAAGCTGGACACAAATGTCTGGATTGCATGTACACCATTATACCTCCAATCACAGGAGAATCTTATTTTTTATGTAGCACAATTAATGCCATAGTATTGTAAGCAGGACCTTGCATTTTTGCCTCATTTTCTTCTGCAATAAAAATATTAGCAGCTATGAATACTTTCTTCTGTGATATATTTCCCAATTTTTTCACTGTGAAGTCAAGCAAACCCAAAAGAAAAATGATATTCAGAAGTGTTCAAGTTCCTGCATATGCCTTAAAACTCTTTTGCTGCTGATCAGTTCAGTAGGATGAACAGTTCTCTCGAGTAGGGTGAGTCTGTGAGTTAGGAGTTGCTGCAGGGAGAGAAAGACAGGTGGAAGACTAGAAAAAACACAGACAGAAAGGAGGAAAATTAGAGCAGAAAGAACAAGGAGAAAACAGAAAAAAACAAAGAATGAGATGGGAGCAGATTTCCCCCTCCAGGCCACAAACTTTCTTACTGAGGATTGATTAAGTACAAATGCTGAAGAATTTAAATTCCTTTTAAAGTCCCCACTCACCCCTTGATGCCCTTCCTAAATACTCCAGACACAGATTTATTGTAAGGTGTGTGGTCCTCACTTGTTCATGGAGAGGCAGCCATCACCTGAGCTCTCCAACTTTAAACCTCCTCATGGATCCACAGGAAATAGCTATGGATGGACAAAACCAGGCTGTCCAAAGTCTATATCCTGCCCTGCAAAATCTGGCTAAACGTGAGTGCTGATTTGTGGAGTTGAAGTTTTGACTAGAAGAGTCCCCTTCTGCTATCCCTCTTGCATATTTTAGAAAACTTTGCATATTTTCCTTGGCTATCATCTCCCTGCTTTAGCCCTTTTTTCCCTGAATAGAAGAAAACCAATATTCTGACACAGCTTTAAAACAAATGTGAAAGTGAGTTACAGAGGACAGAAAAATGGGTAGACGAATAATTTTTAAATTATTTTGGTAACTCATCTTTGTCAGTTCTTTCCCTTCATAAAGCTCTTAGAGTTGTTTCTGTCCTTATCACCCCTTTGTTATTGTGCTGAGTGGAAGTGGAGTGGAGTGGAAGTTGTGTCTCACTTCATGGAATCATGGAAATATTAAAGTTGGGAAGGAACTCCAGAATCATTGAGTCTTTGACCAAAAAGTGCAGCCTTCAAGGGATTTGATTTGCACCTGATCAGCATGGAGCATTGTTCTTCTGGAGCAATGCCCATGGATGTTCCATCTCCAGCAAGCACTCATATGAAGGTGAAATCCTCCCATCATGGCTAGGCAGGATACTCACACCTTGAGGCTCCAGAATTAGAGCTGATGCTGGTTTTATCTGACTACTGCAGTGAAGGGAGCTTTAAAATGCGGTATCCTCACCTTTCATTTAATTACTTTTAAACTTGCATCAAAAGGAAAATGACTCATCACAAGGACTTCTCTACTCCAGACAGATGAGTCACTCGCAGCCCTTGGGTGGATCCGAACTTCTTTGTGTTCTGTTCATCAGCTGGGAATTGTTTGAAGGGCTCAGAGTATAAAAGGGCCATGATCCCGTTTGCTCTGCATATGTGCAATGGAAGAGGATGAAAGAAGAGAGTTGTTCCACAAGGATCTCTTTGGTGGGGAGAAAAAAAAGGTAGTGGAGAGGAGAGTTCTTTCATTCAAAAGTTTTGTGATAATTTTCAGTTTTTGCTAAAACATTGCAATTCAGCTTCTCATTTTATTTGCCCTCATTGCAGAAGATTACACCTACTCTTCCTTTAGCCCTTTCCCACAGCCTAGGCAAAAGAGATCTATTTTCCAGTACTTTCACTACTTACAATGTCCATTTTTGTAAGGTGGGATATTCAAAAGCCAGCTGGACACCGTCCTGTGATTCTGGCTCTAGATGTCCCTGCTTGAGCAGGAGGATTGGACAAGTTGAACTCCAGAGGTTCCTTCCAACCTCAACCATTCCCTGCTTTTAGAACTCTGTGATTCCTGGCTTCAGATTTCAGTATTCATATAACATCTTCCTTTTTTCTATTTTTTTCTTGGGCTGTGTTGCTGAAAGGGCTTTCTGGAGGATCAAACTTATTCTCTGGCATGTGACAGGTTCCAAACAACCCCACCCTGCTTTAGGCTCATCCTGCTTTGGGCTGGGCACCCCTCACCCAAGGAACGGGGCTGCCAGAATCCCCTCCCCGTGCTGTACGAAGCAGCAGCAGCCTCGGTGAGGAATGTTTGGTGGGCTACAATTTGTGACAGCTGCCCCCACTCCAGGGAGGTAAAACAGCCTCAAAGAGAATGAGAAATGCTCGAGGTCTCCTTCCCAAAGCTGTAAATGCTTCCCATCACTCCAGCCACCTCCCACCAAAAGAAGCTGAGTGTCTTGACGGAGAAATTTGAAATCTTGGCAACCTTCCATGGAGGAATATAGTCTTTAAGGAGCCTCAAAACTGCCCTTGGGCAAATCCTCTTTTCATAGTCAAAATAATAATAATTAATGAAATTCCACAGTATTCAGAAAAAAGCCAAAGCTTTTAGAAAATCTCCAGGCTGCCATTTCCAATTATAAATTGCCATATCCAGTAACATCACCCTGATAAAGTGGAAGGCTGATCTGTACAGGCAAGCGAGGATAAATCTAAAGTTGAGATAATATCAGCACCTCTCCCTGAAGATATAAAATAAACTGCATCATTTTATTAGATTAACATATTAAAATAAAACTTAGCATCTCTGCCACTTCACCCAAACTAATGCAAAGGAGCTTAATATTTGATTATTAGATTCATCTCTCTGTTTGGGGATGGTGATTAACTCTTTCCACTGAGAATACACCTGATATCTCAGTCTAACTGTCTGACAAATGCTGCCTAAAATAAATATTTTTCTGAAAACAGAGACAAAGAAAAAAAAATAAATAGGTAAAGCACTAAAATTCAGAGTGAAGTGGGGTTCTCATTTTAACAAAATGCTCCTTTTTCAGAGGTTTTAGAAGCAAACCTCTCTTTGCCTCTCTATTTGCTAATTTATCATTCACAGGGTCAGATTAGGTCATCATTTAGGACTGCCATGATACAATCCAGTGGTTTTTAATGTAGATCCATAGAGGACAGAACAAACTGAAGAATTTTGCAGCACTGTAAATTTGACCTGTGCAATGTTTTTCAATAATTTTGTATGATGTTTCAACCATCCAACTGGAATGCATTGATTTGTTCTTCTGAATTGGCAGGTTAAAAAGGTTACATTATTCAGTTAGATGTACAGTTTATCTGAAATTAGGCAGTTTTTGCTGTTGTGGGAAGAGTAGAGAAGTGTGTCTAATGAGACAATAGATTCTGTTTGCAGAATTGAAATATTGAACTTAAAATCTCTAATATTTTCCCAAAATAATTTTGTAATCTTTGTTTTTCTGCTCTGCTTTTCCTCTAATCTCAAAATTATAATTTATGCTTGTAAAATGCCTCATTGTTAATCTCCCTTTATTCTTTTGCTGAAACATTTAAGTAACATTTTTTTCAGGGAAAAAAATTTTCATGTTCACAATGACTAAACATATATCCCTGTCATAATGAAGTTAGGAATCAGTATTTGAATTTCTATTCTGAAGTTTGAAATCAAAGGGATTGTTTTTTACACCTAAGATTTAAAATGAGGGGGAGAAAGGAAAACATACATTTCTTTCTGAATTTTCAGTAAGTTGGTCCAGAGTTCACCAGTATATCCTGCATGTTTTTCTGTGCTTCTGAAATAGGGGAAAAAATAATTGATTTTTTTTCTTTAATTTATGAGACAAGCTTTTCTTCAAAAATTGTTGTGGACTTGAAGGACTGTTCCACTTCAGTCCTTTCTTTACAGCATTTTGTTTGGACCAGCTACTGTGGAACTCAGACCAGTTCAGCCGTTGGTCCCAGACCATTCCTTCTGCTTCTGGCACTGGGGAATCATAGTCACAGAATGGTTTGAGTTGGAAAGGAAAGTAAAGATCATCTGTTTTCAACCCTCCTGCCATGGGCAGGGACACCTTCCACAAGAGTGCCATGGGTTAACCCCAGACATCAACCAAGCACCCTGGAGTCACTCCCTCACTTCCCCACCAGCTGGATTAGGGGAAGAATTGGAAGGGTAAAAGCTGGGAAACTCATGGATTGAGATACAGACAGTTTAACAGGGAAAGCAAAAGCCACAGATGTAAATAAACAAATAATTAACTCACTGCTTTCCAAGGGCCAGGCAGGTGTTCAGTCTTTTCCAGGACTGGAAGGAATGTCAAGGCCCCATTATAAGTAACAGTGACTTGGAAAGACAAACACTATCATTCCAAATGTCTCCTCTTCCTCCTCCTTCCCCTCACTGCATATACTGAGCATGATGTCACATGGTCTGGAATGTCCCTTGGGTCACTTGGGGTCACCTGTCCTGGCTGTGTCTCCTCCCTTTCCCATGCACCCCCAGTCTCCTTGCCAGCAAGGCCATGCAAGAAGCAGAAAAGGCCTTGGCTCTGTGTGAGCCCTGCTCAACAATAACAAAAAACATCTCTATATTATCATCACTGTGTCCAGCACAAATCCCAAACACAGCCCCATGCCAGCTGCTGTGAAGAAAATTAACTCTACCCTGCCAAAATCAGCACAGGTTGCTCCAAGCCCTGTCCAGCCTGGCCTTGGACACTTCCAGGGATGGCTCAGCCACAGCTTCTCCGGGCAGCCTCTGCCAGGGCCTCCCCATCCTCACAGGGAAGGAGTTCTTCCCAAAATCCAATCTAAACCCACTCTTGTTAACAGCTCCTCTCCACATTCCTTGTAGGAGCCTTGACCAAGCTGCCACTGGGCAGCTCTCCTTGGCCTCACCACCACAATTCCAGGTTATCCCCTATTCCAAATTCTGGATCAGACTTCCAACTTCAGAGGTGAACATTTCCCTCTGGGAAGGCAAAAGTTGTCCCACATCGATATTCCTGAGGGTAAATACCCTGGGCAGTGTCAGAGTGGTCAGAGTGGCCCCTCTGTGAGACAGAGAGCATCCAGGGATCAACTCCAGAAGGAATGCACCCCAGTGGAAATGAGAAATGTGCTGCCTTTAGATACCTAAACTGAGCTGAGACAAATCCTGCCCCACCAACATCAGATTATCACTTTGAATAAATTTGTTTGTTATAAACAAATATTCAGTTGTGAACATGTATTTTTCTAAAAGAATGCAAAATTAGGTGGAGTTTTTTTTCCTTCTTTTAGAAAGGAACTGAACTCCTGTATAGCTGATTAAAATGTTTATTAGCAGCTCTGCCCTTTTATCTCTTTTCTACTGAGTGAAAAAGCCAAGAAGCAACACTCCATCATACCCTTGTGCCCCAGCTACTGTTTTTGTCTAATGTACAGGAAAACAGAGACTTTCTAATTCACAAATATTTTTAAAAACAGTGGAGGGTCTCCATCAATTGTAACTTAAACATGTCCTTGTGTCCCAAAGTTAAAATATATCACCCTCAGCCTTGTAGAAATGTGCTTGCAGAGGGATGATTTATAAATCATTCAGTAACAGATGATGTTACAACTAAAGCAGTGGGAGTTTTGAAATACCTACATCAGATTAGGCTTGTGTTTATTTCAAAAAAAGCTCTGATCTACTTTGGATTTTTGGCAGGCACAACATGAGCCCAACATGAACTACTGCAAATCAAAGCCTTTTTTGAAAGTCGAAGTTGGAATGCTTCCAATCTCAATTAAAAAACATTTGATGTCTTTTGGACTTCAATTTTTTAAAAATACTTTTATTCTTCTCATTTACCCTGTCCAGACCTGTCCGTAACAAAGATCCCACCAGGAACTAATGAAATTGCAAATATTTTTATGCTTCCTTTATTTGTGGCCCCTTTTTAAAATGTATTTTTTTTTCTCTGTGATAATATTTCAATAAACAAATTAAAAGAGAAAAACATTCACAGCCATCCACCTAAATTAGTCAAGATTAACATTTCATATGCATTGAATAGTTTATCTCAGACATAAGTGGCAGCAGAAGAGATAGAAATCAGGCAGCATTCAAACTCATGAAGGCTATTTAATGAAAGTTTTCATGCCTTTTCTCCCTCATCCTTCCAAGATTATGATACACAAATTAGTTATGAATAACTCAGCTGCATTTGTGTGGTCTAATACAAATCCAGTAGCAAAAGAGCTGCCATTTAACTTTAAAGAAACCCTAATACACCAACTTCTTTGGTTAGGTAATAAATATAAATATCAGAAGAGGATACACTGATAAAATATGTTAGATCCCACACCGCAGCTCTGGGCTCAGGCACTCTCAGTTCTGTGATTTGTATATTTTTCTACAATGGCCATTAGTGTTTCCATAAATGTTGTTTCATGGGTGCAAAGCCTCAGCCAGTCTTCACTTGAATTGTGTTAACACAGGGTTGCAGTGAGATGCAATGTTAACCATCCTTCAACAGAACTAAAAGGTGTTTATTTCTGGACTTGATCCATATCTGTCTCAGCATTTTGTAGCTTGACTTGCCACATTCAGTGACATTTAATAAATACCTCAGTGAAGTGAATGTCACATAATTTCAGGATATGTTCTTGGCTCTGAGCAGCCCAGAGCACCTAAGCCTTGTCATAGCTCTGTCAAATTTCAGAGCACAATACATTTCTGTGACAGACCCTGCACAAAACCCTGCAGTGAAAGGAACTTGCTGAAACTTTCCCAGTATTTCTGTCTGATTATTTTCTGAGTTGGGGAAGCAAAAAGAGAAGTTTACAAAATGTAGAGGAGAAGCAAGACTCAGGAATGTGCAGTTCCATGACAAGGTATCTTGGTTAAAAAACCTCAGTCTAAGTGCACCTGTGTTAGATGTATTTGATACCTATAAATTTGTATGTTTTAAATGCCAGTGCTCAAACTGCCGTGAGAGAGGTGAGCTGACTTGTAGCAGTGCCACAAGAGTGGGAATCAGTTCCATTCCTGGCTCGGTTCTGAATTTTGTGATTCCAGACATGGTCTGTAGCGCATCACTCATCTCATCCCTGTTTTACCAATTAGCTACAAATTTCTTTCCCTGACAAAGTGCCGTTCAGCTCCACGCTGGGGAAGCCACATTTCAATGTCTATAGAGCAGCAATTCAGGTCGCCACACTCAAATGAGGTGACAAAATTCCTTTTACAGCCAATGCAGACCAGGGCAACATTGTCAATAAGGAAGATTCCTTTCCCTTAAAAACATTTTAAGTCTTTCCTGACTTTTGGCTGCTCCCCAAAAGAATTTGGATCTCACTTAGATCCTTTCATTGTTTCTGCTGATTGTGGGAGAGAGTCTTGTGTGTCTTAGGGCACTATATTCCCATTACTAGGAAAATAAATCATCCAACAATTCCCTATGATCTTTTTTGAAGTTTAGCCATTTTGTGTCTCATTTTGTCATCCCTTGTCAGCAGGTTCTGCAAACAAGGTCTAAATTTCAACCTCCTGTCCTGATTACCAGAGGATAAGAGCCAGTATCTCCAGATCAACAAATCTTTAGCTACTTAGCCCCTGGAGAAGCCAAGGAAAGCAATCATTGCAAAATCACAGATGACACAATGGCTGAGGTGCTGCAGCCATGGTTTGTGCAGTTGGTTATGTGAGAAGTGACAGAGGCTGTCACTCACAGCTTTGCACTGTTTTCTCTTGTCCCCACCTCCTCAACCCCTGATCTGCAGGCCACCTTTGTGCAGTGTCACCAAGCCTGAAAAAGTCCATGTCATTGTGATTCCACTGAATATGTTCAAAGGAACTCAAGCTGAAGCTTGGATAAATTGGGGTTTGTCACCACACTCCTGGTTTGCTCTTTTGTGGGAGCCTACGTGGTAGGAGGATAACAATTTTTATGGCAGTCATTAGGAGCTCATTGTCTGTCATTAGGAGGTCAGTGGTTTTTATATTATTTCTTTTGCAATCTTCACTGTGTTAATCCCCACTGTTCTAATAATGTAGCTAGGGAGATAATGATACATTTTTATGAAGACAAGGTGTTTGGGATTAGTCTACATTATCCATAGCCTAGAATAAAAAGATGACCCAGTTGACTCCACTCTTTTTCCTTTAAGTTTGAAATAAAACCTACCTGAAATAGTCTTATGTTGCTACACTTTGGCTCTTTTTTATCACCCAATTCTTCTTCTGAGTCTATTTTTGTCATGCCTACCTTTCAATATCTCTTTGTAGCATTCCAACTACATATTTGAATATTGCAAAAGCTGTGAGTAAAACATTAGAACAAGAGAACACCAGATAAAAATTCCCATTTGTGGATACAAACCTCCTTAAATTGCCATTATATATTTTGATGATTTCTTAGCCTGTGGGTGCTATCACCATAATTTGCAGTGTATAAGTTTTAATAAGTCAATTATAAATGTAATGTATGCCGCAAATATCACCACGGTAGCAGCTTAATAAACAGAGGCCTTTTTTTTCAATCTTATCTTCAAAACAGAGTTAATGTACTGCTCTTCTAATTCATAATCAAAATGCAAAACAAAATTCAGCTTAACAGTTATAGTGGAGCTGAGGTGTTTCATATCATTAAATTGAAACACCTGAAGGCAAACCTGTTCTCTGACTGTAAAAGGCACTAAGCAGCTTCATGTGGATATGTGGATAATTCACATATTTGTGCCTGCATATGCATGCATCTGCATTTACTTCTACCTTTTCTGCATTTACTTCTACCTACATTTTTAGATAGTTAGGAAACATATACACACGTATTCCTCTGGAGTATAAGATTTCTCACCAAGGCACAGAGTTTATAGCAGAATAGATTTGTCATACCCACATGGCTCCAGTGCAGGAAAGGCGTTTTGCAGAACGTACGCTGAGATCTGGTTCTTAATAAGGTACAACAAAACCCCAAGGAAACTCACTCAGAGAGTCTCAGCCTTACATGAACATTATTATTATTTTTCTAATTCCCACAGCAGTCAAACCTATGTTCCTACAGGGTATTACAGTCATAACCTGTTTTCCTAAAGTGCCTGAATTCTCTGCACAGGCAACATTTCTGCCTTGGGAAAGGCCAGGTGTGTGCCTGACAGCCAGGTAGATGGAATAATAACCTGATAGAAAGCCTGAATTCTTGCTGATATCTTTCATTTTGGAAAGTTAGTCATCTAAAAACGAGATGTCTACCCTAAGTTATTCATCTAAGCTATTTCTCATCAGTGCAAGAAAGATTAATATTTCCAAAAGATTAATATTTCCATCTCTTCTGAGAAACCTGAAAGCTGAAGTTGCCTGGAGTGCTGATTTCTCTCCACTAATTACACAGGGATCTTTGGTGATTAATGTAAACTGCATGCTTAAAACTGAGGTTGCTGCACTCCTTTCATTCCTTCATCCACAGTGTTACAGGGATGATCTGCTACACAGCAAATTCAGGATATTGCAGGAGTAGCCCTTTGTATTACATATATATGTCAACTTATGGGAAATCAGATTTTCTGTTGTTCTTTTAACACTCAAGCTACTTGATAATTTTTTTTTTTCACTAATGACTTCTGAAAATAAAACAAAATTACATGCAGGTATAGTTCACATAGGATTGCTCAACCACCTTAAATGACTTCTGAGTTGTTATTTATAAAACAGACACAAGTGTCTAAAGAGTACTGAGAGTATATGGAAGAAGTTATAGCAGAAGTTAAACCCTTAATTTAATGCATCATGCATTCTCCACAGAAAAGTATTTTTTTCCCCTTTGCTTTGAGCACTGATCCTATTCCCATTGCCATGATTAACCAGTGTCCACTTTGAGTCCAGTAACAGTACATTCTTTACATAGTTAAATGTATTTAAAGGATTGTGTGGAAAAATTTGAATTGGACTGAATGTATGAAATTACCAATTGTTATAAGATGGAGCCAAGTGAGAGGGAAGTCACTGATTCAGGTGATTACAGGGATAAGCCCTCAAAGATATCTGGAAAACCTTGGTTGATTTCAGTTTCAACTTAATCCCAGGGAAAGGGCTATACCAGGAAGAAGAAAACAACACAACAATTCCAGATACCACCACTGAGCTGGTCTTTCTTCCCCTCAGACTGACATCTCCTAAACCCTAAAGGCAGGATTCAGAGAATGGCTTGATTTGGAAAGGGCCTTAAAGATCATAGAGCTCAAACTCCCTGACATGGCAGGGATGGAGTGATCTTATATTAGACATTCATATGATACTTGGCAACTTCTAAGCAGATTATTTTTTTAGAAAGTCTTTCCTTTATAAAAGGAAAAGGACAGAATTCTTGTGGTGTATTGTGAGTCTACTTCAAGATAAGATTAATAGGAAACTGAAAAAACCAATTTCTCTCTTTTATAGAACAGAGAGCCTAGAAAACCCTCAAGACATCAATGCCTATATTCAATCCCTCTTCAGGGTGTAACTTGTCATGTTCTCAGAATGCTTTTCTGTGTAATTTGTCTTGTTCAGCACAGCCAGGTACCCATGCTCCCCTTTTCAGATGCATCTGTGAAGCAGAGGGACAAAGGCATAGCACAGCATGCCAGCATTCCCTGGGAATCACCAGGAAACTGGAAGGTCCATCCCCTACCTTTGTTTTCCAGGAAATTTCTAGATTTCCAGCTCATGGACTACATCTCCTTTTTGTTTGGAAAGTGTTTAGAAGGTGACCAAGATTTGGATGTGTAGATAATTTTCATGGTGAGCAAAAGCAAATAAGAAAGTTGTTGGGATGGCAGGGTTGGAGGGAATGTCCTCACTCAGAAGGCTGGCCATGAACACAACCAGCACCATCTCCTTTCCATCAGCTCTCAGCATCTGAGGGAGAAACAGGACATTGGGAAAAATTTTACTCTTTTATTTTATCAACACAGTAGTAACACCCCTCTACCACAGGGAGTGGCTTTGCAATTTCACATCCAGTGTGACTAAAATGCCAAAAATTTCATGAAAGGGAGACACATTTTATGACCTATTCTCAGTTTTGGTTGGTGCTACATGAGGAAGATGCACCAGATACACGCTGACAGCCCGTGGAATTCTTCTCAAGCTGCACAGAGATAAATTGAATTGGTAAAAATAAGAAATAGTTTTGAATTGAGATTGGACTTAGAATTTACAATGGCAGAATAAAAGGAAATTTTTAAAATTATTTTTTCTATAGCTTCTGAAAAGATATTTTGATTTTTTGGCTAATTTTTCTTTTTAACTGCTTTCATTTCAGTTTTCCACCTGTACTCATTGAATCTGAACTTTTATGTGTCATATGAACAAAATGCATTTCAAATGCTGTCTACACAGAGTATCCAAAATATGTTAGTCCACAACAGTCACTGATGTCCTGCACTAAGCAGCAAAACCTTTTGCAGGAAGGCTGAAGAGAAAACCCCAAACAGCTCAAATCAGAAAGCAGTTGCTCTGCCAGATCAGAGAAATTAAATGGAGAATTCAAGGACGTCATGAATTGCAAAATTCAAAACTCATGAAAAAGTGGAGTTGGGTTCAGCTGCGGTGAAACACCATCACTCTGTTCCCAATTCCCAGTTCAAAAGCCTTGGACACTAACCCAGGACATTCCAAGTATTGCCATCAAGCAAGCCTCCTGCAAAGGCTCATTCAATGTGTTCTGGTGAGAAGTTTTTCTTTCAAATGGGTGAAATTCCTATGAGAGCCAAGGAAATCTGTCAAGAAGCTTTATTTATTATCAAGACTAGAGGCAAAAAGTGGGCTCACCCATGACAGGGTTAAACATAGGGGTCTTCTGAGGCTTTCTATGTCTTGTCACTTTGCTTCTGAAAGTCAAAGAGCTTGAATTGCCCAGACTTTTCCTCCCATCCGTGTCCTCAGCAGAGGCAGCAAGCCCAGCTTTTAAATCCTCAGTCTAGATGATGATATCCTCCTCAGCTTTAGGAAACCTTTCTATTTTCCTTATGCAGAGATAAAGTTACCCCACCTCAGTGATAATTTCAGCCTACTCGAACCAAAAAAAATAACCTACTAAGAGCTAAGTGAGGATGTGCATGCCAAGACTCACAGGTCATTACTTTCCCTGTCCACTCCTCTCCTCCTCTCCTCTCCTCTCCTCTCACCTTAAGCTCACATGGAAGTCTGGAGAACTTAATAAGAGCTATCAGAGATAATATTTCCTGACACTTGCAAAGCGTGCCTTGCCTTGCAGACAGGATTCCCTCAGTCTGCTCTGTTCTAGATAGGAAACCATCCCTCGGTCTGCCACTACCACTCAGGCACAACAAGGGAGAGAGGGGCATTACACAGAGCATTTTCCACTGCTGTGCCGTATCTCATTTACTCTCGCTACTGAAATACACAACCTCTAATTAGCTGGTCCAGCTCCGCTCTTTCTTTTTTAATCCGAGATGGAAAAAGGAAGAAAAGTCATTTATAAGTGACTAACATTCATTAAAACTTGTAACTAGTTTGTTTGTTGAAACCAGACGGCGTTTCCTCCCCTTCCCAACCTGCCACTGTGTGGTATATTCACATATAAGGCATCAATAATTATACAATGCATTACAAATGAGCTTTTAAAGCCGGGATGCAAATTAGGAATGTAAATGTGGCTTCTAAATTGGCTATGTTAATATGAAATATGATTCTTTCTAATAGAGTGGGAGTAAGCCCCAGCGGTATTGATCCTTTCCCTTTTCTGCTTGAAACCCCCCAGTCAAGCAGCAGTGTCTTTTCACCTCCCCTCGCTGAGACTCATCTGGTCAAGACGAACTCTTTCCTCTTATTTGCCTGTGCTGAGCCATGAGCACTAAATGAAGCGAGTAATTTGGTGCATTGNATCCGTGTCCTCAGCAGAGGCAGCAAGCCCAGCTTTTAAATCCTCAGTCTAGATGATGATATCCTCCTCAGCTTTAGGAAACCTTTCTATTTTCCTTATGCAGAGATAAAGTTACCCCACCTCAGTGATAATTTCAGCCTACTCGAACCAAAAAAAATAACCTACTAAGAGCTAAGTGAGGATGTGCATGCCAAGACTCACAGGTCATTACTTTCCCTGTCCACTCCTCTCCTCCTCTCCTCTCCTCTCCTCTCACCTTAAGCTCACATGGAAGTCTGGAGAACTTAATAAGAGCTATCAGAGATAATATTTCCTGACACTTGCAAAGCGTGCCTTGCCTTGCAGACAGGATTCCCTCAGTCTGCTCTGTTCTAGATAGGAAACCATCCCTCGGTCTGCCACTACCACTCAGGCACAACAAGGGAGAGAGGGGCATTACACAGAGCATTTTCCACTGCTGTGCCGTATCTCATTTACTCTCGCTACTGAAATACACAACCTCTAATTAGCTGGTCCAGCTCCGCTCTTTCTTTTTTAATCCGAGATGGAAAAAGGAAGAAAAGTCATTTATAAGTGACTAACATTCATTAAAACTTGTAACTAGTTTGTTTGTTGAAACCAGACGGCGTTTCCTCCCCTTCCCAACCTGCCACTGTGTGGTATATTCACATATAAGGCATCAATAATTATACAATGCATTACAAATGAGCTTTTAAAGCCGGGATGCAAATTAGGAATGTAAATGTGGCTTCTAAATTGGCTATGTTAATATGAAATATGATTCTTTCTAATAGAGTGGGAGTAAGCCCCAGCGGTATTGATCCTTTCCCTTTTCTGCTTGAAACCCCCCAGTCAAGCAGCAGTGTCTTTTCACCTCCCCTCGCTGAGACTCATCTGGTCAAGACGAACTCTTTCCTCTTATTTGCCTGTGCTGAGCCATGAGCACTAAATGAAGCGAGTAATTTGGTGCATTGTTGGGGGGGACGGGAGGAGGGGNGAGCGCTGCTCGCCCATTAGCGCTCCAGCGCAGACCTCGGGCTGACCTTTGGCGGGCAGGGGGAACGGGGGGACACGGGCAGAATGACAATGAGGGGCCGGGACACCGCTCCCCGCTCGCCGCAGCCGCCAGCCTGAGCGCGGTGGCACCGCTGGCCCGGCGGGACGGGACGGTGGGAGGCTGAGAACAATGGGAGAGGATAAAACTCTGCCCCAAGTCTCTGCTGTTCTAGAATTAATTCCGGCGAGGTGTTTGCGAGGAGAAAACACCCCGTGCATGTTTTGCTTGAGTGAGGACATAATTTGGGCACCACAATGGACAGGAGAGGACAAGCACACAGAACCAGAGAGATCACCCATGTCCTTCAGCAATCGTGGCTTCAATAAGCAAAAAGACCCAGACACAAATAAAACGCACAATTAAAATCTTTTCTCCACTGCTTTTCAGCCTGGAGGTGCCTCCTCAGTGCCTCACACATCTCTCTCTCAATGACACTCCTCCTTCATGGCTGAATTCTGGGTATATGGACTTCTGGAGCATTTCTAGACACTATTTATACACAAGTTTAAATTGCAGAGGTCTGGTGGATACTGACAGTTCAATGCACAGGGAGGAACAACTCTGCCTGACTCACACCATCATGCAGCTGATCTGACTCTAATAAAGCATGGCAGCCTCCTAAACAGATAGAGGATGCACTTTGTACATTTGAAAGACCAGTCAGGTCTCTTAAGAGAATACAGTCTGCTTTGGCTCAAGATCACTGTACCTCTGCATTGTATATTTAATGTTTGATGGGTGTCTGTCTAGAAAAAAAAATCGTGGCTTTCTTAAGTTAAATCAATTTTATCTATTCTGTCAAAACCATTTGGGTTTATGAATGACCCTGTGCTGAAAGAATATGCTCAATCATCTGGAACTTGGTGCAGCAGCTTTTGTTCAGCTATCAATCATTTCTGCTGAGGGCAAGGAAATAAGAAGTCTGCTTGGCTCTTATTTTAGCCAAAAAATACAGTTAAATCTGTACACACTCTGACTTCATTTCCCTCTCTATAAAGCAGCAAGAGTAAGAGCCAAGCTTTTGCTTTTCCCAGCCTCTGCAATAAGTTGTAATATCCAGGCAAGTACTAGAAGAAATAATATGATTTCTGACAAGAAGAAGGCACATTCCATTATGGCTGAATTGCTTTGGTTTAGCCAGAATCATGAGACCAAGCTGAGCCACCAGCTGGGTACAGTTCTTCAGTAGGAACTTCTCTGCATTTCAGTTTTTCCCTGGAGCTCAGCTAGAAAAATCTCAAATCATTCTTGCACTCTGAATTCCTACTTCTTTTTCCCCTCTGTTCTTTTCCATCTTTATTCACTCTTTATCAATTCCTCATTTTCCCTGTTTCCTTGCCTTCCTCGCTTTTTATTTTAAAATCTGTCTTTCTACTCTGGAAAGTCCCAGAGCATTTTCCAGCCTGCAGTTTTAAAGTTTGATTCCCCCATGAGTGCACATCCACTGGCAGAAGTTGAACGAATGGGATTAGTCCCTCACCTCTGAAAAGCAGCCACTTCTGAGGTAGAGCACTGCAGCCAGTCTGTCTTCAGCATGTGTTTTGGGTCTCTGGAGAGGGAATGAAGGATAACCTTTTCACCTGAAAGTACCTTTTTTAGGTAAGCTGAATATAACTTGGAGTTGAGCCAGAATACCACAGTTAACACTTCTTTCTGAGCATAGCTTGGGATTGTGACCAGAAATGTCAGAACATTCCTTTGATGTCTTTCTATTGGACCTGCAAATGGAAACAGCAAAAGTTTCATCTTCCTCTTATGTGTATGTGTATATATTGCAGCTGTATGTCTGTGTGTGTGTGTGTGTGTACACTCCAAGATTTTGGAAGCAGAGCCCTCTGGAAAGGCAAATAGAAACAAACAACCAGAGGGGAACTCTTTCACATTGGAAATCTTTTTAGTTCATTGATGTTCCAGTGGATCTCATCATTTTTGCAATGTTTTTTTTATACCTCTGAGGAAAATCAAATAAACTGTGTGGTGTAGCCCCAGTCAGGGCTTCCTTTTCACAGTGCTCTGCACTGAGATATTGCTATTCTGGTGGTGTGATGGTTGGCACAAAGTGCTTCCATCTTCTCTTTTAGGCTCTTTTGCTGGTCATGGATTGGTTCTGCCATTCAGTCTGACTAAAATTCATTTAAATATCAATGAATCTACCTGTCTTCAACGTCTGTTAATGTTTTTGTATACACCAATTCCCTTGCCCTTGTACGAGCTCCCTGGGTCATTAGCTTTACCTACATCCATGGGTTCAGAAGTTCAGCTTCAGAGAGAATTTTTCTACCTCCTACCTGATGCTTCACTGTGGCCAAGACAATGAGGTGAAGTCCTTCAGGTTTACAGAAGAAACCATGAAAGGGTCAGGAATGAGGTGAGCTCAGGGAAGATGTCACTTTAGGTCTCAAGACTGGATGGAGTAAGAGATGCCTCTTCCATGCCTTGTACTGTCTGCCTGAGTCTTGTGATTAAGTCACCATCTCATGCATTACCTTGAGTGACACTGGTGAAAAAAAGCAATCTTTGAAGTTCTACAAGTTTTGTGCAATTTTATGGTGAGATGTTTTTGCTAAACCAAAGCAGAACATCTCCAGATCTGACTTTCTGAAATGTCTGTAAAATTTGCCCCAGACAACCACCAGAGAGAAAGTCTTTTCTTGGGATCAGCAGTTACCTTTAAATAGGAAACATCAGCAGCAAGATTGTGACAGTTAATTATTTTTTTCTGTGTGAGTTAGAAAATTGAGATTCTGGATTTCTGACCCTGCTGGAAAAATCAGGAAAATCCTAGCATAGTTTTCTGGGCTTCCCCCCCCCCCCC
>VZTZ01046368.1:4128-15956 GCA_013400955.1 Drymodes brunneopygia
GGTTTTCAGGGCTGGTGCCTTTGGAAAACATGGAAAACCCCTTTCCTGGCATGATTAAATTTGGAATTTTTTGCGGCCTTGTCAGCTGGATCAGGGACCAACTGTTCCAAATGTTCCGAATTCCCGTGGCATCTCCCCACAACTCTGGGGCTCTCCAGCTTCAGCACTGGATAAGAACAGGTGAATTTAGGTTTTCAGGGCTGGCGCCTTTGGAAAACACGGAAAACCTCAAACATTTGGAATTTTTTGGTGGCTTTATCAGCTGGATCAGGGACCAACCTGTTCCTGATGTTCAGCATTCCCGTGGCATCTCCTGACAAACTTGGGACCTTTCACCACTGGATAAAATCAGGTGATTTTAGGTTTTCAGGACTGGTGCCTTTGGAAAACATGGAAAACCTCTTTCCTGGCATGATTAAATTTGGAATTTTTTGGTGGCTTTATCAGCTGGATCAGGGACCAACCTGTTCCTGATGTTCAGAATTCCCATAGCATCTCCTGACAAACCTGGGACCTTTCACCACTGGATAAAATCAGGTGATTTTAGGTTTTCAGGACTGGTGCCTTTGGAAAACATGGAAAACCTCTTTCCTGGCATGATTAAATTTGGAATTTTTTGTGGCCTTGACAGCTGGATCAGGGACCAACTGTTCCTGATGTTCAGAATTCCCATGGCGTCTCCTGGGGCAAACCTGGGACTCTCCAGCACTGGATAAGAACAGGTGAATTTGGGTTTTCAGGGCTGGTGCCTTCGGAAAACATGGAAAACCTCAGGAAAAGCTTTCCCGGCGTGAACAACAGCTCGGTTGTCACCAGAGGCACAGGTGGGAGGGCAGAGCTGCTCCGGGCAGGAAACGGAGAGGAAGCAAAAAGCAGGGAAGAGCGTTTGATCCTTCCTTTATCTCCCGTTCTCCCACTTTCCCTTATCTCCAGGCCCTGTTTGTTTTTCCCACCTGGCTCCTTCCCTCTGTCGCTTTTCCCGATGGAAAATGTGAGCTCTGGGATGAGCTCCGGGGGAGATGATCTGGATTTTCTGAAAGCTTTGTCAGCGCTCCTCGTTATCCGTGCGGGATGTGGTTGATCCAGGGCTTCATCCGGCCCTCGGGGATGCTTTTTCCTTTGGATTTCAAGGATCAGGAGGAGGTGGCAGCTCCCTGGCTCAGGGCCAGGAGCAGCCAGGGCGGCTGGCCTGCAGGTTCGGACTTTTGGCTCGAATTTGGAAAGTTGGAGGTGAGGAAAATCCGGGATCACAGGGGAAATTTCGGCTGCCAACCGCTGGAGATGTCAGGAAGGGGAAAATCCACACTGGGACAGCTCCCATTATCTCAGGATGATCCAAGCCCTGTCCAGGCTGGCCTTGGGCACTGCCAGGGATCCAGGGGCAGCCACCGCAAATCTGGGAATTCCAGCCCAGCCCCTCCTCATCCTCCTAGCCAGGAATTCCTTCCCAATCTCCCATCCATCCCTGCCCTCTGGCAGTGGGAAGCCATTCCCTGTGTCCTGTCCCTCCATCCCTTGGAAACCCCTCTTTTCTTTTTTCCTGCAGCTCCTCCAGGCCCTTCAAGGTCACCCTGAGCTCACCCCAAAGCTTCTCCTCTCCAGCTGAACAATCCCAGCTCTCCCAGCCTTTCCTCCCAGCAGAGCTGCTCCATCCCTGGGATCATCCTGGAGCCTCCTCTGGGCTCTCTCCAGCAGCTCCAGCTCCTTCCCGTGCTGGATCCAGGGCTGGGGCAGCTCTGCAGGTGGGGCCTCACCTGAGGGGGCAGAGGCTCCTCCATGGAGACCTTCCTGCATTTCCTGGCCACATTTCTTCTGGATCCCCATTTTCCCTCATTTTCCCGACAAAACTCTTGCCTTAAACCCTCCTGGGATCGTGTTTAATATCAAGTTTGACGTTGTTTAATTTCTCTCCGGTTTGGGATTTTTACACTTTGTGCTTTCAGGTGCTCCTCCATGGAGACCTTTAATTTTCCCACCAGGATTCGGGATCCACATCTTTATGGGATTTCAGGAAAAAATTCCATCCCTGCCTCACTGAGATCCTCCAGTTCCTTCAGGCTCATCCCATCCTGGAATCAGGCAGAGAAAATTTTATCCTGGTCACTCCTTGAGCACATTCCAGGTGCTGCCCAATTTTTTGGGCTCCCAGGAAAGTTCATATCCCAACAGAAAACAGGAGGAAAAAACTCAGCCAATTCCCAGCTTCTCCAGTGCCAAGGAGTTTGGCACTAAGCAGCTTTTTGCTGCCCGGTGTCTGGCAGTGCTGGGTCTTTATTTTTCAACAAACCCCGTTAAAGGATTACGAGGGCCTCGTTAAAATAATGCCCTCGGAGCTTATTCCTCGTTGGAAGGAAAACAAGGATAAACAGAAAGGGCCCTCTCATCCCCGGGGTTATTGCTTGGAGTGCTTTGAAAGGAGAAAAAAGGAGGAAAAACTGGCAGGAATTAGGGAATATGTAAACACACACACACACACACACACACTTGTCTGGGGATATAAAGTGAGTTTTGTTTCGTTGCTGCTTTACAGCCCTCGGAAAAAAAAAAAAAATAATTAACAGCTCCCCCCGCTACTTAATCTAATTAATGCCCATGTTTGGCCGTCGCACGAGAAGTTTTAGCTCGGAGAAATAATCAATTAGGAGGGGAAAAGGGAGAGGAAGGGGAGTTGCTATTTTTGCCTTTTTAACGGGGTTTAATAAATGGGAATGAGGAATCCGGGGAGTTTTCGCCTGGGTCGGAACGACGGCGATGGAATGGGAGATTTTAAATGGTGCTCGCTACAAAGTGCTCACGTTTTCCAAATAAAACATGGGAAGGCTGGATGGGGAGCTCAGGGAGCAGGGGGCCTTTTCCCTCAGGGATTCGGCTTCATCCAGACTGGGACAAACAGGGAAGATCCCGAGGATGCTGATCCCTGAGTGCTTCCAGGTGATCAGATCCACCCTGTCCTTCTCCAGACGGAGGAATTGAGGATCTGGAGGGAATGGGAGCTCAGCAGGGATCTCTGGGATGTCACCCCGAGGCAGCGGCTCGGAAGATTGGATGATGAGTGGGAAATGTCATTCCTGGTGGGGTGGGGAACATCACAGGATCCCAGAATTCCAGGTTGGTGTTGGAAGGGACCTCAGAGATCGTCCTGCTCCAACCAGGGACACCTTCCCCTATCCCAGGTTTTTCCAAGCCTTTTCCAACCTGACCTTGGACACTTCCAGGGATGAGGAGTTTCAATCTCTCTGGGCACCCTGTGCCAGGCCCTCCCCACCCTCCCAGCCAGGAATTCCTTCCCAATATCCCATCTGAGCAGTGGGAAGCCATTCCCTGTGTCCTGTCCCCTCCATCCCTTGTCCCCAGTCCCTCTCCAGCCTTGGAGAGGAGTGGGGAGCCCCCAGGATGAGTGACTGGAATTTCCTTTCTCAGGTCAGTCCCTGGCATGGATTTCTCTCCCCAAATCCACGTCTGACCACACTGGACCAACCCGGAGTCCCTCCTTCCCTCCCTGCTGCTTCCTGGAAACAGGGATGGAACAGGACAGGTGCCCGTTGCTCTTCTCCCAAATAATCCATGTCCAGAGGTGGGAGAGCTGTGGATCCATCTGCTTTTGGAATCCTGCTGGTTTCAGGCATCCAAGGCAAGGAATTTGTGCTGGATACTCCAATTGCTGATTTAATTTGAGCCTCTCTGGTTCTTCCACTGAAACCAGGAACGGTCGATCCCTTTCCCTGGATTTGATTGCCCTCCATCATCTCCCATCCATCCATCCATCCATCCGTCCATCCATCCATCCATCCATCCATCCATCCATCCCTCCATCCATCCATCCATGTATCCATCCATCCATCCGTCCATCCATCCATCCATCCCTCCATCCATCCATCCCTCCATCCATCCCTCCATCCATCCATCCATCCATCCATCCCTCCATCCATCCATCCACCCATCCATCCTCAATCCTTCCATTGTTAATGATTCCCCACACTCCTCCTTTAGATTTTTGCCTTCATCCCAAAGGATTTTTCCATTTTTGTTGTGGTTTTCAGGCCCTGTTTGGCTTTGGGAGCTGCCGTGAGCAGCCAAGTTTGGCAGTGATATCCTGACAGGAAAGGGGATGTTTTCCTCATCCTGGTGCCCGTTCCAAGGTCGGCATCACACGCTCACACCTGCCCTGGCCCCTATTCCCAAAATTCCAGCCTGCTTTAATCAGATTAATGGCCCAGGCAGAAAGCCCCACCCTTTAATTAAATTTCATTAATTTACGACGTCCCAATCAAGCCCATTGTTTCCTTTGCCTGAATCCCCCGGAGGCAGGAGCAATGAATTCCCCAAGATTTTCCGGGAATGCTTTGTGGAGGTGATTGTTGACCAGGAGGGACGCGGTGCCATGGATTGTTCTCACAGTTTATTGGGATTGAGTTGGAGCGGAGTGTCCGGGAACATTCCTTGGCACGAAGGATTTGCTGAAATCCCTGCAGCCATCCAGACTTTTGGCCGAGGGTGGGAAAGATCCGGCTCCTCCTCGGATCCATCGTTGGGTGAGTACGGGCAGCACGACGGCTCTTTCCTCAAAATTCCTCATGGATACCTCAGGGAGCCCTTGGTGGGGGGTGGGGGGTGAAAGTTGATCCAGTCCCAAATCACCAATATTTGAGATTTAATCTGATTAGAATTCAGGGGCAGCCAGAGGGGGCTTTGATCTGCTCAGGGAATCACGGGATTGGTTGGGTTGGAAGGGAATTTAAAGCTCATCCGGTGCCAATTCCATCCCATGGGCAGGGACACCTCCCACTATTCCAGGTTTCTCCAAGCCCCATCCAGCCTGGTCTTGGACACTGCCAGGGATCACAGCAAATCTGGGAATTCCATCCCAATCCATCACCATCCTCCCAGCCAGGAATTCCTTCCCAAAATCCCATCTCAACCTTCTCTCTTTCACTTTGAAGCCATTCCCTGTGTCCTGTCCCTCCATCCCTTGTCCCTCTCCGGCTCTCCTGCAGGACCTGATGCTCCTTTCTCCAAATCCCAAATCCTGGCTGCTTTCTCGGTGTGAAAAATCCCGATGTTGGCACTGGCGGGGTCCAAAAAGGGAAAGTGTGACTCGTTCTCCAAGGAGGAAATAATGGTGCAACTCCCGGAATGTGAAAACATCCAAAACTTTATAAAAGAGGATTAAAACTCCGGGAGAAAAAGCCTCAAGCTTTGCAGGAAGAAAAACAATTCCAAAGGGAGCCAGAGAGGGAGAAGCATGGAAAAAAAAAAAAAAAAAAAGATTTCTTTATCCTGCAAATTGAGGCAAATTTCAAGGCAGGAATTCAGCGATGGATTTTAATCTCCCTGAATCTCCCTGCCTGATAATCCAGGAGCTGGAAATAAACCCCAAATCCTGTTCCTGATCCATGGGAATGTCCCCAAAGTGGCCGGAAAGGACAATTCCCAGTCCTTGGTGTGGTCAAGGACCTGATCCCACACAAACCTCACAGCATCCCCCTGCTCTATCCCAGATCCGGCTGTCCTGGAACAGGAACAGGAGAAAATCCCATGGGGTGTGTGGGATTATCCTAAATAACACCAGGAAAAGGTTGGAATATCAGGGAAGAAGCAGGAAGGAGAGGCTGGAGGATGATGATCCTGTTTATAATTTGAGGCAACATCACTGAATTTAAAATTCCAGGAATGTGAGGGGGAATATAAAATTAACTGGTGGAATCTAATAGGAAAAAGCATCCTTAGGAAATTCCAGAAAATTTCTTGGAAAAGTTTCATGGCCAATGCCAAGGATTTGCTGCCCAAAACTCCGGGGAGAAATTCCAGGGCACAAAAGCCTTTTCCAGATTCCCTGAGCAGCTGCAGGTTGGATTCCCAGAAGGGGTCAGTCTTTCCCAAGGATTTGTCGGGAATTCTCCGTCTCTTCCAAAGGGAAGCACAACACCTGGGTGGATAAAAGTCGGGGAATAGCGAGGAGCAGCTGAGGCCTCAGGTGAAACCGAGCTCATTGAGGGTGGGAACTCACCTGGATCATTGGATAAATAATTATTGACCTCGCAATTCCGGGATGAGGGAATTAACCTTGGAGTGAGAGGGAGATGGGAATTGTGCTTGGAAATTCCAGGGTGAGGGAATAAGCACTGCCTTGGAGTGAGCAGGAGAAATGAGGGGAATATTGTGCTCAGAAATCCCAGGATTTGGGAATTATCCTTGGAGTGAGCTGGGGGTTGAGATGGGAATGTTGTGCTCAGGAATTCCAAAATGTGGGAATTAGCACTGCCTTGGAGTGAGCGGGAGAAGTGATGGGAATATTGTGCTCAGAAATCCCAAGATTTGGGAATTAGCCTTGGGGTTGAGATGGGAATGTTGTGCTCAGGAATTCCAAAATGTGGGAATTAGCACTGCCTTGGAGTGAGCAGGAAAAGTGATGGGAATATTGTGCTCAGAAATCCCAGGATTTGGGAATTAGCCCTGGAGTGAGCTGGGGGTTGAGATGGGAATGTTGTGCTCAGGAATTCCAAAATGTGGGAATTAGCACTGCCTTGGAGTGAGCAGGAAAAGTGATGGGAATGTTGTGCTCAGAAATCCCAGGATTTGGGAATTAGCCCTGGAGTGAGCTGGGGGTTGAGATGGGAATGTTGTGCTCAGGAATTCCAAAATGTGGGAATTAGCACTGCCTTGGAGTGAGCAGGAAAAGTGATGGGAATATTGTGCTCAGAAATCCCAGGATTTGGGAATTAGCCCTGGAGTGAGCTGGGGGTTGAGATGGGAATGTTGTGCTCAGGAATTCCAAAATGTGGGAATTAGCACTGCCTTGGAGTGAGCAGGAAAAGTGATGGGAATATTGTGCTCAGAAATCCCAGGATTTGGGAATTATCCTTGGAGTGAGCTGGGGGTTGAGATGGGAATGTTGCACTCAGGAATTCCAAAATGTGGGAATTAGCACTGCCTTGGAGTGAGCAGGAAAAGTGATGGGAATATTGTGCTCAGAAATCCCAGGATTTGGGAATTAGCCCTGGAGTGAGCTGGGGGTTGAGATGGGAATGTTGCACTCAGGAATTCCAAAATGTGGGAATTAGCACTGCCTTGGAGTGAGCAGGAAAAGCGATGGGAATATTGTGTGAGCACGGGGTTGAGATGGGAATATTGTGCTCAGAAATCCCAGGATTTGGGAATTAGCACTGCCTTGGAGTGAGAAGCAAAAGAATGGGAATGTCATGCTCAGGAATCTCAGGATTTGGGAATCAGCGCTGCCTTGGAGTGAGAAGGGGGGATGAGATGGGAATATTGTGCTTGGAAAAGTGCTCAACATTCCCGCTTTTTTTCCCCCAGTCTCCTCTCAGGTGCTGCACTGGGAAAACTCTTTTCCTCCTTTTAATCTCTGGAAGGGTCCAACTCCGAGAGCAAAGTTGGATCTTGGGAAATTCCAAAGGAGCCGTGGGCCCTCCAGAGCTGTTACGGAATTATTCAATCCTAATTATCCCTCAAAACCAGGGAAAAGTGGGAGCATCCTGGTTCTCCAGCTGCAAAAACACCGGGATCTTCCCCCTGCACTCTCAGCACTTTCCCCTATCCCATTCCTGGCTTTCTGTCCCAAATCCCATAGAGATCCATCCCTCTGGATTTATGTTTTTACAGGGATAAACTTTAAAAGCTGATCCATGTGATGATTCCCAAAATTTGGGGGGAACCCAGAACCTTCTCTCTGTAATTCCCTCCTCTTTTCCATTGGTGTCTTATCCAAATTTGAGCTTGGAATCCCTGGAAAGGCACCCTGAGGAAAGGCTTTGGTGGATGGAATGACTGGAAAAGTGGCTGTGAAATCCATGTGGAAATCCTTGGATTGCTGCAGTGAGGGAGAAGATCCTAAAAAGAAGATCCAGGGTAAGAAAAAAAAAAAAGGGAAAAGAGGAAAACAGGGACACATCCAAGGGTGACATCCAAGGAACACTTCAGTTGCTCACAGCAGGAAAAGCTTTTTCCTGGTGAACTGAGCTATAAATCATCGGATAAATAACAATTAAAAACCATTTTAAAAATCGTATTTCATCATGAAACACTGGGATTAAATATTTCACCTCATAAAGGCCAACGTTTCCTCCTGGATCTCCAAAATCCCGTTGACTCTGGAACGTCAGAGCCCGGATTTCCACCCAGAGGCATTCCCGGAGTAGGATCCTGCCTAATTCCTTGTATGGATTGGCATTGCTGGAAAACCCGACCTGAGCTTGTCAGAATCCTTCAAATCCGGGCAAAAGGTTCCCTTGGGATATTTACAGAAAATGGGGAGGGAAAGATTTCAGGTTATTTTAATGTTGTTCCCTTTTCTCCACATGTCAAGAAAAGAAAACCTTTCCGATCCTGTTTGTTCTTGTTATCCAGGCAAATTTCTGTCACAAGGAGAATTCCTTGGATTTCAAAAATTTATTGGGGTTTCCGG
Organism: Drymodes brunneopygia; assembly: GCA_013400955.1. NCBI lineage: Eukaryota > Metazoa > Chordata > Aves > Passeriformes > Petroicidae > Drymodes > Drymodes brunneopygia. The sequence continues at coordinate 12,551 of VZTZ01046368.1, forward strand.
GAATTCCGTGAGGAAATCTGGATGACTTTTGACTCTGGTTTGTCCTTTTTCTTGTTCCGTTTCTCTGTGTGTATCAGAGGATATAAATAAATATATTTCAGAATATTCCGAAGTGTATTTTCCATAATATTCCTAAATATATTTTCCACAATAGTCGTAAGTGTATTTTCCATAATATTAAAAAAAAAATACCATAATATTCCTAAATATATTTTCCATAATACTCCTAAATATATTTTCCATAATATTCCTAAATATATTTTCCATAATACTCAAAAATATATTTTCCATAATATTCCTAAATATATTTTCCACAATATTCATAAGTGTATTTTCCATAACATTCCTAAATATGTTTTCCATAATGTCCCTAAATATATTTTCCGTGTATGCAACTGTCAGGATCAGAATTCCAGCGTGAAATTGATGGGATTAAATACAGAAATCCACGTTTTCCTAACGATCTGTTTTCTTATGGAGCCTCGGGATGAGTGGAATCCATGGATGCAGCCCATCCATCCTAAAATCGAATCCTAAAGTTGGAAGAGTCTCCAGGATCACCGAGTCCTTTGTTATCCATCAAATCCAGGAGAAAGTGCTCGGGTGGATTTCTGGAGTTTTTCTAAAACCGTTGTTTTTCATAAAGAGTTTGGTTTTCCCGCCAAGTTAAACCAAGGGGAGTTTGTTCCTCTTCCAGAATCCTCTCCATATCCGTGGCTGTTCCCAGATTTTAGGATAAGGAGGAGGAATTGGAAGGGACCTTCAGGCTCATCCCATTCCATGAGCAGGGACACCTTCCACTATCCCAGAGTTCTCAAAGCCCCAATGTCCAGCCTGGCCTTGGGCACTGCCAGGGATCCAGGGGCAGCCACAGCAAATCTGGGAATTCCAGCCCAGCCAGGAATTCCTTCCCAATCTCCCATCTCCTCCTCTCCTTCGGGTCAAAGCCATTCCCTGTGTCCTGTCCCTCCATGCCTTGTCCCCAGTCCCTCTCCAGCTCTCCTGGAGCCCCTTCAGGCCCTGCAAGGGGCTCTGAGCTCTCCCTGGAGCCTTTTCCAGGCTGAACAATCCCAAATTTCCAAGCCTTTCCCACTCCCTTTCCTTTCTCCTTCCCGCAGCTTGTGCTCTACCCTTCCCAGGGGAACTGCTACCTCTCCCCCCTTGGAATGAGGAATTCTGCCTCTTCCTTTCTTGTTCCCCATCATTCTGAATTCATAATTTTCACTTCCCAGCCCCAAGACCGAGTCACTCTTTCCTTTTTCTCCTCCTTCCCGAAGAAAAGAATTAATTCGGAATTTAAAACACCATCAGTCACTCCCCTTTTCCCCTTCCCCCCCATCCCACTCTCCTTTTCCACCCCATCCCAACTCCTGGAATATAAATCATCGCCTGTGGTCTGCAGCTCAGCTGGAAAAACCAACACCCGGGGTCTATAATGTCACCAGCATCTCATTTAGGGGATTTATGGGGTCTGGCCTGAAGCACTTGCTGCTTTACAGCCCCTGAGTTCACTCCAGCGGGAATTCCCTGCGGATTCCAGCTCCTCATCCTTGACTCCGGCTGATCTCGGGAGCTTTTCCAAGGGTAGATCCCCATCCCTTGGAAAACGGGAGCTCGGCTTTGTTTCCATCCTTGGTTGGTCCTAAAGAGGATCATCAGGAAAGGGCTTGGAATTGGGATGTGCTGGAGGCAAATGGAATAATTATCCCGTTATTAATTATCCTGTTATTATTAATATTATAATTAATAAATTATTATTAATTAACAGCTCCAAGGTGGACCTGCTGAGGCTCCCACATTGAGCAGGAAGAACGCGGCTTCTCCTTCCGTTGGTTTTCTGATTTTCCTTCGGTTTTCCGATTTTCCTTTGAGTCTTCTCCCGGCGCCTGGAATTGTCCGGGAGAAGGGAATCACCGAGTTGTCCCTCCCTGCACGGTTTTCCTTGGACAAAGGAAGCCCGAGCTGAAATTCCTTCAGCAGGTGGTGGCAAAGATCCCTCAGCTGGACCCTGCTGGCTCCGGTGGCCTGGGGACAACATTCCAGGAGCCACCTGTCCCTCTGGAAACCCTCGGGGTGGCTTTGGAGGAGCCCACTCAGAACTGGCACTGCTGGGAGTCAAAATTCCTGCTTGGAAACTGATCCTGACTCGGGGAATGTTCTGGAAAGGCTTCTCCATGACCTTGAGGTGCGGGAGGGACGGCAAGGTTGGATTGGGCAGCACGAGAACCAATTTTTTTTGTGTTCTCAGCCACCTCCTCCATGTTCTCAGCCACCTTTAATTCCTTGGATTCCCACCCGGATCCATTCTCATCGCCGACAAAGGAATAAAGGAAACGGCACCGGAATATCCGGGATAAGAAAGGGCCCTCTCCTCATTCCCACAGTTTTTAAGCTGATCGGTTCTGAATAAACAGAAATATTCCCATTTTTTTTTTTTTTTTTCCCCTCCGTGGTGACGGCAAATGGTTCCATTTGGGATTGGGAAGAGTGATGTCATTTAGCAGCTGCCTCCACAGAAGCCAAGCTCTTAAATATCCTGCCTGTCATTCCTTAGGAACTCTGGAAAACCTTTCGGAGCAGGAAGGAGCAAAATCATCAGGGCAGCCGTGTCTGGATTCTGTTTTGCCATTAAATCTCTCATCTCGGGGTCTCAGACTCTTTAATGAAGCCAAATTCTGCTGAAACGGCTGAGAAAATCATGATTTTTGATGGAAAAATGGAGTGGGATTCATCCCGATGAGGGTTCCATCTCAGAAATCCATGGAAAATCAGAGCCAAGGGAAATGGGTGCCTGAGGAGCTGATTTGCCTTAAATGTTGGAAGATGCATCAGAATTCCAAGGTTTTTTTTTTTTTTTTTGACTTCTTGGAGTGTGAAAGGAGCCAAAAGGACCGGCTTAAAATGTCCAAAAAGAACTATAGGAATATGGATGTGCTGGCTGGGATTTTTCCTGGGAGAGCTCGAATCCAACCTTCCACTTGGAGCAGGGAGAGGTAAAGAAATGTTGGAATTTTCACTGGTCAAGGGCATGGAGCAACCTGGGATAGTGGAAGTTGTCCCTGCCCATGGATTTAGGTGATCTTGGAAATCCCTTCCACCCCAAACCATTCCATGCTCCTATAAAAATATTCCCATTACGTGTTTCTCTTATTATTAATTAAAAAGATGTATTTTTGTTAATTATTTTCCCCCTCAGAGGAAGTAGGGGCACTCCCAACTCAAAACCCCACAATCCCAACCCCCAATTTCCTATTGGGAGCCGGTTTTGATGGAGCATTTTCCCAAAACTCCGGGGCAGAATGAAATTTATTAATCAAGAAATAAATAGCAAAGAGGAAAACTGAGCAGCACCAGCCAAGGAGAGACCACATCCGCTCATCCCTGATTCCCTGCTCCCAAATTCCTG
>VZTZ01046382.1:3819-17279 GCA_013400955.1 Drymodes brunneopygia
GTTTGGTTTGGGCGCCGGTTTAGTTTGGTTTGGGCGCCGGTTTAGTTTGGTTTGGGCGCCGGTTTAGTTTGGTTTGGGCGCCGGGTTAGTTTGGTTTGGGCGCCAGTTTAGTTTGGTTTAGGCACCAGTTTAGTTTGGTTTGGGCGACAGTTTGGTTTGGGCACCAGTTTAATTTGGACAGTTTGGGCGACAGTTTGGGCGACAGTTTAATTTAGATAATAATTTAGATAACATTTAGCCCTCCTGCCCTATTGTTCTGCTCTCCTGGCTCTTAGAAAATCCCAGAGCCAGGTTCCTGCAGCTGGCAGTGCTGTGGGTGCACACAGGGGAAATCTCAGGCTCAAACAAGCAACCAAACAAAATAACAACCATCCAAAAAAGGGCCAAGATAACGTCACCAAGAGGAGAGCCCAGCACTGGAAGGTTTCCAACCCCAGACCGGGTTGTCTCTGCCAAGCAGAGGGGAAATCAATGAGTGCCCAGGAGCTGCTTTGCTCCAGGGGCTGAGCAGAGCTGTGTCACCTGGCCAGCATTTCTGCATGCTGGGGACACAGCAGGGCCACAAATCCGAGCCCAATTCCCCCTGTGCTCCCCTGGCCCCATCAGGGACACTCTGGCAGGGTTTGGGCAGGTCCCAGGGGGATCCAGGCAGGAGCTCTGCAGGGCAGCTGGCATGGGGACACGGTGCCAGGGCACTCTGCTCTGGGATGCTCTGCAGGAAAAGCTTTGACACACCTGGTTTGGGGTTCATTTATCACATCAGGGTAAGAAAATGGTGCAGGGCTCGTCCTTGACAACTGAACTGAAATGGTTTCCCCCCCCTGTCAACTGTGGAATATTGTAAATGTGAATTTGTGCTCGGCTGATCTGATGTGTTTAAGTGTAAAAAGCTGAATGTTTGACATGGCTTTGTTTGCACCCACCTGCCTTGGGTGCTCCTCCTCCTCCTCCTCCTCCTCCTTACTCTGAGACTGGAAGGGGGTGAGAAATAAAAAATAGAACCACGAGCCTTTGCTTCCTGGGCAGAAATGTTGGGCTAAAACTTGACTGTTGCTCATCTCTGAAGTCTCTGTGCCAAAAAACAAGTCCCTGGTGGCCTCCAAAAACACTCAATGTCCAGCCTATCTAAACAGCCAACATTACCCAGCTAAAGTTTCCCTGGATTTGCTCCCCCCCTGCAGCATCCAGCACTCTGTGCTGAGAGCCAAATCCCTGGAAGAAGAACTGGAGGAAGCCAGAAACAGCCTGAGCCTGTCAGAGGAGAAGAGGGAGCAGATCCTGTGGCAGAACAAGCAGCTTGTAGGTGCTCCTCCTCCTCCTCCTCCTCCTCCTCCTTGATCTGCCTTGCTCTGGCACTGGTGCTGCTGCTAAAAATCAGAATTAAGCCTTTCTCTGTCCCTTCAGGGGTTTGTGTGCTCCCTGAAACAAAGGGATTCAGTACCAAGGATGAGTTTGTGCTCTGCTGCTTTTCCACTATTTAACCTGATTTGCTAAAACCAGCTATTCTGTTTTTCTCTTTTTCTGGTTTTATTTCTTTTTTTTTTTTTTTTTCCATAAACACGATCAGGAAAAAGAAAACCAGTCTCTCAACATCAAAGTTACTTCTCTCCAGGAAGAGGTAAAGTAAACCATGATTTGCCATCTTCTTGCCCAGCTGAAATTTGCCATTAAGAAACGAAACGTTTGTCAAGCTTTGAAGCCTCGCCTGCTAATTAGGTTATCAGAATAGAAGAGGTAAAATAAATCATGATTTGCCATCTTCTTGCCCAGCTGAAATTTGCCATTAAGAAACGAAACGTTTGTCAAGCTTTGAAGCCTCGCCTGCTAATTAGGTTATCAGAATATCTAACATTTGAAAAGGCTGATTTGTCATAAAAAAGGCTGATTTGTCATAAAACCTTTAGATCTTGAGGTTGCACTGTGCTTCAGATTTTCCACTTGCTGGGTAAGTAAATGAGGTTGGGGAAGGACAGGGACAGAACTTCTTCTCCCTCACCACCTTTTATTCCAAGATTTATGGGTAAATTCCATGTGTTTCTGGTTCCCACAGCTATAAATACACAAACTCTACATTGAAACAATCTCCATCCAACAGTTCTCATTTCATTTATTCACTTCTGTTTTCCTCCCTTAAAATCCAAAGGAGGAACCTTGTGTAGAGCTGTAACACCAAAAAAAAATGTGATAAAAATAATTTTTAAAAAATGCAGTGGGTGGGGCCTCCACTCCCAGAGGGATCCATTGGCATTGGCCAAGGACCTGCAGGGGATTTTTAGGGAATGCAGCTCCATTAACAGAGTATCCCTAGGCTTGTGTTTTAATCAGAGAGGAGCTGTTCATTCTTACTCCTTTTTTATTTCCTTCTTTTTTATTTCTTTCCTTCTTTTTTTAAATTTCCTTTTTTTTTTTTTTTCCCCTCCTTTTTTTTTTTTTTCCCCCCCTTTTTTTTTTTTTTCCCCCCCCTTTTTTTTTTTTTNGGCTTGTGTTTTAATCAGAGAGGAGCTGTTCATTCTTACTCCTTTTTTATTTCCTTCTTTTTTATTTCTTTCCTTCTTTTTTTAAATCTCCTTTTTTTTTTTTGTTCCCCTCCTTTTTTTTTTGTTCCCCTCCTTTTTTTCCTTCATTGGAGCAAATATTTCATAAACCAATTTTTATCAGGCGATAAAATATTTTCATGCCAGTAATACAGATTGCATCTCAGACTGTCCAGGGGGGGAGCTGGAGAAACAGCTTAAATCAAACAGATTTAAGATGAACAGAAGCACCTTAAGCTCAGTCTTTCTGCAGAGCTCCTTAGTCCAGAGAGAGCCACTTAAACCACATCTCCCTGAAAACAATTCTCATGCTGCAGGGCTGGTGGTGGCTATAAATCCCATTTTTGGAGGTGTTTTGTGTTTCCCTCGTGGGCCAGGGAGCAGGAGCAGTTTTTGGGGGACAAACCCCTGCAGCAGGGGATGTGCAGGAATGCTGGCAGTGCTGGGGAGGAGGCAGAGCCTGGGGGTGGAAATGGCATTTTTTTGGCTGCTTTCTCCAAGGAGAAGCTGTCAATCCCAAACCCTCCTTTGTGTGTTTGTTCAGCTCATCAGGAGCAGCATGGACACTGATGGGCTGCAGAAGAAGATCCTGGAGCTGTCTAAAAACGCAGCACAGCTTCAAGTAAGGGTTTGGGAAGAATAAAAAGTCGGTTTGGGAAGAATAAAAAGCCAGTTTGGGGGTTTTACCTGGGTCTGGTGAAGGGGGAATTTCTGCTGCTGGAAGGCAGAGAGCCCTGAGCCTCCCTGTGATGAAGGAATGCAGTGGAGTGGTGGCTTGGGTGGTGTGACAGCTTTAATTTGCTGTCTGGAGGCTGAAAATTGGGCTGATAGAAACCATCCACAGGTCCATTCTTTCCTCCAAATTAAACTCTTTTTAGAAACCTTTTCCCCACTGTTTGAGAAAATCCATTAAGGTTGTGCTTTGGGGGGATGTTGCCGGTGAGAGGAAACAAAGGTGAGTGAAAGCTGAGAAGGGTTTTGCTCTCTGGGTGCAAGGTTTGGCCTTTGGAACAAACACCACACGAGGCATTCAAAGAGAAAATGTTGGTTTTTTTTTTTTTTTTCCTAAGCAANAATTTTTTTTTTTTTTTTTTTTTTTCTAAGCAAGGACCATTGATACTTTCCCAGTAGGAAACAGGAACAGGTTTTTATCATTTTCTGTGCTGATGGCTGGGCTCACTTTTGACCTTTTCCATCCCCCAGATCCAAGCCCACATCTACGAGAGCACTGTGGTGAACAAAGAGGCCAGCCTGATCCAGGTCAGCTGCTTTGATTCCATTTCTGACTGAAAATCAGAGAACACTCTGGGTTGGAAGGGGCAGCTCCCCCTGGCCCAGGTGCCTGGGGATGGTTTGTAAAATTAGATAATTTAATAATTCCCTGTGGCTCTTTCATTCCTGCTGCTCTCACTCTGCAGAACCTGCTCCTATAAATGGCTCCAAAGTAGGCGAGCTCAGCTTTGGGCCCTGCTTGTGAGTCAGCACAATTAAAGGTTGCAGTTTTGCTTGCCTTCCTTTTTTTTTTTATTATTTTTTTATTTTTTTTCCCCCCCCTAAATCTCAACCCATTAATACAAGCTGGCAAACTTCAGCTAAAATGTCCAGAAACCTCTAAAAGCTCCTTCCTTCAGCAGGGCCCTGCAGAAGGGCTTTCCCTTCATGTCTTTTAATGAAATTGTTTGTGCCAGATCAGAAATGGGGACTTGGAGCCCAGTGGAAAAAAAAAAATCTGTCCTTTTGTTGGTGAGGTGTTATTATCTAAGCTTTGCTGAGGAGTGAACATTTCTAGTGTTTTTAAACTTGTATTTTATCCTAGAAAACAAAGCTCTGAGGCTCCACAAACGTGCTGGCACTCTCTGGGTTCATGAATTATGCAGAGAGCCTTCTGTGCCAGTGGAATTTCTGCTCAGCACAACAGGCTATAAATCTCCTGATCAAATATTTGATTATTGGGCTCCCTGCAAAGTGGCTGCAGCTGAATTCAAATAGTGACAAAGAGAACTGAGCTTGGCTGTGATCCAGCTGATAACTTTATACCTGACTGTTTTAATAGTTTGGGTTTGCTTGGTTGTTTTTCCAGAAGCAGCTTGAGGGCACAAATTTATTAGATTCCTTTTTTTTTTAAAAAAAAAGAAAAAGTAGGTTTCACTTTCTGCTGCTTGAATGACTCAAAGCTTTTGTGAGCTCTGTAGTATCATTTTATTTCAACAAGGCTCTCTTCGTCTATTGACTAAATGGAAATTTTGGAAGTAGGCTCTGAGTTACATGTGGATAAATGTGAGTTCTTGGTGTCATTTTGAGGGAACTGGTGTGGAAAACTGGCTTTACTTTGTTGGCTTTGGGATAATCTGGTTCTATAAAATCCTCACTTTTCCTGCTCAGCGTTCTGTGCATTTCATCTCTTCCAAAAACATCAATGATTTTTAAAGAGGGAGTAGGAAGAACTCATACAAGTGTGAGAGGACAGGAGCTCCCACTCGAAATTCCTGTTTTCTCTGATAAATTCTGTGCAGTGCCTTTTGTTGGGATGGCACAGCCTGGCTGGAGCTCCTTGTGGTGCCAAGAAAGTTTCTTCTTCCACCAATTCCTCATTTTTGCCACGAGGGCTGAGCCTTTGTCACCCTCCTGTCAGGTCGTGTTTAATCTACAGAGTGGGACAAATAATGAGAAACAACTCTCAGAGCACTGCAGCTTGTGCTGGGGGTCAGCTGGGATTAAAACTCACACTGGCATATAATATAAACCATGTTTTAGGCTAAAACTGGATTGCTTCTGTCTAGTTTAACCTGTTGGAGCTGGAACCAGGTGAGTAATAAATCAAAGTACAGCACCTGGAAAAGAGGGTTTGCTTTTTTTGAAATTAATTTCAGAATTTAGGTAGGAAAGCTCATCTGAGTGCTTTCTGTTAGTTAATATGCAAGAGATTAATTATCACTGTATTCTTTTAAATTCCCAGCTATTTTTATGCCATGATCAGCTTGCTGCTCAAGCTAAATCCCATCTCACTGTGGTGATGGAGGAGCAAATAAAACTGATTTTTTTTGTTGTTCTTTTCTCCACCATCTCTGCAGAAGGAGCAGGACATCAAGGAGCTCAAGCTGACCATAGTGGAGTGCTCCTCAATAATTGAGGTATGGCTTGGGCTGGGTTTGGGCTGAGCTGGCCCTGCAGGGCTCTGACCAAACCCCACGGCTCCTCCAGGCTCTGAGGGCTGAGAAGAACAAACTGCTGGAGAGCATCCAACACCTGCAGCAGGAGCTGATCTCGTGAGTGTCACTGGCACCAGAGCCAGGCAGCTCCTCAAAAAAGGCTGATAATGGGGTTTGATTGGGGTTTTTTTCCTGCTTCTTTCAGGAATGGGTTGAGTTTCCAGCTGCTGTGTAAATTTAACACTCCCGAAGGGATGAACTCGCTGCACTGTGAGCTGGAGCTTGCCCAGACCTCTGAGGTAGGAACCAAACCTTTCAGGGAGCTCTGTCCAGTTGTCCTGCAGCAGCAGAGGCAGAACAAAGCTCCCTCCCTGCAGAGGGTCAGAAAACTCTGCAGTTTGAAGCCATTCGTCCTGGCAGGGAAGCAGAGAATGAGCAGGCTGCAATATTGCCCCAAGATTGGAAACAGAACAAAGAGCAAACAAAGCACTCAGATATAAAAATATATAATATATAATATATTTTTCAGATATAAAAAATCAGTTTGTGGTATCCTGGAATGGCCTGGGTTGGAAGGAACCTTGAGGATCATCCAGCTCCAATCCCCTCTGCTGTGCAGAGCCAGTCTGGAGGAGCTGAGGTCAGGCAGGAGGACACACTGATGGGGAAAATAGATCATTTTTCCAATATCTAAAGGCTTTTATGCTGCAGGAAGGAACTGACAGTCTGCTTCTCAACTGCCTACACCAAGCAGGAACAATGATTTCTTCACTTGTGAAAGAGGAGAGTTCTTTTTCTGCAGTTGATTGTAGTGGGAAAGGAAATTCAGCCCCAGAGTGAGCATCTTGATAAAGCTGCTGGGTTTTTATCTAATGCATTGTTGAGAAACTCTGATAAGCATCTCTGATGGCAACCCAAATGTATTTAAAAGAACAAAATAGGTTATTTATGTAAATAGAAGGTAACGATTAGACTAAGACTTTAAATCAGAATTATTTACTGATAGCTGCTTGTACAGTGCACTGGCTGTGAAATCAATAATTTCAAAGCCAATAATTGGTGAATGGAGTTGTTTTTTTGCTCACTCATGTTGAGGAGCATGGGCAAACCTTTTGTTCAGCTTTGAGGAGTGACTTTGAGAGGCTGAAAGGGTTTGTCAGGAGCCCCTGACTTTAAAAACTGGGACTGGGTTTTTATGGTCAGATCTTTCCAGCTCAGCCAAGTCCTGGCTCAGGAGCTTTGCCTTCCTCTCCCTCCCTGGTGCCCCTTTCTGCCAGGAAACCCTGCTCTCCACAGCCTCAGGATTTTTAACTCTGCTATCAAGGGATGAGGCTGCTCTTGGCCTCCTCCAGCACCAGCAGCAGGGTGATCCCCTCTCAGCCCAGCACTGATGGTTTTTGCAGGCAGGGCTCTCTTGGGGCTGTTCTACCCCAGCTCAGGCACAGCCTCCTGCTGCAGTTCTGCCTTCAGCTCTGGTTTGGAGCTGAGCTGTTCTGTTCCCATTCCCTTGGACACTCCCAATCCATGGAGTTCCACCCTCCCTGAGTGCTGTTTTCCCCCCAGACACAAAGCTGAGCAGCACAGCTGAGAGCAGGGAGATGCTGCTGAGAGATTTCTGCTCCTTTCTGCACCAGGTGCATTTGCAAAGAGTTCACAATTGTAACACCAACAACAAAAAATGTGCTCCTGGATAAAACTTCAGGGCCAGAAAGGAGAGGCAGGCCTGGCTGGGCAGCTCTGAAGGGTGAAAGGGTCACCATCCCATCCTGCAGCTCCCCAGAGCCCCAGTGAGTCACTGGGTTTGAGAGTCACTGGGTTTGAGTCACCTCCCAGTCACCTGTAAGGCAGGGAAGGGCTCTGCTCATTCCTCGCTTGGCAAAGCCTCCTCTGAATAAAGAGAACTCATCAGTGACTTCCTCCTGCCTACCCTGACATGAATATTTACACTGGATCACTCAGCAGCTTGGCTGCCTCGCCTTTTTTTTAATTTTTTTTTTTTTTTTTTTAAATCCTCATTGATGCGATGGTTTTGGAAAAAACTTTTCCAAGCCTCGAGTAGCTCTGACCTTCTGGTAAATACAAACCAGGGGTACTTCAGGAAAGTCTAAATGTCACTGGTGCTGGTTTGCAATGAGAGGATGTCAAAATAAACTCTTCCATCCCTTCAAAGCTCGTCAGGACCTCCCTGGATGAAGCTCTGGACCGTGAAGTGCTGCTTCTGCTGCAGGGGCCTGAATATGCAGGAGAAAAATTCAACAGCATCCTGCAAAACCTGGTCAGTGGCAAAGCTCACACAGAGAAGGGTCCTGGCTTTGGTCAGCAATTTGATCAGGATTTCTCCAGGCCCTGATAATCAGATTGTTTGTTCATTCTGAAAAAATAAGAATAGTTTGAGAGTGGAGGGGTGGGGGCCTGGTTTAGCAATATCACTTGGCACCTACTCCAACACCAATTTATATCCTGGGTGATTCTGGGCAGAGTTGTCCTAGAAGAGCACTAAAAATGCCAGAGTTTTGGGGGGTTTGTTTTGTTTTCCAGCAAGAGGAAGCCTCTGAAGCAGAGGAGCTTGTCTTGGCTTCCTTGGAGTGGGTGAGAGATCCCAATGAGGACGTGCAGGAGGCCTGGGAGAGAAAACTTGTGGTGAGTGACTTTTGTCCTGGAGCATTCAGGGAAATGCTGGGGCTGTGCAGGCACTGCAGGTGGCTCTCTGGCTGCTGCGTGCATTCATTAATAATTATTAAGAAATATTAATTACCTGAGATCAGAGTCCATCAGGGGGTCAGAGATGGCTGCATGGAGAGAAATATCCTCTTTTACTGGGGTTTTTGGAGGAGGAAAAGGATGATTGCTTTTCACTTCCATCCCATCTCATCCTAGGAAACCTATCAGCAAAAACTGCTTTTTCTTTTTTTTTAGCATGTGCTGGTTTTGGTTTTTTTTATTATTATTTGAAGCTCATGAACATCAGCCTCCAACTTGCCAGCAGATAACGTGGCCTGGGTTTGGGAGATTGATGTTTTCCCCTTAGAATTGTTGCAAAATCCCAGGAATATAAACTTTGTTCTCTGCTGACCTCTGTTTGACTCTCATTAAGCATTCTTTAAAAGCCCAGGACACTTCCATGAGTTCAGTGGAGAAGGTCAGAGAGAGAGAGAGCTCTGGGTTCTTCTCCTCAGTGCTGTTTGCTGCAAATTCCTGCTCAGAGAAACAGAGGGCTCAGTGTTCCCTAACACCTCATTTTTACCTTTTTCCCCTTTTCCTTCCTACAAACCAGAGGTAAATATAAAAGCCTTTGCTAGGCATGAAATCTGGTTTTATTGGTTCTTGGCCATTTCACTTATTTTGCTGTAATACAAACTCAGTTTGGTACCATTGGACTCAGCTGTACTTTGGAGGAAAGGGCCACAGGAGTCTGAATTATCAATTTTAGGGCTTCCTGAAAGGTGATCATTATTAAAAATTCCTCTTGTGAGCTGTGGGTTTTGTTGCTTTGTCTGGGCACCTTTCTGGTGGAGTTTTATCTTTACTGCAGGTAGTGTGGGATGTAGGTGATGTTAATTACTGATGTTAATTGGTGATGTAGGTGATGATGTTAATTAGTGGAGCAGGGAACTCAACCCTCACCACATAAATTGAGGCTCTGGCTCTGCTCCTCCTCTAACCCCATGGCAACTTCAAAATTCCACAGGCTCTCAAGCAAGAACTGGGAGAAAAAAGGCATCTTTGGAGCCAGAAACTGCAGCTCCTGGAAAAATGCAAGGAGTCCTTGGACAAGGATTTTGTTCGGATGGCAGGGAACCTGAGGAGAGCCAGGACAGAGCAGCTCCACCTCAGGAAGGAGCTCTCTGCCAGGTACCCCCTCACAGCCTGTGGGCCTTGGCTTTTGGTTTGCTTTTCCTGGTTTAGTTTGGTTTTTTGGTTGGTTTTTTTTTTTTTTTTTTGATTGCTTAACAGTTCAGTGTTTTTTTTTGGGGGGGGTTGGTTTTTTTTTTTTTTTTTTTTTGTGGAATGAAGTCTACTGAATTCTCAAGAATTTTTTTTTTTCTCAGAGGAAATGATCTGTTTGGGAGGGTGGCTCTGGTTTTAGCACAAGGTCTGCACTGTGTGGGAGTTCAGGTTGGTGTCTGAACTGCTGTGTGGCCTTGGAGGTGTCCTTGGACACCCCAGGAGACCCCAGGCTGAGGGGTTACAGCACCAGGGCCCTGTCCCTGGAGCAGGTACAGCCATTTAAAAAAAAGGCTGGGTTTTTGTGAAGCAGGAGAGCTGCAGAATATCTGTCTGCAGGGATTTTTGCTTTGGGCTGCAGCTGCCAGGCTCAGGGAAGAGGATGTCTCAGTTTCCCCAGGGCTGCAGCTTCAACGAGTTGTCATTAAATGTGAAAATGTGACTTTATTGGCGTTTGGTTCCTTCTGTGAGGAGTTGTGATCTTAGAAACAGGATCATAAAATGGTCTGGGCTGGAAAGGACCTTAAAGATCAGCCAGATCCAGGCCCTGCCTTGGGCAGGGACAGCTCCCAGCAGAGCAGGCTGCCCCAAGCCCCAGCCCTGGGTTTGGGGTGTCCCAGAGCTGATGCAGAGCAGTGGTACCACACTTCTGCCTGCCTTTCCTTCTGCTGAGCCACCTCCCACCTGGAAAACAGCTGATAAAGACACTGATGTTTGGTTTCTTAAAGCTGTCCCTGTGTCAAAATTGTTTGTGGTGAAAGCAACAACAAGAAGAAAGTGTAGGTGAGTTAGGGAGGAAGAATATTCCAAAGTTTATCACAAAGCCAGGCTCCTATTGCCTCTAAAGCACAGCACAGGTGTGTGATAAATTGCTTTTTGGGAAGGATCAGAGTCTGAAGATGGCACTTCTGGTTTCTTTTCCATTTTTCATCATTTAAACAAGATTAGGGCCAAGGTTTCTGCAGGGGTAAAGAAGGGTTTCATTGCGAGCTGTCCCCTCCAGCACTGCCTCTGGTGGCATCTGCTTGCTGTCAGATGGAATTCCCTCTCAAAAAATCAATAAAGAAATCAATCCAATGAAGCAGTAACAGCTCTGGGGTATCTTTTCCTAGAATGACTGACTCTATATCCACCCTTCCTCCCAAACCCTGAGCAAACCCAAATTGCCAAAATCTGCCCCGCTGAGCTCCTGCTCTTTGCGAGCTCTCTGATGACCCCCCTGTGGTACCCAGAAACATCACAGAGAGCCTCCATCCCCTTCCTGCTGCAGGAAAGCCACGTCTGAGTGCCTGGTGCTGGTTCCTGGGTGTGCCAGCTGGCCTTTTTTTGGGTGGCAGTGGCAGCAGGCAGAGCGTGTCACCGTGTCACCTGCCACTCGCCGGAGTCACCCACGCGCTGCGGTTTGTGCTCTCTCGCCCCGCAGGCAGCACCAGATAGAAGCTGTCAGGCAGCTCCAGGAGGAAACTGCTGGCCAGGCTGAAGCCCTGGCCTTGGAGCTGCAGAGAGTCACCAAGGAGCTGGAGGATGGCAGCAAGCACGTAAGGGACAGCTCTGTGCCAGGGAGCCAGGGGACGGCCGCCCGCGGGAAGGGAATGGAGCGCTCTGCCTCCCTGCAAACGGTGGAACCAAGCAGAGGAAGTCAAATTTGAGGGGGTGGTGACAACAGTTTGCTGATGAAAGAGGCAGCATTGCATATTTGTGGTGGCTTAAAAAAAAAAAAAAAAGAGAAAAAAAAAAAGAGAGAGAAAAGAGAGGAAAAAAAAAAAAATTGCCCAAAAATAGCTCCCATACACAGTCCACCCCAACGTAAAAATGCAGAAGTTCAGAGGGAGCTTTATCACTTCCTGAGAAAGAACAGATGCAGTTTGGTTTCATTTACATGAACTGTAGAGGCTTCTTGTGCTAGCCAGGCTGCTTCGTTTCGTTTTAATTTTTTTTTTTTTTTTTAATTATTCCTTTCTTTTTTTTCCCTAAAATATTGTTCTGTGCTCAGGCAGAGGATCGAGTTGAAGCCCTTCACTCTGCTCGTGAGGAAGCAGCATCCTTGAACAGCAAGTTGGAGGAAGCCATTTCTGAGCAGCAGAAGCTCAGGGATGTGAATGCAGCTTTAGCAAGCACTTGCCAGTTGCTCCAGGAGAAGGTGGAAGCCCAAAAAAGTGAGTAACTCTTGGCAGTGTGCCAGCATTCCCTTTTGGCATGATGCTTTTAGGGTTCAGCTCCATCAGGGGAGAACAGCACTGAGCTGTAGGTCAGCCAGTGAAATGCTCTCTGGAGCCTTGCTTGTTGTTTTGGGGGGGTTTTTTTCCTCCTTTTTTTCTCCTTCTCCTTGAAGAGATCTGAGCTGAGAAGCAGGTGGGATCCCAAGGAGTGGGTGTTGGGATCCAGCAGAGCTCCAGGAGCTCCCAAAAAAACCCCCAGCCCTCGGAGGGAAGATCCTTTAGCCAAGGTGCTGCTCCTCACCTTGCTCCTACCAAAGCCATCCCTTTTTCCTCAGCTCCCTGAGCAAAGCAGGCCTGGGTTCTGTGCTCTGTGTGCTGCCTGTGTGTGCTCTGGTTTGGGATATCTGTGTCTTCAGGGGACAGCAAGCCTTGTCCACGTGCAACTCCTGCCCCAGAGGCACAGAAAGTTCCTTCTGCCTCTTCCTCAGCCACTTCCCCACCTCAGCCCCTCAGCAGCCTGGGCACTCCAATGATGCAGAGTCCAGAACCACGTGGGTTTTTCTCTCCTGACCCTGGAACCTGATCATTTTCTTACAGAAAAAGGGATTTTGAGTGATTTAAACCTCAGGGATGCAGAGTCCAGAACCACGTGGGTTTTTCTCTCCTGACCCTGGAACCTGATCATTTTCTTACAGAAAAGGGGATTTTGAGTGATTTAAACCTCACTCAGGGATGCACTGGCCATAAATGCCCAACAAACAGAGCTGGTCCTGCAGGAGAAACTCCCTTTGCTTTGGCTCTAGGGCACAGCTTTGCACTGCCCTGGCACCAAGAGCCCCAGGCTGTGCCTGTGCTCCTCTCTGGGCACTGTTTGGGTTTTGTTTGTGGCTGTGAGCTCCTGTTGATGCCTTTTTCTCTCCTAACCCTGGAACCTGATCACTTCCTTACAGAAAAAGAGATTTTGAGTGATTTAAACCTCAGGGATGCACTGGCCATAAATGCCCAACAAACAGTGGNNGGGATTTTGAGTGATTTAAACCTCACTCAGGGATGCACTGGCCATAAATGCCCAACAAACAGAGCTGGTCCTGCAGGAGAAACTCCCTTTGCTTTGGCTCTTAGGGCACAGCTTTGCACTGCCCTGGCTGTGCCTGTGCCCCTCTCTGGGCACTGGTTGGGTGCTGTTTGTGCCTGTGGGCTCCTGGTGATGCTCTCATGCTCCCCTCAGGCTGTGCAGCTGCTGTGTTTTGCTCTTAGCAAGAGGCAAGGCAATGGAAATTGTTTGTCATTTCCCAGCTCTGAATGAGGTGAAGCTCTTCTGCAAAGTGAGCTTGAGGAGATCGAGAGGGAGAACCCCAGACGTGTGAGACTGGTGCCACTGTGACCTGGGGGAAAAAAAACCAAACAAAAACCCACCCAAAGCCCAAAGAGACCCCCCCAAAAAACCCTGAAAATGGCTGAGACCTCAGCTTTAAATTACTCCAGAATTTAATTTGCAGAAATCTTTCTGTGGGTAAATAAACTGGCAGAAAAAAGTGGAGAGAAAAGTTACAAAGCTTTATGAAGAAACAGGGCTGGCACTGGACCTGCAGAGAGCCAGACAGGTCTGGAGCCTCTTCTGGCTGAAGGGCTGGGCTGTGATTCCATCCCAATCCCCTACTCCCTGCCTCCCA
>VZTZ01046383.1:0-144629 GCA_013400955.1 Drymodes brunneopygia
GACACAACTGGGAACACAGCTGCCAACTCACTCAAAAGCCAGCTTGAATTACTTAAGGTCAACAGGTACATAAAAAACATCCTTGGTGTAGGAGGAATACCTGTTCAGTATGAAAGGTTCTGCCAAATCAGCAATTTGTTAACCTAGATAACCTAGCAGAGAAGCAGCTTTTTTGCTAGGCATGCCACTTCAAAAAACTACTAGGATCAAAATTCACTGGTAAAATTGAGAAAGGGTCTGCCAAGTTAACTGAGCATGTGATAAAGTAATATGTCTTGAAATTTCACCAGAGGTCCAGACAGTATAAGAATATAATTGCAGGAATATTTGATGTAGACTTTAAAACATGTTCTCTTCTATAATCCTCAGTAGACTGGAGGAGTTTGGTTTATTATCAGATCCCTTTGAAAAAAAAAAAAAAAAAGCTTGTGTAATCTTTCCAACAGAACTCAAGATTCCAGATAAATAAATGCAGCAAGTTTATTGTAAATTTATAGTAATTAGTCTCTCTATTTCAAACAGATAAAAGGGGATACCAAAATGAAGTGTTTTCAATACTCCACCCATTAAGTCCAAAGGTCCAGGTATCTTCCCAACACAGAGCTCAATGAAGGAAAAATTGATGTTTAGGTCTTGCTGCTACTAAGGGGAAATGTCTTTACAGATTACGGAAGACTTTTCCTAGACCAAGTATTTCATGTGGAAAACAGGACTAACACACATATAGCCAATAGTGACATGAGTTAAGGACAAGCTTCTACTTTTCACTGCAGAATTGAGGCAACAGTACCTCTTGAGAAGAAGAAAATATTATTCAGCCTTAAGCCTGAACACAGTCTACTGTATTCCATAGCTGGAAAAAGTTCCCAGTCTCCATGTTAGCTGTAAACCAAATCCTTGTCAACAGAAAGAACTGCTGTTGTGCAAAACCAGAGATCAGTCCAATTCACTGCCCGACTCCAGTTTATAGACTGTTGTAAATTCATCGCTTCTCCAGTTTTTTGTACTTGGCTTCTGCAGAAGGAAAAATAATATTTTAGTACTGGGTAGGTGAAAGCTTTGCACCCTGTAAGCTCATTTACTGTATCAATCAGGATTCTTTTTTACTAATGCATTTAGGCAAATATAATTGTACAACAATTTTTTTAAAGAATCCAGTGCTTAAGTCAGACAATAATATTAATTTAAGCCAAGAGGACTTGGGTGCCTGGTGGAACATTATGAATTCCTCAATTTGCAAGGTTAAACATCAGTCTTTAAAATGTAAGTCAGTGCATACCATAAAAGAGAAATCAAGCCTCATTAATAAGCAATAGTTTAACAACACCTGTACTAGTTCACCATAATATAACTCATTACATGAACCTTTTCCCAATGCTTATCACTTCACACACAATGTTTGTGCTCAAAAGCAGCACAGGGAACTCTGCATCTCAAATTTGTTAAACAAAACAGAATTTACTTTCTTTCTTTTTAAATCCCCTTCTAAGACATTATGCTGCTAGGTCTTAAGAGTGGAGGATGATAGTTACCGAGTTTTTTGGAATATGCATCCAATTTATAAGCTGCCTGCTCCAGAGCTGCAACCTGTTCCTCAATTAGGTTTATTTGTTCCAGAAATGGCTGAAGATCAGCATCTTAAAAAAGCATAAAAATTGTATCTGTCAGTTCTCAGTAACGCACTTCCAAGAAACAGTTCACACTAGAAACACAAGAATTTCTTATTCCATTCTTCAGATAAGACAGTTCAAATGGTCCCCTCCCCCGCCCCAAAATTAAGTGGTGACACAAGTAACAAGAGAATATGAATTAAAATAAGTGTTATTCCTATCAGATCCAGAATCTGGAGTAAACCAGAACACAAATTCAGATGTATTTTCTCTTACAAGTAGTCTACAGACCCTAAAGCTGTTAAGAAATATACAAGACTGGCATTGTATAGCAGCACATCTGTATCAGTGAGTTTTCTTTCCTTCAGCACTAATGGAGAGTGAACCTTCTGACTCTAAGATGCTTTATTTCCCAAACAAGTGCACCATTCATTACACCCTTACCTTATTTGGTATACTTACATTTCTGGTTTAAATCCTTCAGATTTCTACTGATGTTTATAGCAATATCTTTCATTTCTAAGTACTTCAAGCTAGTCAGCTTATTCATGTTTTCCAAGAGTTTGTAGTCTTCACTGGTGGCTTAAAAAATAATAAAGTTTTATTATTTTTATCCGGTTTGAATTGTGTGCAGACTCTTCAAGAGAACAAGAGATTTCAAACCAACAGCCAAATGAAGCACAACAGTTTAGATAGCAATACAGGTTTTTAGTATACATTCTACAAAAAGATGACATTTTGTGAATTGCAAAAATCAACTGCACTGATGAATTCACTTCTAAATTTTTATTTTGAGAAAAATTTCCTAAGTCCTCATATTTCTGCTCTTAATTCTGTCAGTTAGACACTTATGTTTACAAAACAGATGGCACTAAACCAGACTGGTAATCTGTAGCATATACCCTTCAAGTCTGTGCAAATCAGTAGTGCTGTGGAGTGCTTACAAAATAAGAGCCTATGGAATTAGAGCCTATGCTCACTAAAGGTGAGGAGTTTACTTTCATCCAGTTAATTCTGCACAGCAGTTTATTCTAAAGCATAAATGCTGGAAAACATGTATGATCCTTGCTCTCAGAAGAAAAATAACTCCACTCTCTGTAGTGATTCCCTCCTACTCTGTCTTAACCTAGACTGTGTTTGTTTGATTGATTTTCCATGCACAAACTTCTTCAAGATGAAAAAGAATTTTTAAGCTGCTGATATCATGCCGAATTGTTCTGAAAAATATTTGTACTATTCTGGGACTTCATTAAGTTAATATAATTAATCTCCGTGCTATTAGCAGCCAAATGTGCCAAATTTGGACTGCCAGTATTACCAGATGGGATGTAAACAGTCACAGTTTAGACAAACTACACAACAGATTTCTTTGAAACAAAGTTAAAAGAAAGAAGAACTTGCAGGTCAGTACTGCAGTGCCTCACCTGTCAGTTCACCTGTCAAGTACGTGGCCATTTTGCTGAACATGTCTTTGCAGAGTTCATTGATGTCTGCCTCTGCTGGCTCCTTAGCTTCCTCTGCGGTTTCAACAGCAGGATCCTCTACTCCGGGTAAAGACATTACAGGGTTAAGGCAAAACTACAGCAAGTCCAGAAACACACCAGAAAGATTAAATGGTCCCATTTTTTTCCCCCTCAAGCTGCCTACAGCTACTGCCCATGTAAGTTGTCTACTTTACACTAAGGGGTAACAGAGTATGGCAGTTTCTTTGAAGCAGCACCAACATTATTTCAAAATACTTTAGGGAGAATTCAAGAGGCAAGCACCCGACCTGACCGCACTCACAAGCATCAGTCCCCCACTGTGCTTAGACAGCAAAGCAATTTGGGGAGAACTTCTGAGCGGCTGCGCGCAGTGCTGCTGTTTGTTTCTAGTCACTGACTCGGAACAGAAGCACAGCTGTCCCAGTCCTCTTCACATGGCCTACAACAGATCCCGACCTGTGGAAAGCGGCAATCGCCGCTTTTCTTCTCCAGATCCGTTTCCACCACAACCTGCCCCTGTTCGGCCCCTCCCCAGAGCAGTCCGACACCTCTTCCCCAACCCGACAGGCCGCAGCAGTAGCAGGCGCAGGCCCAGCCCGGCCTGCACAAGCCGAGCCGNGCTGTGGGAAAGAGACAAATATCGAGCTGTAAAACTTGGTACGAGGTTACTCTGCCCCAGCTGTTAAAAGTGAAGCAGAACCGAGAGTGCCTG
Source organism: Drymodes brunneopygia (assembly GCA_013400955.1). Classification (NCBI taxonomy): domain Eukaryota; kingdom Metazoa; phylum Chordata; class Aves; order Passeriformes; family Petroicidae; genus Drymodes; species Drymodes brunneopygia. Next base: position 3,807 of record VZTZ01046383.1, read on the forward strand.
GCTTGTGCTCGATGCGGCTGCACCGTCAGTGCGATCGTCTCCCCTTCGCCACCGCACCGGCGCGCTCCTTGCAAGGGCACCGGCAGGGCTCTCACAGCGCACCCCCGCTTCAGGGGCTGCTGCCAGCCCCACCCTCACCGGCAAACTCTTCAGTCCTGTGTTTGACGACGTCTTCCTTCGGCTTAGCTGATCTGCTTACATCTGCAGGTCTCAATGCCATTTAAAAGCATCTCTTCTGTTGCTGATGAGAAGTACCGGCACAATAGTCTGTCCTGTGGTGCATGTTGCTGTGGTTGCCACAGCAGTGTCTACGTAGGTTTTTTTCAGTCCATAGTGTAAGTAGCACTATATAAAAATAGTGCATCTAAGAACTGAGTCTGTTGTTAAAAACGTCTGCCAGTAGTAAGTATACAAATTTTTATTTAGAAAAAAAATAAAAAGGGCATTCCCTCTCCTCCTTTTAAGTAGTAAATATTTTTCTTGCTGTTCACATTGGGGTGGGAAGTTTATTGGTTTCTTTTTTCTACAGTACAACAGTATATATTTCTCTTCTTATGTGAGATGTCTAACACCACTGCTGTTTAGTTTTTCATGAAGCTAAAAGTTGTTTCTGGAAGTAGCTTCCACTGAGAAGCATTATAAAAGAAGTTATACTAGAAGTATAACTGTTCTTTCCTGGTAGCGAGTGCTTGGTCTCTGTACTGATTTCAAACTGAAATTCATCTCCAACACACTGTGAATGGTCTGTCTCTCCTCAGATGTGACAGGCACTAACAAGGGGCAACATATCAATGGCTAAATGCCATCACCTTCCACCTTTTGTGATGGAGAAGCTCAGATGTTCAATCGAGTATTTTGTGTATAAGCTGGCCACAGCATATATAAAGTTTGATATGTATATAATGAATTATGAAAATTGTATTTTCTTAGGAAAAATCACTTGCACAATGTACACTAATGCATTTCTTCTTAAAACCCACAATCACAATCCTTTGGAGATCATGCTCCAGAAACAAGGCGAGAACCTTCCCATCTGAAGTCCAGCAAAGTCAGCTGAAACTTTTTGGCACTCTCCAGTAGGCCCTAACAAGCTCTGCAGTTTTAACACCTGAGAAGCTGCAGGGCAAGGCAACACAGGAGTTTATGTGAACTTCCTCATAAACCTGAGTTTTGCATAGGCAATGATAAGGAAGATAACAGTCATGCAGAAGAGAGCCACGATGTTTTCCCACATTGCCCAGCTGGTAGGGGCGATTCCCTGGCTGCATAGGTAGGCTTCACCAGAACACCTGCAGAAAACCACGGGGCACAAGTTCATATTACTAAATGGCACACAGCTTCAGGTAATTACTTTTATTCCTGTTTCATAAAGATCCTTCTACCCCCAACTCTGGAAAACAGGTGATAGAAATAGCCCATCATCAAATAAAGTTCAAGGGACAAATCTAGATCTCTAGTTCTCGTAATTTTTCAGTAGCAACCTAATTCTTCTTTATAGATAACTGGCAATTTATACAGAAACCTCAGAACCACCTTAAACTGTAGTAAGTACAGAAGTGTTAGTTCAAAAGCCATGGAAACAGTACTCTAGCACTGTTCCCTGCAAAATACTCCGTTTGCCATCTCTCTGGTACATGTCAGGAAATAGTTGCACTGCTACAGCTTAAGGTATCAATAGCCAGGAGTATTTCAAATGGGGCGAAACGGAGCACTGCGAGAGAGATACATTGGCTCTCTGCTGTATCTGCAGGGAGGTTAATATTTACAAACAAGTTCTGTTGGGGAGGCATGTTTCTGGTCACATGTCTGCTGCTTTCCAGCAATTCTGCAGCTGTCCATGTGTTGCATTTCCATTGTTAAGTGACCCTGGATTTGTTTAGGAAAACTGGTCAATTAGGGTTAGGTTATCAAATACAAAACTTAATTTAGCTCATCTGCCTATTTTACAAGTAAAGTTTCATCCCTACTTCACTCTTGGGTAATTGTGGAATCCTACTATATAATCCTAAAATACCTTACTTTGGGACATGTTGTTGAGACTGGTTTGTAAGTGGTTATTTTGAGAATAGTATAAAAATTTGACACACTCAGACTTCCCTTTAAGCATCACGATTCAGGCCCAGAACCAGCATGAGTTACTTACATTTCTTCTGAAATACTGGGGGGACAACTGCCTGTATCTCCCACAAACACTGTAGCATTTGGAGTCTTCTCACCACAGAAGTAGAGATCTCTGTACTCATTCACCTGAAGAGCCTAGGGAAAGAGGCAGATACAAGATTTTTGCAGAGTTCACGGTTTGGGGTATTAAAATTGCAACACTTGAAAGGAACTTGATTATAAGAATACACATAGCACCATTCTTGGAATCATATCTTCACGTTCCTTTTTATTTTCAAGCTCTTAATCACTGCCTTTCTTAGGAATTGCTCCAAGCTCTGCATGCAGGGTGGTTTGGTGTTCCAGGCCTTGGCTTCAAAGTTACTCAGCCACAGGTCTCTGTCTTGCCAGCTACAAGTTCCTGTTCATCCACTTTCACCTGGGTCAGTCTACTGATCCAGAAAACCATGTGGCTGCATGCAGACACCCCAGCACCACCACACTGAAGGCACGGCACAGTCAGCCAAGGCAAGAGGTGAAGGGTTCCCCAGCACTGGCATCCTGCACTCACTGCTTTCTCAGAGGACACTTCCACATTGAGTAACACTGATGAAATACCTCAGTGATACCCAAACAACGAAGTCTCACACATCTCCCACCCTGCACCAGCTCCAGCATTCATTTCAGTCATTTCTACTCAAAGTAGGACACTATTCCTTCCGAAGAGGCTTGGCCAGGATGAAAACAGGAGATGGAAACACAACTCCCACCCATGACCTGCTCTGTTTATTTACTGTGTTTCAAGCAGCTGCACCCTTAGATTTCTGGTACCCCAGCTCCTTACTATTAAGAAAAGTCAAATTTCACTTCAGAGGAAGCCACACTGAAGACTGAGACACTTGTGCACTATTGTAAATCCTTTAACTAGTTGGAAAGTCATTGGCCTCAGACTGGCCACCCATACATTAGTGTCTGGAGAGGCTGTACAATATTTGATATTATTCTAAACCACAGGGATCAACTATTCAGGCTAGGAATTAGTGCTTCACTGGACAGCTTGCTCTGCTGCTGTCCAAGCAGCACTAATTCTGTACCACAAAGTGTTTGTTCAGTCTCTGAGACTTCCAGCTCTCACACAGAGTTCTAACTTTTGCTTCCTTTTTGAGTCTGGCTGGTTTGGTTTTTGTTTTTTTTTTACCACGTTAATGCAATGAAAAAAACCAAATATGGCTTTTAAGAGAACTTAAGTTTATACTCAAAACCTCTCCAGGAAGCAGCAATGTGGCTACATTACTCAGGGAGACTAATGCTACTTTCTACTTACAGTGAGGCCATATCGGGGGATGCTGAAGTACTTGAGCCAGTTCAGCCAGCCCATCACTGAAGGGAGGTTCACTAAGAGGCCTGAAAAGATCTGAAATAGAACAGAAGAGATTGATGGATCACAAACTCTGTTTACTGCAAATAGTACCATTCCTGCACAGACGCTGCAGTTCCCAGCAGAGGTGCACTGGGATTGAGGGACCTGCTATCATGCCTGTACCCACAGACATGAGTTGGAGCCCTGCAGCACCCCCACGCTGCTGGCCCAACAGCACACCCAAGTACTTCAGCTGAAGTGCTTGTAAAGAGGGCAGAAAGGTTTTCTGTATCCACATATGAGCTAAGAAGCATGCTCACAACTCCTTACTCAGGAGGACTGTCCTACAGTAGAGCTAGCCAGAGGCAAAAGAAGGATAACTGGGAGATGAGAATGTGGAGAATCAAAAAGGAGAAAAATGAGGAGCCTTAAGGGCTGTTATTATTTCAGTCTTCCTCTCTGTCCTACGTTTTTTATCCACGCTTTCTCTTGTCTGGAAAAAGATTTGCTTTTACTTCTTAGCACTAGTGGTTTTCATAGCTAGACATGACGCTTCAGCCTCTGCTTCATCACAGGTGATCTTGCACTTACCCCACTGACCTGCAGGATATGCATGTGTCACTCCTTACATACCGTGACAACTCCATGTACACCAGCTGCCCTTCACTACACACGCACACTTTTCACCCACAGCAAGCAGTTGAAGCAGGACACTGTCATTTGACTTATTGCAAAGGCAGATTAAATTGCAAATCGAAGAATAAGGGATGTACTGTGGCTCAGAGTATGTACACAGACAGTGACCAGGAATCGTCTAACAAGGAGCATGTAACTTGGTAGGTCTCACAGTCAAGAAGTTTCATCACGAGCATCACCTCTTTGAACAAGAATTCACAGCTCTCATCTATGAATAGTAAAAATTCCTTTCTCTCTCTCTTGTTCTCTTCCTTCAAAAATCCTTGGGGAAGAGTGTTGAAGTAATTTCTTGAACCCCAGGGCAATACTGAATTACAAAAAAGAGAGGGTTTGCACCTTCTAATCCCACTTGGGCAGCAAAAATTAATGCAAAAAATCAACAGATCCAAAGTTTATTTCAAGGCTTTTTCCTTTTAAATTATCTAGTTAATCACTTAGATATCTAATACTGGAAATGCAATTTTTTTTAAAAAATCAATCTTTGTAAGGACAATTTAATAAAAACAAACACTTCTTCAGGGCACATTGTTTGGAAAGCTCTGGTGGTATCACCACTGAATTGCACCTGACCCTTAGACTACAAGCTGACAGAAGTATATCTTTGACTACAGTGACAATAAAACCACAAACACGGGGCTGATGTGCCACTGGACTATGAATATTTTAGCCTGCCTAGGGCAAGCTCAACCCAGTCCTCTCAGCAAGTCTCAGCTGTTTCCTCCCCTCCACCAAAGGAGCACACACCCCCTTAAATACTTACAAGCATCAGGACAAAACAAATAGTGATGAGCAGATTGGCCACAGCCACCACATCCATCCCAGCACTGATAGCCAGGGACATGGCTGTGGCAGTGTAGGACACCAGCATCAAGGTCAGCATGAAGAAGAAGAACCGCCCTGCAACAGCTTGGTATCCTGTCAAAAACCAGAAAGGTAGGAGTCCAGTAAACACCCACATTATGAATTCCAGAGAGGTACCCTTGGATTCCTATACAAGACAGGCAAATCAGGAAGAAAGACCAAGTTTGGAGTTGGCAGGAACTATGCACACTTCAAAGGCCCAAAGAGCATTACCAAAAGACGTTGTCAGGCAGGTCCCTATCTTAGATTGCTGGTGTCTCTGGCCCTGCCCCGGAGTCCTCCAAAGTTATGATGCCAAGCACTTAAATCAGTTGAAGGTTCAAGTAGCAGTATGTCACAGATACAGGAATTAAGCTCTGGCTAAGTCAGAAATCAAATGTGTTGGAAGACAACAGGTTCAATGAAAGCATCAATTCTTTACCAATCATCCAGTAAGTGATGCATGAGAATATGATGGCTGGAGTAGTTCTCATGGGCAGCAGATCTCCTATCATCAAGGCCAGGAAGTAGGCAGACACACGGTAATATCCACTGGTGTACTGATGGCTGCAAGGACAGGAAGGAGGGGAGTTGTACAGGTTTAGAGGTTCTGCAGGAAGCAGGCTCAGAGTGCCTGTTTGGTTTATCCTGATTTGTTTTCTGCTCCTTCTACCACTGACTCCTCTCTATGCAAATTGCTTATAATCTCTGGGCTATCAGTGACACTCAGTGAAAGTGAAGTAAGGGCTGAACTGTCTCTCAGACCCTGCAGTCAAACTGACAGCCCTCCAAGGAAAGTGGATAAAAGACTGTGTGATTGCTAAGTAAAATATCATAAAAAACCTTGTCTCTTTTCAAAGAGAAAGATCCTTAATACAAGAGCACAGGGAAGCATTAGACTTCTATAAACTGGAGGAACACTTCATCCACTGCTAACTCATATGGCTGCTTCCAGGGAAGAAGGAATGATACCCATCAATGGGAAAACACCTTTGGGACATCAACTCACCTCCAGTTCACAGGGCAATTAAATGTCATTATGACTGTTCTGCTGCTTAATGGTGCTCAAGAAAAGATGCTTTAACTGGTGAGGTGCCTAAATCCCCATTGACACAGCTGGTAAACTACACTGGCAAGCAGGGCAGATTAGCATGAAATGGCAGTGTGGGGGAATTTCACTCCTGAGCAGCTGTTAGGGACAATATTAAGCTGCTCTGAGCAGCCTGTGGGTGGACATGAACATTCCAGGCATAAATCTCCAGCTTCCCTTTTACTGCATAGGATCTGTCTCTTGCCCTTCCATTGCATGAGCTGGAGCCACCTCCAAACTACACTTTCAACATATACATATGTATACATGTATGTATACTGTATGTACATGCATTCACATACATAAACACACATACAAACACATATACATATATGTATATATNCCCCAGCTTTTAGCATTTCTGTAGAGCTCCCTGCTCTACAGACTAATTTAGCATTACTATTACAATCTGATGTTGCAAGGGAGCAATCAAGTCTTTGGTGGTAATAATTTTGTTCACCATGTAAGATACTCCCCCATCTCATTCCAGGGTATGAGACAGTCCAAGTGCCATACTACTTACACAAATAGTTTCTTGTCTCTGATGAATAGCTCAATTGCAGAGACACTGGAAAAACACTGGTTTGTAGTGACAAAAAACAAGGATCCAACCCTAGAAGGCAAAACAGAACAGTGGCAAAGTGAGGGAACAACTAGATCAAACACTGGCAGCCTCAGACATCATTATACCATCAAGTCAGTGCTTTTCCCTGTCCACAGAATGGAGATATTTAATTGTGCTACTGTAAATCTCAGCTGTATCCTTTATCTTCCCTTTTACATCCCCTTTGTAATTATGAGCAAGCCTGACAGAACTGTGGCCCCTTTAGGATCCCTGGCAATTCCATACTGAGGCTTGTGAACACAACCCTCCTTTATATTCCAAGTGGATTCCAAGGCCTTCCTTCCCTGTGCCTCAAACCTGACTGCTACAAATAGAAAAATGAGCAAAGCTGTGGCTTTTCATCTTACCGATTCTGAATGCCACTTCGGTCCAGTTTTACACCAAAAAAGATAGCACCCACAACCAAGGCTAGAATTATGGTCACTGCAATCTGGAAGTGGAAAGAAGAAAGGAAAAGGAAAATCCTTCAGGTAAGTCAAAAAGTTAGGAACTAACATTATTGTCATATGCAGGGTTTAAGATTCACACCTGCCTAAAGCCTCGCTCTTGTGGGGCAATGTATACCTATGACACACACATTTAAAATCCTTATGACAGTTTTTCAGATTTTATCCTCTTCACTTTTCTACTTCGTTCTTTGGCTAGAAGAAGAAACATGTAAGTAGAAACACGCTTACAGAAGTAACCGAGTTTAAATTTTAAAGTGAGGCACAAAATTAATATCACCCTAGAAGATCCCCACATGACCCAAAGAATGGAGCACTTCCCCCCTACCTCAATCTTCAGTGCAGTAGTCCTTATGCTAAACTAAACTGGAGATTTTTTCCAAAGGCCACAAAGGTAGCTGAGCATCTAACTTCACTTACATGGCAGTGGCACAGGACTTTTCTATTTCCCTGTCTGCCTTTGAAAACATGATTCTGTCCTACAAACTGCAGATTATGTGACTGAGAGCAGCAAGAATCTGAGACTTCTGGCAATTGTTACCTACTTGTGCAATGGAGGCCTGTGGGTTCCGGATGAGATTTTTCAGGGAACGCTTGGACACCCAGTAAAGCTGAGTGAGGAATCCATTTGCATAGGTAATCTCATGCTCCTTCTTGGACAGTCTCTGCCTGCTTCCCCGTCCAAACTCCACTTTCCCCAGTGCTTCCTTTGTGCTCTGATACAGGCTGGAGTTGAGATATTTCTGGTGTAGCACATCTACCACACTGCTATCCACGTTGTCTTCTGCCACTCCATTTCCACTGCTCACTTCTGAGTGAGAAAAACAAGATACAGCTTGTGATTCCCTATGAACCTGACCTTCAGATATGGCCCATCAATAAGCTCAGCAATTGTGGAAGCTAAAGAAAATGGCCAAAATGTCCAGAGAATTTGAGTTGTTCAAGCCTTAGCTCTGAGTTTAAGAGGCTAGCTTGAGTGACAGGTTTTTCCTAAATTTTTAATCAAACCTAGCTAATCTGCCCATTCCTTCTGGCATAAAATGGTCATATTCTTGTAACAAGGCACCAGAAGACCTTTGTGTCATTGAATTTGGGCAAGATCAATGTTTGCTCTGATTCATGTCACTGAAAACTGCTTTACAAAATCTGTTCCCTTATAATCCTTCAGTCAACGATGTGCTATATGACCCCCAAGCAAGTATTTCCAAACATTTCACTCACTATATTGATAGAGAATTTGTTCTCTAACAGTCCCAGTCTCTTTCACTCTCCTGTAAATCCAACACTCCTTAGCCTATCTATCTTGTCTTCTCTGCAGCAGCCTCTTATGTAACTGAAAACTTCTGTCAGCTGCCTCTTGAGACTAAGCAGTTCTAGTTTTTCCAATCCTTTCCTCACAGATATTTTTTAAAAATTTTTGGTATTTGCCATTTCTCTCCTATACTACTGAATTGAAAAAATCCCTTAAAAAAGTTTTCTGAGCTCCTTAAAGAAGCCCAAAACAAAGTATATCTATTAGTAAGAAAAATAAAAGGATAATGAAATGCCCTTACTTGAGGAAACCCAGAGAATAAAAGCTTGCCGTCACCACATACAACTTCCCTCCTATACTAGCCAGCAGTGAATTTCTCCTTCACAATTTACCTTTTCCTGTGTCCACAGGTCTGTGATCTTCCTTGTTTGCTGCCACAGCAGTTGAATCACCATTTATGACATCAAGGAAGAAGTCAGCTGGATTATTGAAGGGTTCACATTCATATCCTTAAAAAAAAATGGAACAGACCAAACCAAAACCACACATGCAACATGTTTGTATTGCACAGGGCACACCTTAGGTCAGATCTAATACTATATCACTTTTCCATAACCCTGTTACCAGAAAACTTCACTGCTTTTCAAAAGTGTTACTTTACAGCAGTAGATGGGCAGGATTTAGGAGATGGTGAATCTGGGGTATCTAAAGAGCTCCAAAGTTGCTTATTCACTGATTTCAGGAGAAGACAAATCTCTAACTTGTTTCTACACAGCTCAGCATGGACAACTCTTGCCTCCTCCCAGGTGCTGTTCAACCACATCCCACTCTAAAAGACACGCAGTTCCTCAGTAGAGCTTCCTGGATGTCTCCTCTACAGCCTCCAATATTTCTTTCAGAGGCTCAACTCTTGTTGGTGTTTCCCTGGTCACAAGGATGAGGAAGGGCTGACCAAGAGCAGCTTCTTATAATACAGTTCTAAGTATGGGACAAGGAGGAAAATAAAAAAAACCCAAACCCACAGATAGCTTTACAGCTTCCCTGAGAGAAAGGAAGTGGGCTACTAAGATGAGCAGCAGAAGTACTGACATTGGTTAAAGCACCTCCCTTAGAGCTAGGGAAAGCTTACAATCTAATGTGTCCATGGTTGCATCTAAAGATTGGAAGCTCATATTCTCTGTTCATTATAGTCAGACACTCTCAACCTGCTTACCTGGAGAGAGGGCAGCCAGCCAACAGTGCAACTATTAACGCATCTTAAGACACACCATAATTTTGTCCTCTTGGCTGCCCACCTGCATTCAGTCCAGAGCATATTTTTGATCAATCTGTACAGATTGCTGCCAATCTGCAGGCTGTGGCTCAAAAACCACTGGATGTGCCACCAAGACCTGGTACAACTGCAAGCATTATCCTGTCTGTTGGACATTATGCTCCTACATGTCCAAGCGATTCTTGGCTTTTGTCCTCATGCAAGGCAAAACAAAGGCAAGAGAGAGCCATGCTCTCTTGTCTGAAAATTTTTTTGTTTCTCGATCTTTTTCCTGTTCTAACATAACACTGCTCAGACTGTATGTGTACAGTCTCCAACATCCTAGTGATAGAAAAGCATTGGACTGTTATCCCATGCTAGGGCAAGAATCTACACACAGATTTAACTCATGAGCCAGTTGCTTTTGCTCTTGGCATGGAAGACTTACCAATAGAACTGAAGTACTCCAGAGCATGCTTTGCAGGACCGTGGTACAGCACCTTTCCTGAAGCCAGTAATGTCAGACTGTCAAACAGCTTGAATATGGAGTAACGGGGCTGATGGATGGAAAATATGATGGTTCGCCCTCTTCTTGAGAGCCTGACATGGAAACAAAGTATCTCTTAAGTACACCACACTTTGAATTTCAGGAAAGCAAACCCCAAGTATCCAAATCCAAGACTTATACTTGGCAACTTCTCAGGGTCTTGACCCAGAAACACCATAGTTCTCCCTTCTCTGTCACTGTGTCAGATGCTGCCTGCAAGACCTTCTAGACAGCACCCATCATTACAAGAGACCATCACTGCAGTCCAGGTAGCCAAAGTATGATGATGTCTGTAGCTAGCAAAGCCTGAGGCCACAGCTGTGTATAAACACTCCTCATGTGTTTTTTATACCAGACGTCAACCTGACTAACTGGAGCAGTCCTACTGTGCTCAATGGCAATACCAGGTGTTACTTATCAGGCTGTAGAAGTCTGGCCAGCTGAGATTTCTCTTAGGTCTTCTGCTGAAGATTTACTCTAAAGAAATTTCAAAACAAGTTTCCTTGAAGTTTGTCAGATGCTCTTTCAAGTGCTTTAGCACTGATGCCCAACAAGGACCCTTGATGATCAAAGACCTATATCCACAAACACCAGAGCAAAGCACCCCCCACAAGCAAAACCAGACAACATGCCACAAACGCAGGAGGAGGATTAGAAAGTCATTCTCATTAAATAAGCATTTTTCATCCTCCTTGCATGTAACTTTGTTCTAATTGTCAGAAGACAGTTCATCTCCAAAACACTGAGACACGGAGGGTAAATCTGCCGGTGAAATCTTATCTGCGTTCAAGACTGTTGTCAGGAGTGGAGGGGCCCTTTGTAATAGACTCAGATGGAAGGCCAAGAAATTACTATTACAAGACCTGACCTCCCAGTCCACCCCTCGTTGTGGCAAAGGGAAGCTGTCCAAGCTACATCTGCTGTTTGGGCTCAAATCCAATGCTTGCTGTGCAAAGATTCCCATAAACTTAGAACGGCTTTGGAAAAGACCCAAACAAATAATTTAGCACCACTTCTGAGTCTATTTGTCTAGCTTTTTTTTTTTTTTTAAAAAGGACCACTGTAGCTACTCAGTCATAAGAACATTCCTTTTCCTACTAATGAGTTGACAACCAAATTGCAACACAGCCCTGAAGAACTGACTCTTACTTCTTCAGAAGGATGAGGACTGCATTGGCTGTGCTGGCATCAAGGCCAGTTGTTGGTTCATCCAGAAAAAGGACCGGTGGCTCTGTGATGAGCTCCATCCCAATGTTGGTTCTCTTCCGTTCCCCTCCAGACACTCCCCGGATCAATTCAGTTCCTACCTGCAAGCAGAAGAAATCAGATATTTGCAACAAGACCCAGTCAGGACATGCTCTGGAGTTGTGGGCTTTTCACACCCAGCAGCCGTTTTTATTTTCAGAGTCCCTTTAATGAACTCTAGGGCCAGCAGCAGGTGAGTTTGACTCAGGGTGAGGGACTGTGTAGCTGTAGTATGCTGAGCCTGATTTTCAGAGGTAACAGGTACCTTATGATTTCAGGATGACACTAACAAGGAAGAGACAGAGTGAGGCCACAGCATTCAGAGGAGGCATTGGTGTGCAGGGATGCCTTTTTTTGGTAGCTTGCCTGTTAATACAAGCTCTGCACAGAACTTTTTCATCAAAGACCAGTTTTCCATCCCTCAGAGCTTTCAGAAACGAGAAAACAATTTTTTTGTCTTGTCCCACAAAGCCGGGAAGTGACTAAACAACTTTCCAAGATGCAATGACTAAGTGACTCTTTCCCTTCTGAATTTATATAACATGCTGGACGTGGTCCAAAATCTTCCCCTTTTAGTAGCAAATACAAATACCTCTCTCCAAGCTCCCTCCTGAGCTGGAGACTGATTTCTTGCATGCAATATGCTTTAGTCAGGTTCCTGTTTAGCTTCCTGTAACTGCACTACATACACCATACTGCCCAGAGACAAGTCGTTCAGTTTCCAGAGGCAGAATGATTTCTGAGAAAGGTGTTCTTGCTGCTCACCTTGGCATCAGCCACTTTGCTCAACCCCAGCTCATTGATTATCTGTGTGACTCGCTCTTCCTTCTCTTTAATGCTGATGGAGCTGGGGAGTCGCAGGGCAGCAGAGAATTGCAGGTTCTCCCTCACCGTCATTGTGCCCATGACAACATCATCCTGAAATGACAAATGGACGGTTGGAAAGACTCCTCAGCTGCTTCAGTGGGCACCAGAGACCCTTAGCGTCAGTTACTGGGTAAGCTGTTTGCAGACCACAGTGGAACCCGGACTGAAGGACAACTCCCCCTTCAAACTTTATATGCAACTCCCCCTTTCAATTTTACATGACATGAAATTCAAAGTCCTTCAGTAGCAGTCAAGGGGAGAGTGCAGCTCTGCAGGCCCCACAGCTTACAGTACCAAGCACCACCTCAGCCTGCTTTCAGGCTGAGAAGTTCAAGTGCAGAGAGTGCCACTTTGTACTGCATTTTTTACTAGTCAAAATGAGACAGAGCAGGTAGTGATTTTGTAGTTAAACTTCTGTCAGTCTAGTTGGAGCCAAAGGACATTGCCAGTGCTCAGTGTTCAAGGTAGAGACATGCAGGGAATCACCCTGGTCAGCCCTGTTCCCCATTACAGGCCACACCTCACTGTGGTCCAGAGCACCTGCTGAGTTCAGCTGCAAACAAGGAGCTTTCTCCAGCTCCTCACTGGCAGCAGTTTCTCAGAGAAGCAAGAATATTGCACCAAGATGCTCCTGCCATGTCTCAGCTATGTATAACTCTTGGACCTAAGACTTTATTCTGAGGGTTATAAAAGCTTCAACAGTCATGTGCACTTTGAGGGAGAATCAAGTCTATCCAGCTGACAGACCTGGGCAGCCTACAGCAACCTGCAACAACCATGAGCCAAACAGATTTGTCATCAGGTCCATTCAGAGCTCCATGCCTCTCCATCACCCCCACTCTGGTATTTGTACCAATTCTGTATCCTACCATATGATGAGAAAAGGGCTGTAACACAGGGTAGCTGCTGAGAAATATGCCTGTTAAATCAGGCATCTTTGGAAGACATCCCTAAGCTGCTGGACAGCAGCTTCTTGCCTAATTTGGGACTTTGCCCACATCAGATGTAGTGCATCACTAGTACAAATGATGTACCAGTCAACCATATTTGGCACTGGAGTTAACAGAGGAAGACAAGAATGTGCTGCTTTGCTGCCAAAGATGGTTTAGGCTTTTCGTACCTTCCCTTCCCACAATCCCTCAGTCTCTGACCCTTGCCTCCCATTCTCCACTCTGATCCACCAATACAACAGTTGGGTCACTACTCTGGAAACTAAACTGTGAATTTAAGCTTAATACCAAACATAACCAACAGTGGGATGACACCTTGACTCTCACAGGATGAAGAGAGAGACCACCAGCAGTTTTATAGGGATAACATATGACTTAGCATGCCTATATGCTTATCTGCATAAAAATGATCCCATAATTATGTATTTAGAACTTCAGTGTTGTTTGTAGTTTTTGGTCCATCTTTATTGATCCAGGTAGTACTGCATGGGTTGGGAAGGGGGAAACACCATTTAACATTTCATCAAGTTGCTTATCATTGTAAGGTTATGTTTGGTTGCTCTGGACGTTTAAGAGACAAATGTCTCAAATTGTGACCACTTGCAAGAAATTTACTGACTATTCATCAGTCACAGAGGATTTGGGGATCTCTGACCTGCAGGATCAAGGTTCGGCACCAGTCTCATCCCACAGATCCTCCCAGAGCCCCCCAGCTGGCAGCTTTCAGCTGCCTATGTCACATTTGCCTGCAGTCAGAGCCCTGGATGGTTTCCAGATTTGGCTGCTCATACGGCTGCCAAGAATCCCCTACTCCCCAAGTTCCCCAGGGCTTTGAGGGTCTATTATTGGTCCAGGCCTCCACCCACTTCCACAGATTCAGCTGGCTTTTCCTGTCTCCGAGTGGAATGAACCTCTGTCGCAGCCAGCTAGAATCAGAGGAAGAACAGCAGGGATCTATTTATTTCCTAGAATTATTGTCTGATAGTTTGAAGGTACTTCTGCCAGCTAGAACTGCTTCTGAGTTTAACAACAAGAGATTTTGGGTGTCATGGTTTTTTTATCTCCCTTTTAAAAAAATCTTTGCTAGCACTTCAGGGCAGAGTCCAAAGGACAAGTAACAGTAGCCCAGCAGTTTGGGCATCCATGTGGCTGTGGGAAGACAAACACCTCTGTGCTTGACTAGGTTGGAGTAACGGTTTCATCTTCTTGTCTTCCACATCCCAGATCAAAACTAAAAACTGTAACATCTGAGTTATCAAATTAGGCTCTATAGAGATCACCTAAATTACCTAAACTAGTAGTTCATGTTTCCTCATCTTATGTGGTTTCCATCCCAAGATCTCCAAGGCCTCAAGGAAGGCAGTAACTCACCTGCACAACATATCCTGAGATGCACTTGAAATTTGGAGGTTGTGGGATGCCATCTATAAGCACTTCTCCAGACAGACCTGCTGGGTCCTTTCTGGCAGCCAGCACATCTAGGAGACTTCAGACAAACACCAGGCATTAGGTTTTGCAATAACTGCTGCTTTTACCCTTGACTGGATAAGTAACACCAGCCAGGACTGAGTTACAGCCTGCTCACAGCATGCTGCAAACCAGAGGGCACAGGAAGGGGCTTCCCCTACTTGGCAGGCTTTAGCTCTTTGTCCAGAAAGTCTGGTGTACATCCAGGATTTTCCAGCACACGGTGTGCCACAGCAGTATGGCAGTGTACAGACGCTCACAATTCACAACAGTCAACCCCCTACAGACATAAACTTGGTCTGTGTATTTACAGATAACCTCAAATGCACAGGGACAAAAGCACCCTGCTGAGTCGTTGCAGGCTGCTCTCCAGCCAGGGGAGCACTGAACTAACTCCTCTGATCTCAAGGAAATTAATCCATATGGGTATAAACAAGACAAGAGTTAAGACTAATTCTAGAAAGTAATTTTTTTAATGTATCACTGGATTCTCCTTACTGCCAATGCAGAGGCCAGCCTGTCTGCCAGATAAGTAAACTGCCCTGATGAAATGCTGCTCTTGAAAGCATCCTGATTAACCAGCAGACTCCTTAGAAAAGAAGATCAATGGTCACCACAAAGACACCTGTTCACACCTGTGTGAACCCTGACCATATTTGCGAGTGTCTGACACTCTTAAAGTCAGAGAGTGACAGAGAGCTCTCTTACCGCAGGAGAGAAAACAGCATTAGCACTGGAGGGAGATAGTCTACATGGTATTTCTCTGTCCCTTCATCCAAACAACTCGAGCATGTGTGCATCCCCACCAGCAGGCCACAGCCAAGCTGGGATAAAGATCCAGAGAATCCTACAGACTGCATTACACCATACTCCTGTCAGTTGTCAGAAAGTGGTCTGGCCTAGCAGCTTCAATGAAGTCTTGTAGCAGGGAGTTCAAGAGGGGGTGACGTCTTCCATGCTCCAGGGAAGCTTGTACCCCATCCCCACCCCATTACCAGTTAGGACAGAGCCTACATCTGAGCTCCAGTCATCCTGGTATCTCAACTCAGGCCACCACCAAAGATGACTGCAGGATTACAGAGCACCAGCCGGAGCAGATGAGGGGTGTGACACAGTCACGGTGCAAGAACTTCAGCAAAGCTGACAGAGGGGCAGGAGGCCAAACTGCATCACCAGATTTCTCAAAGGTATGCAAAGGTCTAAGCAGATACCTCACATCTTCCCTAACCCTCAGAATCCCAAATATACTTTGAACAGCTGACTGTTCTTTTAAAGGAGCAGAAGGTACTCACGAAGATTTCCCACTCCCTGTTGGCCCCAGGATAGCATTCAAGCCTGGTTTCATAATGCCACTGGAAGAAGGAAAAGAGTTGTTTACAAATAAGGACATTTACAAGGACCATCCATATGCAGATTTAAGTATACATGAGATGTGAACAAAATGCTGTTGAAAGAAAAACTTCAGAGATTAAAAACTTCTTAAATCTGAAATCAATAAGCATTTTTCCTTTCTGTCCCAGACTGACAGTCAGAACAGAATCTGAACTGGACATAAAAAACAATCTACAAAAGATTCTTCCCTGCTCAGCTGGGTCTTGAAAAGAAGCAACAACTGCTCTCTATAGCTCATTTCCTCTGACTGCACTTTGAACCATAGTTAAGGGAACCCTCAGATCTTCTAGCAGAAGAGTTCTCACAAGTTTGGTCCTAATTTGCTCAGGTCAATAACTGAAACTGCTTCAGCTATATCCCAGCTATTTTGCCTAAAAGCAAATCAAAGTGCTCACATGAACTGCTGACTGGCAGGAGGGCAGTCATTTCTGTATCAGCACAGCTGGATCTGGAAGGTGACACAAGGTCACTGGTTCACAGCAGCAGATTAATTTCAACCCTCTAGTATTTCATTTAAGCAAACACTTACTTAACATTATGAAGGATCTTCTTTTCTACAGTTTTCCGTTTACAAAAAAAGCCACTGGACTGCTTAACGGAGTACTGGATGTTATGGAAACTCACAACGGAGCCACGAGGAGATCGGAGGGACTCCTGTGTTGGAATAGAACGTTGGAAATTGCCCGCTCCTTCCTCTTCTCCAACAGAAATAATGCTGTGATCAAATGTGTCTGACATCATGTCCTTGTTACACAGGTCGAGCTCCACTGCATGGAGATTTCTGATGTCACTGTTGTTTTGAGCAGTTCCCATCTGTTGAGATAAAGAGCACAGAAACACACAGGGAAGGAGACATGTGAACAAAGATTTCTCCAGAAAGGGTCTTGGAAAAGCAAGTTCATGCACACCACACCAATCGGTACACATGCCAAGTTTCCAAAAGGATGGACATCCGCACCGGAAGACATCCAGCAGTCCCCAAAGGCACGGAAACCTACAGATATAGAACTAACCTTTAAGAACAAGAAGTATGTTCTTGAAGTAAATGATGCTTGCTCAAAGGGCATCTGATGAGGCAAAAACATGCCCACCTATGATGCTCACAGTCTCTTGCAACAGAGTCAGGACTACAAATGGAAGCTGTTACCACTTAAAGACTCAAGCTCAGCTTCTTCAGTCATAGCATAACCCCCCTACCCTCCAAAGCCAGCAGAGAACGCCTATTAATGAATCTGTATGAAGAACCACAGCAAGAAATATGTTTGTGTTTATGAAAATGAAGGCCAGTCACATGCATCTTGTTTGCTGCACAAGTCTGTTTCAGAGATAGCAATGTGATTAACATAACAAATACAAGTGCTAAAAATTACAGTGATGCTGGGGAAAGCCAATGTGCTCACAAAGTTAAAAGAGCAAGGAGAAAGACCTGTCCACAAATACATCCATTGCTAGTTCCTTGAATTTCCTGTGAAGGTAGAAGTATCCCACCAACCACCCCCTTTCCTATCATCTGCACTTCTTTCCTCCCAGGACTGAGAGGGTGATAACTAGTAGGGCACCACTATAGCAGTAGTAGATTTCTCAGGGAGAGAGAGATGGTCACCTCATCAGGAAACTGGTGCTACAAAAGCCAGGTTTAAAGAAATGGGAATTGTCCTTTCCTCTCTGCCTCTTCCTATCACTGAAAGCTCAACAAGTTGCAGAAGTTTTTTCCTGTGTAAGTAAAATAAAAATGGTGGGGCAAAGGAAGGGTTGTTTAGTTTGGACTTATACTGAACTCTAAGGCTAGTCACCCCTGGGAATTACTTGCTTATGGGAGACAACATAGGATATGCTAGTTACATCAGCAAGAGATGGCTTATACACTTGAAAGGTTGCACAACAGATGATGAGAAAAAAACACAACAGGATGACAGTGACACTAGGGACAAAGACCTTCACAGACTTTTGAACATTTTTCTTGCATCTGTCCTGGCTAGGTTCTGTGGTTTAGCTCACCGTACACCCTTTTATGCAGGTTTTTGTACAGCTACCGATTAGCACTGGCAAGCGGGTGTGTGCACGGACGGCAGAAGGATGAGAAGAGCCTAGCAGAGGCTACAGGTAGGCTCAGAGGCTACAGGTAGGCTCGGGCTGCAGCAGCACATCACCAGCAGCGCCCCTCTGTCTCCCACCCACAACCCCACGGGCCGGTTTCGCCACTAAGCCGGAGCCGCGACCCGACCCGGCCGACCGCGCTCCGCTCTTGTCTCGCAGCCCGCGCCCACCCGCGGCGCAGCCCCGGCCCCGCCAGGAGCGCTGCTNCCCGCCCTCCCACCTCCTGGAAAGGTCATCGCCCCCGGGGCACGGGTCCAGTCCAGCCGGGTCAGCTGGGGCCATTGGCAGCCCTAGCAGCCCTTCCCAGGATGACACTGTCACTCTGATCACACCCCTTCCGAGGCACTGTACTCTTTGGTGGGCGCTGAGCGGGTCAGGACAGCCTGCTGGGATGACCCGTTGTCCATCAGGTTGCCTCTCTGTGCTGCCATGTGTTCCCAGCTAGGAGAACGTGTGAAATCAGGAATGTCGGATTTCCTTCAGTTTATGGTCAAGCTTTCTTGTCTTCCCATTCCCAAGCACTATTGTCATTATAAATAAGCTCTATCTCCCCAGATTCCTTGATGTTGTGCATGCAGGAAAAGCCCGATTTTATGGTTTATAAATATGATTTATGGCAGAGCTGTCATCATATTAATTGCCTCCGGTTTGACTGCCCTCTGCAGCTCTGTACAGCATTGCTTTTTTTCTAACTACACATTTTGCTAGATCAATTTAAAGCTCAGCTAGGGTGAAATATACCTCTAGCTATCCAGTCAGTAACAATCATAAAAACTCAAAAAGGCTCACCTCTTCCTTTTCCAACACCTGCCTCCCTCTGGGTATGTTGATATACTAAATGCCATTGATGCATTAGGCAGAAGACACCCACACCCTATGAAGCTGCATTACTCTGCAGGGCTGACAGGAGTCAGCAGGTGGGTTTATGAGGGTATTGAAATAACCCTAGAGATCTCTCAGAAGAGCAGGTTTTGCCATAAGTTTTTGCCATTCAGGCTTGCTGAATGTTATCTTCAGTCACTCTATGGGTCAGAAGTGGACTTGAGTTCATGCTTCCTATGTGATTCAACTTCCTCTTTCAAGGAAAATCGGCCTACATTGAAGACTTTTGCCCCAGTGTTTCACCAAGCATGCCCATCTCTGTCTCCAAAAATATTTCAGTCCTAAATACTCACTACCCCTCAACAAGCTGCAGAGTCAATCTTCTCTTGTCATGTGCCTGGAACAGTGAGACAAACAGAGCCTGTGTGCTTGGGAACAAAGGTGAGCATTTTCTGAGTCATGAACTTGCTGCTCCACATAGTGCCTGCACAGTGATGCAGGAGAACAGCTCACTCAAGGAGCACAATTAAAAGTTCAGGTTATTCTTGACAGCTTCAGTTGCACATCTGCTCCTCAGACAAAGGTGTTAGGTGCCTTCATGCTGGTAATTTTGGGAAACACTACTGCTCCTCCCACACTTCATGGAATGGAAAATCCACTTCTCTGTCCCCTGTGCCGAAGCTCATCCCAATGACAAAGAAATAAGCAGAGACCCCAGATATGGGGAGGAACTAAATCTGCCAAATACAGGATCTGGCTGGAGGCTCTGGCTTTTCTCTAGCACATTCTTCAAGCAGCAGTCTTCTAGGCTTCTTCAAGGAGAACCTGTTTCATCTCCCACCCCTATTAAGTGTATTTTTCAACTATATCATGTTACTAATCCTGTTATCTAGCTCATACTATTGCTGAGAGAGGTTTCTGCCAGTACAGGGACAGAAAACACTGGCCAGGGCTGTAGTTATTTAAGACGAATACTCACAACAAGCCTGATGACAGCCTGATGTTTCTGTACTTTTCTCTTGCCCACCACTCTGTAGGCTGGTGGGTGCCAGCACTGCTTTGTGCTCCTCATCCACTGAGTGGGGCATTTGCCCTGTAAACTGCCAGGCTTTACAGCAGATTAAAGGATGTGGTCTTCACAGAAAGACACCAAAAGCATCAGCCCAATGTAAAGCTCTAGAAAGCACCAAGCTACAATGCCCTGGTGCATTTACTGAGTGACATTAAACAAATAATGCTATAGGCTTTGAATTGATATGTTGTGATAGCAAGGAAGGAAGAGCCTGGGTCATGTTTCAGATCTCATGAAGGTTTTAGCACAGGTTTGAGATCTTTACTCTTGCTCCATAGCTCCTGCTGCCTTGAGCCTCTGGTTTGGCTGCCACTACAGGGCTGCAGAGCAGGAGGGACCATGACACCATCCTGGGCATGGGGGAAGGGTTCTAGCAGAATGAGGAGTCCTGCTGTTTCTCCACTGCTTTCTTTAGGATGCTGCTCTCATTGACCTGAGGATCCAAGGTATTTTTTAATCCTACCTAATGCTGAATTTCATAAAGCTCATAAAATATTTCAGGGACTTGAACCACCAAGAGAGTGCACAAGAAATATGTCCAGAAGGAAATGTATGATGATTAGTACTATTGCCTTCTCTACTGCATGCATCAATAAGCAGATCCCAATGCTCACTGTATAAAAGCAGCTCTGAGATCAATGCAGAAGATGGCAAGATCAGACATGGTGCTTGAGTGATAGTTCCTGGGCTCTTCTTTTCCAAAAGTTCCAGTAAACCATTCCAAAAGGCACACCCTGTACAGATGTGTACACGTGCTGAATCCGCTGCATCTATAAATTCACCACCCTAGGCACAAAAAAAATTTTGTTGTGCTTTTTCCACCCTGATTGCTCATCATGTCAAAACTAGTGCTGACTGGCTCCCCTTACTTGGTTAAAGTGCTGCTTGCCTTGGGGAAGTTGACTTTTGCAAGTCTTGCAGATTATGTAGAAGAAACATAATCTGATTCTGTCAAGTTTTGTTAATCATTTAGTCCATTATCTGAGTTCATAGTAGCACTAAATCCTTAATTGGTTAAAGATAAGAGAGGGTTCAAGCAAATCTAAAAGTAAAGGAAATCAGTATTTAACTAGTACACTACACTGAGATACCATAGGCTTCATTTGGGCAGAAATAATGAATAATTGAACTACAGGACCAACAGAATTACTCACAGGTACTATCTGGTAAAGCAAGTAATAAGCCAAGGATGCAATAGATAAAGTGCCTAGTGCATCTAAACCACCATGGCAGTTCTTCAGGAGTTAAAAAGATGACATCAGAAATGTGCTCAGATTTTTATCACTCCTACTTGCTGCTGTTAGTAATGTGTTCAGGAGCCTGCTAAGGAGAAAGAAAGCTCCCATGTCCTTTCTAGCCAAGCAGGTCTGGGAGAGACAACAGGCATGACTGCCCCATAGTACTCTCAAGCCTTTAGGACAAAGCCTGGGACTTCAGACCAAGAAGTGCACCAAGCACTGAGGCCACAAAACACAATCCCCAGTACAATTTTCTCCCACACTCAACCCAAGCTCCTGTGCAGGACTCCTTCAAGTACAGTTTGTCTTGCTATTTGTGAGTCAGGAATGGGCACTCCATCCTTCTGCTTCCCTTTTGAGGGCCTCAGTGCCTGCAGGAGGCTAACAGGATTAAAGTGTGTTTTATCTGTCCCAACTCAGCTCTGCAGAGGTCAGTTCCCTTGCTAGACAGGGATGTTGACTTACACTTTGTTATGTAGGCATTTCACCTTCTTCCTCAGGTGCAAAGTCCAGATTGCCCTAAAAACAGACAGACATTCCTAAAAACTGTTTAACTTTTATCCACTCCCAAAGCCTGAGCTGCTGCCATTAGGATTTGTTGTGGCAGCCCTGAACACATTCACACCTTTTTTTTGCAGAAGGTGCTGTACACCCAGAATCCAGAATCGCAGAGTGTTCTTCCCCCAAGGGACTGTACACTGTAGTAAGAGTGTGAGATACCATTATAGCAAACACCTTGCATTCTGGAGAAGGAGAGATAAGAAAATAGCTCTGTCTCATCCATAATTCTTCCCTTCTTTTGTGCCTTCCTAGAGGCCCACCAGTGCTATCTGACCTTGACAGAGAACTACTGTGCCATGACACAGGGCAGAGCATCACAGCAGGTGAAAGTCCAAAGGCTCAGAAATCTCAGCTGCCCCCTACTCTGATGCAGACTGCAGGAAAATCACATTTATAAACAAGTAAACTGAGGAAGAAAAGCAGGGAATCACCAGGTAGCAAGTGTCATCAAAGATGACCCAAAACAGAAAGCCAGACTAAATGTTTGGATTTTTGTCTTGAAGATGAAGGCAGTAACAAAGAGGAGAAGAAAGAGAAGGAAGTGCTTGGTTGCACAACTTGCCCAGTAATGCCACAGGAAAAAGCAGAGCACTCCTAAGCTACTTATGCCACAGTTCTTTGTACTCACCTTCCATCTGCCTCAATGGTTATGTTCTACTGTGTCCCAGCTCATCTCTATATTTGGCTATCTTTTTCAGTAAAGCCACTGTCTGGTGTTTGTCTTGGCCAGGGCATCTCAGGTTTTCTGACTGTGTTGCTCTGCTCCTCTCCAGACTTAATTTTTCTCTCCTCCATTGGAAATGGCTGTGTAAGTGGAGATGAGAAGTACATGCAAAGGGGGCAGAGGGAGCTCAGAGTCACCCAGGAGCCACTGAAGGCCAGTGAGGTGTCCTAGGGCTGGAGATAGTTCTCTGTAATCAGGAGAGGCTGGGGGAGTAGAGAGTCACAACAGAAAGGTAGGTCTGATTGGAGAGTAAATGAGAGTCTGGGTGCAGAACACCAGGAATGGCAAGTGTTGATGGCACTGAGCTTAGCTTCTCACCAGGACAGCAGCACATCTAGGGGTAGCTCCTCCAGGCACTCAGAGTGGGAGAGAAGGGGCAATGAGTAAATCTTAATGACTCACAGAGGAGGGACCAGACAAGAAATTGAACACTGTCATCTCCTAAAGCATGTGAAAAGAGACATTTATAAACAACCCGTTGTCATCAGGCTGAGGACATAGGAGACATGAGAGGTCTCTAGCTGGTGTTCCTTGTTCTGTGTCATGACAAGGACCCTGACCACAGCACCTGGACATAGGTCCTGGTGCCCAAATGCTGAACAGTTCATTTGGGCACATCTCTCCTTCCTCATGAGTATTTGGTAAGAGAACAGAAGCAAGTACAATCTCTTCTGGTTTACAATAAGGGCACCGTATTCTCTTCATAGTAAAGAATGCCTGTTGGTGGCATGGCCTCTCCTGGGCCTGAACAGAATAAAACTCTTTGAGGCAGAAGAGGCAGTATTCGTGAAAGGATTCAGAAAGCCTACCATCTCTTGTTGTTATTGCACTTGTCAATTATGTAGGAAACTGAGAAGAAGCTCTGCTGTTTTGTCTGTCCTGGGAGTCTTTGTATGTGCTTTCAAAGCCTGCTCTCTTTGTGAACTCCAAACATGTCTGAACAACCTGGGTGGTTTGCAACATTACAGCAATGTGTCTGCAGGTGTGTGTGTGCGTGCACAGATATGTGCACGGAGGTTTTCTCTCTGAGCTTGCCCTCCACTGTTATTTATGATGCTTTTTGCAGAAGGGGACCCAATGGGGAGTCACAGTCAATGGCAATGATCACTTGGGATGGCTTCCCAGTCCCTTGTCAGGCAGCACAAAGCCAGCTTTAAGTTCCCACTTTGCATGTTACTCTGAGTGGCTGTTTCTTACGCTACTGTGCCTTCTGGCACCTGGAGGTGAGTGTACCATCAGAGTAACCATTGGTATCTTCTGGGGACGGCAGTGGCCAGGAAACAGCACCATCCAGAGCTCTTTGGGACATGCTGTGCTGCAGAGCCCCATTACTGCCATGCACACAGGCTCTCTTGGTAACTTGCTATGGCATGCCTTAGCAAAGCTGGCTGATTCAGGCTGGAGACCCATCGCTGAAGAGCCATTGTTTTGTGACCTGAACTTCTGCACTCCTTCAGCACTCTTCAGCCAGGGCTGGGCTTTATGTCACCACACCCCGCGGGGCTGGCACCCTTTTGTCACCTGCCTGAGTGCCTGGCATGTGTGCAGCACAGTTTGCTGGCAATGAGCTACGCCTGGCATTTGCCACCTCTGAAAGTGGGCCATTAGTAGGGCTTCAAGCGCTGAACTGTGCCATCTCTCTCCAAAACCCAGCACATTCACATTATCATGTCCCTTAACCTCTGAGCGCAGAATGGGGACTGGACCTGGCACTCACTGAAATTCCTCCTACTTTTACTGCCCTCTCACTCCCAGGCTCCTTGCTTTCATATTTGGAGAACTGGAATTTGGCTTTCTGTGACCAGTAAAAGGATGGGACATCATCTGGGCTTGTAATCAGCTAGATCAGCAGGTGCTGGCTACTGCCCTCCCCTTTTCACTAGTTACTGATAAACTCTGAATTCTGGTACTGTTCCCTGATGTTGCTCTTTTCTTTATAAGTGACTCCAGCTAGGGTGTGTTTGTAAAACAGACTGGGGCAGGGCAGCCTCCTGCTCACAACCTTCTGTTCTAAAGACTGACCCGTTAGCAGCAGCTCCAGGCTAATAATAGCACTCACTTAGAACTTTTCACAAGACTGAAAAAAATGAGCAAAACTTACATAAACCCTTTTTACATTTTGTAGGGAGAATTATAACCTGCCCAGATGGAGAAAGCTTGCAACAAATACTCAAGTGTGAGAGTCTAATATGATAAATCACCTGTTGGAAGCCATGGATTCTGCTTCTGTCTTTTCTCTGTCACCACGAAGGGAATTTTTCTGTATCTCAGTTTCTCTCAGTAAAACAAATGACAGAATTGTTTTTGGCCTCCTTTGAAAACTGAAGAGAAGGGGCTGTAGGTGCAAAGGGTTGCAAGTGGTGCTGACTGACATCTACTGGTAAACCAAAACAGGCTGATAAGGTAACTAGAAGCTTGGCTGTATTTGTTAGGGATCAAGGGATTTATGTGTTCCTGTTAAACATGAAAAGTTAGGCTTGTTCATTGTTAAGACTATGGCATCGTGTTCTTGGAGAGACATAGCAAAGAGACACAACTGGGAGCTTTCCATGCTCATGGCCACGGCTGGTTGGGGCTGCTTATTGCCAGATGCCTGAGCCTCCTCTCAGACATCACTGCCATGCCCTTCCCTGCACACATCCAGGAATCTCTCTGCCTCACTTGTACTTTGAAATCATGGCTAGGACAGCGCTTCCTTCCCCCTTGGCTCTAAATCAGCACCTACCAGAGTGGGCCTCAGACCACATCCACTGCTAGTGCCAACATAAATAACAGTGATAACTGCTGATATCTCTTCAAAGCACTTTATACTTTTCCAAGCCTCTTCTCAAAGATTTTAACCACTTCAAGGCACAGCTGGCACAGTGCAGTTTGGAGGGCTACCCTCTGCAGATTGAAACAAAACACAACCATGCACCCTTTTTTTGAGGGAAAAATACTTTACTTCCCCCATCAGACATATATCATCTAAGTAATATCAACCTCTGATGGGAGGCCTGACAACACATACCTGAAAAGAGAAGCGGTATGAACTTAGCATTTGGTGTATTTATGTTCTTTCTCAAGCAGCTTGAAAACACCATTGACAATTACACAAAA
Organism: Drymodes brunneopygia; assembly: GCA_013400955.1. Taxonomy (NCBI): domain Eukaryota; kingdom Metazoa; phylum Chordata; class Aves; order Passeriformes; family Petroicidae; genus Drymodes; species Drymodes brunneopygia. Next base: position 29,549 of record VZTZ01046383.1, read on the forward strand.
GCAAATGCTGGGGACAATTAATTTCCTTGCCCACTCTAGGACATACCATATACATGACAGCACAGACAAAGAACAGACAAGGCACCGTGGCATGAAGATGTACAAGAAAGAAGAGATTAATGCAGGCACAGGCACATGCCAGTAACAGTTGTTTTACACTGATAAGCACCAGCACTACTGAAATCACAGCACAGGGTGAAGTGGTCTTTCTGCCAGGAAGGGGGAAAGGACCTGACCTGGGAGACCACTACAGCCTTGGCAGTTCTTGTCTGATCCCAGCCAGAGCTGGTTTAGGGCTCCTCAGCATGGCAGGCTGACTGCTGTCCCCCAAGTCCAAGGGAGAGGAAGCTGTCAGGCTGTTCTTGCCAGAGAGGAACGGAGAGCCCTGGCAACCTGGGCTAGAGTCTCCTGCATTTGCCAGAGACAGGCAGAGTGAGAGGCAGATATCTCTCCCAGCTGCAATGGCCCTGTGGAGACTCCCATGCTCTCCCTTTGCAGGGGAAAACTGGCTTCCCATGTTTCAGTCATGGACAAACACTGCACGTGGACATTACCATTTTGTTCCTCCTGCTGCCCTAAAAGCAGACTCAGTGCCTGGGAGCTGATTGCCTGGGGCTGTTGGTCACTGTCTGGTGAACCTGAGTTCAGCTGTCACACCTCTGTGCTTCATCTGCCTTCCCTGACAGCTGTGGGAGTCCCTGTGCAGAAAGGAGCAGGGGGGTGAAGGCTATCTTCTGGTGTGTAGTGCCAGGCAGGGCTCTTACACTGTGCTGCTGTGGCTGGAGCATCCCTGCCTCAGTGGGGCTGCTCTTGGGGTTTGGCATGGCTCAGAAGGGCAACAGAAACACTGGGCAATGCAGGAAGGGAGGTCCTGAGTCACCTCCTCTGTTAGACAGCAGCTGAGCAACACTCTTGCTTGTGAGAAATCTGAAGCTTTGTATAGCCAAGCTTTACAGATAAGTTTTGCCTTCATTTTCTTGGCAGAACCTGATTTCAGAATCCTGTTATCCTCACAGTAGTTATTGCTAGGTTAAGGAGCTCAGCCTCAGCCAGCAACATACCTTACACTGACTACTAGCACAGGTTCAACCACCTGAAGCAGACAGTTGCTGCTTGGATCTCTCCCAAAGTGCCAGACTTAGCAGCGTCCCAAGCATTTGATATATCTGTGCAGTAATACAGACTCAGAACCTCATCCAGTAATTTGAGTCCATGGAAAAGGCACACATTCTTTCAAAAAAGAACTCAAAAGAACAGCATTTTTTTTTCCACTTTGCAATTATGCCTTGGTACTCACTCATAGTCTGCTCGAGCCAGGATCTAAAACAAGGTCATGCAAATTAATTTGTGAGAACCTTCCTCTGTGCCTTTCAACACACAGAAGACCTGATGAGTTGACTACAAAGGGCTGTTTGCACTATTTGAGCCCATTATAGAACACATAGCTCCTCTGTTCAATTACAATTTAGCGTAAGAATTTTCTGTTTAATTAAAATCTGTAGGGGGAAAAAAAAGCCTGTTTCAGGAAGTTCTCCGGACAGGCAGTTTTCTTCTGAATGAGAGCATAGCTTCAATGCAGAGAGGAGGAGGAAGTAAGCAACACCATTGTTCTATTTTCAGCTAGAAAAGCTGAAGGTAAGAAATTTTGCTCAATTCTGAACTCAGTGGAACTGGAAGTCAAGAACTGTGTCTACATCTCACAGGTAGGTCTTGTCCCCAGCAGCAGGACCAGCTGATGATGGGAAGTGAGTCATGAGATCCTACAGTTTCTGCCTCCACAGCTCCTGTCTGAAATCTAAGCTCCCTGTGGGCTGGGCAGCAAACTCCTCACAGCTCCTGCTGGGCCCTTGTAGTTGAATGACACTCTGCTTCAATTTACCAAGAATATCTTGTGGCTGTGGCAGCCCTGAAGCCTGGGCCATCTGAGGACAGGACTCATCCTGAGGTCCTTCAGACACTGCCAGAGAAGCTTTCCCCAGAATGCAGTGACACATCCATCTTAAAAGAGGTGGCAATACAAGATGCCCCTGCACAAGGTCCCCACTAAACCTATCACTGCACAGCACATTAAACAGTGTAGCACTAATGAGAGGTGTTAGCAGTGGTCTGGTACAGCTCACATTTCCATTGGCTTTAAGCCTACGGAGCCTATTTGAGATTAACTATTGCAGAATAGCAGTGATTAAGGTATTTGAAATATATTTACAGTGGCCTTGTAATAGCAGCAATAGTCTGCACCAATTACAAGGAAAGAGAAGTCTCAGCAAACAGAAAAATGCTTGGAAAAGAAGTATTTTGCGTGTGGTTGAAAAACTGATACTCATCTCATTTTCACAGTATTCTTCAACGCAAATGGTGTCAGCACCCACAACTGCAAATTGTTTCCTTGACGAAAACAAGAAGCATCAAACTTCATAAATATGGTGCTAGTTTGCAACATGCAAGAACCTTGAGATGCAATTTAAAGAGTGTGAAAATAAAGGACAAAGATTTCTTAGAGTCAACAGCTGTGTTAGAAATCACATAACCAGAAGTTTGTTCCCTAACACTCAGACCTAGGACTCCTCCAGTACCAACTGCTTCTCATTTTAGAATATTTCAGACTTTCTCCCAATTACACTGATGCCAACTCTCATTGTAGTTATCCAGAGTTAAGCACTAATAACCTCTTTCCTCAACACCTGAATCTAAGGTACAGAGAGGGTTACCAAGGTAGTCTGGAAACAAACTACAACAGAACAAAACTGGCTGTAACCAGGTAGAAACAACTACATTTGTTCTTCCCATTTCACACCAGTGATTATATTCTGCTTTCTTTACATGACAACCATATCTTTCTCCTGCAGACCAACAGGTGCTGGGAACAAGTTGCAATATGCCACTCTGGACACAAATGTTCAGACTTCTGGGTCCCTACTTTTTGGGGAAGGCTAGATAAACAATGTTGTGCCAGCCTGTTCAGAGGCAGAAATCCAATACATCACCTGGTGCCAAATTTCACCTCTTCCCAAGACACGGGTGTGGTGGAGAAGGTGAAAGGGGGCAGAAGTTCTAGCTCTGTGACATGATACATCATTACACTGGAGAAGGGCATCCCTAATTTTTAACATTAAGAGTTCCAGGCAACAGTGGTGTCTGTGTCCAGCTGTCTGGAATATCCTAACAGTGGGGGAACAACTGACAGTGACTTGGTACCATGGCAGCCAGACTGGGAGCACTGGGCTGTTGAGCACTGCTGTGGAAGTGCACATCACACTGTGGCTAGAGGTTCTTGGGCACCTGAGCCCCCAGCACACTTGACTTGGGCAAGATGTGATAGACCCCATTTTGGGAAGAGCTGCCACTCAGATTGTTTCTCTGTACATGTTCCATTCTCCAACTTTCTGCTTCTTCTTTCCCCAACTGGTCTAGGTTGTGGGGTTGCAGCTCTTCCTGACTGGCTTCTTCCTCCTGTGAACAAGAAGAAAGTATGACCTGCAATGTCAGCAACCTACCAAGAAGTCTAGCAACATTCCAGGAGAGAGGCAAGGTGTGTGTGATACTAAAATATCTTTCCACGTTCTCTCAGAAATTAGAACAAGCCTGTCTGTCTATTAAAGATCCAAGTCACTGCTGCAATACACTGCTGAATGCACATTCAAGCTTTAGACAAACAAGGAGAGATTCATCCCTTTTTGTCCTTTATGAACACATTCACAGAAATGCTGTGGCAAAGCAAATCTGCAAACTAACACTTGCATAAGATTTTGGGCATATTCACATGGGAAGCAGGACCTCCCAAAACACTTTTTCAGATGGGAAGGGATCACAAGACTACTCTGCAAAAGGGAGGCTTCTTTCTGACTCTGCTAGCTCACTTTGTGCTGTTTAAATATTCTCATTATTGAAGCCACAAAACCATGAAGTAGTGATATGGTTCCCACATGCCTTGCTGCCTTTGACTTTAAAGCTGAACATCCAAAATACACTGGTTGACTCAATATGGGCAGTCTTTGGCAAAAGTCACAATTCTGCAGTGAGATGCTATAAGCACACAGCTGACAACCTTCGCATGTGATAAATAATCCACAGGCAAGATGTTAAGATCACAGTCCATGATAGCCATAAGCTGCTCTTGCTGGAAAGGACAGTTTGATCATTTTAATGCCTGAGGATGAACAACTACAAAGCAACTGGAGACAGGCAAATTTTATCCACTGCCACAGGGCTGAGGTTGGCCTCAAAGGAGCCAGAAGGTGTGTTTAAAGGTACTCGGGTTAACTGGGGGGACATTGAAGCAAGAGGTTTTGTGTCATTTTACATAAACAGAAAAGGATTGGTCATACAAAATGCTGACCCTGCCCAAGCCTTTTTATCTTAAGCCAATGAAGACTGGAAAAGCAAAGATGATACCAGGCCCTTTCTCCCAGCAGGGCTGGTCACCTGATCTGACACTGTTCAGGTGCGTGGTGGAGGGCTACCAACCTTGCTAACATCACCCAGTGGTTTGCCCAACACATCCTTCCTCTTCAGCTCTTTTCTTTCTGGCACATCGAGCTTGTTCACCACTGCATCAGTCTTGGAGCCAATGCTGTTTATGGACTGTTCCAGATGCAGCACACGGTGCAGGAGGCTGAGGGAGACATGGAGAGCATTTGCAAGCTTTTTCTTGTGATGAATGAAAGGATTTGCTGCAGAGGTCTCCCAGAGACCTCAAATAGAAGTGAATGCTCCCAGATCCCTGATTCATACCTACTGATGACATAACTCCCTGCTACACTGTGTTTTCATCTGTCATCAGTGGTTCTACTTAGGATGGATCCCAGCCCAGACACAGTATAACTCCATTATTAAATATTGCACCTGCCTCTCCTTTGATATGGCCCTATGTGGTTTGCTCAGTGTTTCTCAGTAGCAGAATCAAAATATCCTGATTCTCTGTGCTGTATTTATCCTGTGCTACTCCTATGGAAGAAATAGCCAAGTGTTACTCTTGGACCTGGAGGATAGATGCCAATTAGGCCATAAATCAAGGATATTTATTGCTACAGGACCTTCTGTAAAGGTATCAGCTTACCCTGGCCCAGTTATTTGGGCCATCTTCTGACCTGAAACATGACAGCAGATTGCCTGGGGCCAGATGACAGCTGCAGAGGTTATTTCAAGAGGCAGAAAGTAAAATTTCTTAACTCAATCTTTTATAGGAACTGTAAAGTGAACTAAAACTGTCCCAGTTATTTCCTGACCTGCTTATTTACGTGTGCAAGATAAAAGGGACAAGATCTTCCTAAAACTGCTCAGCACCACTGTAAACATTTATGTCAGGGAAAGAAGCAGCAGGAAAATGGACCCCTCTTTTACTGGGGGGTTAAACTACTGACAGCACAAACATACACTTGGAACTCTTCTTTGGAGACCCAAATGGCCTTATTGGTGTGGTTATTCCTTGCTTCCATGTAGGTCAGATTCTCATCCAGATTGTTGTCACCATAGGATTTCCCCAAATTTTCAATCTCTGTATTCAGAGCAACCTGGAAAACAAAAACTCCTGCAAATATGGATACTAACTCAGCTTTACTGTAAATAACACAGAGCTTCACAGGCAGCAATATACTCAGCTGTATCCAGGTAGGGTTGGAACTACATTTTAGTTGCCTGTTTAGTTTATATCATAAACACAAAGATTCCTGAGGCCACTTTAGAGTGATCTCTACCAAACAGAAGATGTTTTTCCTTGCCCTTTTTTTTTTTACCCTTTTTGCCTCTAGGTCGCACTTCATCTGCTGTTGCTCCTCTTCATCAAGAATGTGGTTGCCATCTTTGTCAAACCTGGAGAAAGCTGCTGTGATCTCATGGTCTGCATGGCCCAGTCTGCAAAAGAATAGAAAGAGAAAGCTCAAAGCATAGAATTACACTGTTAAACTCTAACAGAGTGGGAATTTTGAAATCAGTGTATTGTTTCATCCTGTCAGTAACAAACCTAAACATCCCAAATGGGCAAGAGACAGTCACACAAACCTATTTAGAACAGGAAAGATAATTTTTTTTCTGAGTCTTATATTGCCCAGATCTGACCTAACTGCTCTCCTTGTCTTGAAAAGCAGAAAATTGAAATTATCTGTATTACTAAGAGAAAGGACTCAAACTGACTCACTTACTCCTTCAAGCTGTTCTTGAAGTCTTCAAAGTCCAGTTGTTTTGTTCCATTCTGCAGGGCTTTCTGCACATCAGAAATCCGCTCCTTCTTCAGCTTCAGCCTGGTGAGTGTCCGGTTGTAGCTCTGGTTCCAAAGATGCAGACACAGAATCACACACAGAATCACACACACAGAGCAGTGAAAAGCAGAGCAGAGTAGGCAATGCAATACCGGTGAGGATATGCTAAGTAATACCAGGAGTTTTTAATCTTTTCACAAGAAAAAATGAAGTACTGCTGTATGAACTTCATCTCTAAACTAAAATCATGCCTTCAGAGTGACACCAACAGGCTAACTCTCTGCTTTTCTCCTCCCAGTTCTTCCTTTATTTGATTTCCCAGCACATCAGCTGTTTAAGATAATGTCTCAAATACTATTCCTTGCAGAATATTGGTCCCACAGCAGAATTGTGAGCTTCCAAGAACTTTTCTGGAGTTTACCCATGGGAAAGCCAGATTTAACCTACTAGATTTGTGCCACTGTAACAGGCTCAGCTTAGCACAGTAGGACTTGCCATGTTATTGATCAAAGTACATTTTACGAAGGAATGAAGGAGCTTTGTCCTGAGACCATCCTGGGAAGAAAATCTCTTAGAAACACTATATCAAGTAACAGGATTCCCCCAACAGCTACTTTCTTATCATCAAAGGGTCTGGAAACTTCATTTATCCCAGAAAGGAACCCTTGTGTACACAAAGTAGGGGGATCTGGAGTTGGCAACCACTGTTTATCTCTAATAAATTCCACTTAGGTCAGGGACTTTCAAAAAATGCTTAATGATTTAGCTAGAAAGTAACACAGCGTTCACTATTCATCACCTGCTTCAAGATGTCAGAGAGCTGCAGCTCATCCTTCTGGCTCGAAAGCTCCTCCTTGACTTCTGAGTAGGTGTCATTGATGATGGCAAGAAACATGTTCTAGGAAAAGGGGAAGAAGTGAGATGAATATGCATGAGACATCTTGCCTGCTCCAGCAGCTGAAGCAGCAAGAAACAGGTGTACAAGACTTAGTTAAACCAGGAGCTGTTTCCCTATGGGGTCTCTCTTGGGCAAATTAAAGAGGGTGAAGGCAAGGCCCACTTCAGCCACACTGTGTTTTCTTAAGTTTTTGCAGTTAAAACAGTGGCTGAAAGAACACTTGTTCCCACCTCAAATACTACCTTTGGTAGGTTCTCTTGCAAAATCTTAGGTTACATTTGGACTCCTGACATTGGGTGTTTAACCTGGTTATTATGAGTATCCCTCTGCATCCACTGCCTAAGAAGCCAATCAGTTTCAGTCTTCACCTTAAAAGATGCTGACCCTTAATCACCCTAATCCTCAAATCCCCAGTTGTATGACACATCCTTTGCCTACTGTGGTCTATTTGCCCTGCAAAGCTATTGTAACCAAAACTCCTTTTCTAAGCATTTGCGCCTAGGGATTAACCCAGGGATTGTCAGGAGGGGTCTCTCAAACACTGCTCTCAGTACAGGGGCAAAGAGGACTTTGTTGCTTACCAGGAGCACAAAGAAAACAAAGAACACATAGGTGACAAAGTAAATAGGCCCAAGGACCCTGTTGGCATTGTCAATGGCATTGTAGTCAAAATCACCGAGAATGATCCGAAACTGGGTGAAACTGGGGGAAAGAAAGAGCACACGGTCACATAAAGGCACAAACATCTATCCTACATCCTCAAACAGTCCTGAGGTGAATCTGAACCTGCCTGCAGCCCAGATGGGCACAGGTACAAACCAGAGCAGGGTCTAACTCACTCCAGAGTAGTGAGCTAAATGCATCTATAGTATTTCAGAGGTGAACTGATCTGGTTAGAGCAAGAGGAAAATAAAACATGGCTTCCACACAAATTCAGGTTGTCCAAAGTGTGTTTTGGTATAAATAGGAGTCAAAACCAAAACAACCTGAATTTTCCCTGATTAAAGGCATTTGACTCAACAAAGCCATCTCTTGCAAAAGAGTTTGTGAGACTCTGGAGGGATGTTAGAACTGGACAGTGCTCTTCAACTTTTTGCAGTTCATAGTCCCTATAATGAAGAAAGCTTAAGTCTCTTGATCCTAAGCTTCCTTATCTCAGTTTTCTCTCATAGACCCACAAAGGCAGGACCTGGATGCCCAGAGGTCTGTGAAACACAAACTGAAAACCATTGCTGTAGCAGATACCTCCATTAACATCATACATTGCTTGAGTAGGCCCACTTCCCCAACACTCCCTTCTGTGTGTGCTCATCCACCCACTGGTCATCCTCCATCTCAGATACATTGATCATTATCTGTGGGACTTCTCTGGAAAGAGATATCCTTACCAATATCCACCATATCTCTTGTCCTTACAGATAAACACCAGAGAAACAGAAATCTGCCTGTAGCCCTCAGTTTTCTCATTGCATTCTTTTGTCCATGAAGATGTCACAGCCAGAAGGCTGTGAGCAACTTATTAACCATTCTGGCTTTATTACAATGAGATGCAACAGATGTCTGATTGATATTGAGATTTGCAACTGAGGGAGAAGAGTGGAAAGCAGTTAAAATTATTTTGATAAAATTATGGAAACACAGTTCTAACTTACACACTTACATGCATTTAACAAAGGTACTGAAGTTTTCCACTTGTGTCCCAAAGAGAAGGTAACCCAGCTGGGCATAGGCAAAGAAGACAATGAAGAACATAATGGCAAAGCCCAGGATGTCCTTGGCACAACGTGCCAGTGTGGAGGAGAGCTGGGTCATTGTTTTGTTAAAGCTAATGTACTTGAATATCTGCAGGGTGGAAGAATGGGGACAAAGTTAGGCCAAACCATCAGCTATGTCAGTCTCTCTCATGTATGCACATGCTTACTAAGACAACAGGTTCACTATAGGATCAAAGTAGTGAAAAGTTGAGGAGAAAGTTGGCTAGGGAATAGTGGCTTAGTCTTCAGGATATTTGTCCCAGGTGTGCCACCATGCTGCTCTGGGTTCATAAACTTACGACTTTTTTCCTCTGTCAAAGGAAAATATAAACAGGGACTGCTAGAAGGACAAATCTCTTAAGGCTGATGAGGAGCCCTTTGGTGGCTTTCCACCACACCAAGATGCTTTAGTTGAAATGTAAAGTCTGTGTCAACAGATGAGTCATTTCCAGCTCTTGAGTGACCATCATGAAAAAAACCATGGTTTGCAAGATTATCCTCAAGAATACCAAAACAGTACAGGATGGCCAAAGTTACATGGTACTCAGCATTTTCTAAAACCACTTTTACACCACAGTGTCTGAGCTCATATCCCTGACTGTTATCTCCAAATAACTGGCCTCAATGCAGGGTGAAAAGTTGCCCAGATTTACTGCAAAACAGAGCATATGACCTTGAGGAAAATCCTCTGTTCCATAGCTGTTACACTCATTTACTCAGAGGGATAGAAGAGACAACCCTCAAGCTTATCCAGAAGAGGAGGCCTGACTGGAGACCTGGCACCTCCCAGACACCTACAATACCTTGATCCAGGCAAAGAATAAGTTGACTGCATTCATATTGTTGTACTGTGTCTGCCAGAATGCCAGGAACTCGAAGTCTGCATAGGTTTTGGGGTGTTTCAGCAACTCTCCCAGCAGCCTGTTCACCTCCGTGGTGCGGAAGATGTGAAACCCAATAGCGACAATGGAGAGCTGCAAAGAGGAAGATGAATAGTCTGCAGTGACCACTGTTCCTATGCTTTCCATGGAAATCAAAATGTCACAGAACTCATTGGAATCCCATTTCAAGAGCTGCGATCTAGTGGTGGGCTATGGAAATGTAGTCTCGGTGTGCTGAATGATGCCCTGATTTCACAGTCTCTTGGGCATCTCTAAGAAAGAATTTTCTCTTAGCAGTTCTTCCAGACACAAGAGCATGTGCCCATTTACTCTGCTGCTCATTTTAGTATTAGAGCAAAACATGTGCCAGCTCTTGTCTTATCTAGACTAATTTCCACATTCCTTCATTTATTTTGGCTCTTACACATCTCTGCCATTCCTCCCCAAAAAACTCATGCAAGGATCCTCACCAGAATGACAACAACGTCCAGGATGTTCCAGATGCTGGTGAAGTACTGAAGTTTGTGGATACGGAGCTCCAAAGCCTCTTCCACCACATAGTAGAAGATAAAGACACAGAATACAATTTCACAGGCAACAATGAAGAAGTCCCATGTGCTGACATACCGTATAAGCTTCACTGTCCGGATTTGCCAGGAGGGAATGGCACCACCAGTGGCTGGAAACTCAACCACTAACCTTGAAGGGGACAAGGAAACAATTACAAACTTGAGGATGGAGACTCAGAGATAATTTTGAGAGGCATCAAACTTGAGCATGAGTTATCCACTAGACTATGAGTGGAAGAGTTGTGCATGTGTTTATGCAGCCATATCTCTGCTGCTTCACTGCCTGTGATAGGAAAGGGTGAAAGGCGATGAGAAGTGTGACTGCTTATTTCGGGAAGACCAAGACTTCTCACTAATCCATATGATTTCTACTGACATCACTCAGACCCACCATACTGCTGGATCAAATAAAATATTTGCATTTTAAGAAACAATGGCACTGAGGAAGATGCAAGAGGCTGAAGAATTTTTGTCAGGACTCAGCTTACCTCAGAACACAGAACAGATTGATATTTGCGTTATACACAGAGAAATCAATGAAGACAACTCGTGTTCCCCGATCCAGCCACAGTTTCTCCTTCAAGACTTGCAGGGCTTCAGCACTCTCTTCTCTGGTCATCTTGAGGTCTATGTAGTATCCTCCCCCACTGTAACTGGTTAGTCTTCCCCAGTGAGATGAACCACCCAGCTCCTCCTCAGAATGGTACCTCCACCTGCAACAGACAAGCACAAACAAAGGCTTCACCTGCCCAGGAAAAGTTATATCTTCAAGGGGCAGAGCAGTTTTCAATTGAGAATTAGCACTTAATTTCTACTCTTGATCTGACCCTACATAATATTAGTAACCATTATGGTTAGTTTTCTGGTTTAGTGCTTCCCAACATGGTTTGCAATATTACGGAGGGAAAAGTCTGAGGTTTGTTGGCTATATCAGTCTTGTGTTCATGGAGGTTATTCTCAGGATCTACTCTATTGCCTTCTACCACACCACACACAACTATCTGCTTAGAATGCTCTTGTACTCATATTTCATAATGAATAATAGCTTCTCATTCATGGATCAAGATTCATGCAGTGAGCAGAGTTATTAAACTGCAGCTACCTCACATTATTATAGAGAAACAGGTTGTCAAGATGAAAGGGATGCACTCCCTTTTCCCTGGCTCCTGAAATCCCAGAGGAAAGAAAATAGTAACTTGCCAGCTGAATACTAGCTTGCCATTTGATGGATCTGGCCCCAAAGGTCTTTATTTATCCTCACTCTCTAAAAATAGGCAACAATTTCTTCCTATACTCCCACTGGATCTCTCATGGCTTCCCCAACATGAAAACTGATTCTGTTTTGCCACTCACTCTGTTGTGCTTCTCCACAAAGAGACACTTGACCTTTTTGATAGGCAAAAAGGACTTGTTGCCTCTGACTGCAAGGGAAATTCCTGCCTTATGTGAGAAACTCATCTCTGTCATCCTGCAGCTCAGCAGTTCTTATTTGAACTAGAAGAGACTAATTTGGACTAGATGTACTTACGCTGTTCCATTGATGAGCCCAAAGGAGACCCTTTCCTCCTTGTCTTCTGAGTACACGTCATAGCAGCCCGAGATTTCCTCCTTGAAGTCATCGTGGACCACGCAGGAGTTGTTCTTCACCTTCAGTTGTCTCATGCGTGGGACGCCCAGCAGCAGGTTCTCATAATAGATGTATGACTGGGTGCTGTGTGCTGCCAGGGACTCGTTGTTGTACCACTTTGTCCAGTAAAGGCTATCCAGCAGGGGACCTTGTGCATACTGCAGAGGAGGGAGAGGAGGACAACTCCTTCACAGCTCACACATCAGAGGAATTTTCTTAGCCTGAGGCTGAGGTAGTAAGACCTGACCCACCCCTCTCTGCTCCCCAAGATGGGAAGTAGTAGAAGTTTGTGTTGAGTGTATGTTAAGAAGAGGAAAGACTGGGGCTGGTGGTGGAGGAGGGATGCTAGGCAGCAGGGTCATCGTTGGTTTCTCACAGGTCTGTAATGTGTTTGTGGCACCTTCTATATCTAATGAAGAAACAACAGCCCTACAAGTCTCTTTGTCTCTTCTACTTCAGTCAGCACAAGTCTCAAGTAATTGCCTTGACACAAGTTGTGAATGATGAGAAGTGCATGTGCCAGTGTCCTGGAAACAGTGGGGGGGAAACAATAGTGCCATTGTTTGCTGGAGTGCTTTAATACGACAGAAAAAGGAAACTCTAATAGACAAATAATTTCTGGCTGTCAGAGATAAGTGGTTGCAATAACTCAATGGCCTTCACTGTGGCTCTCATTATTCTTTCACCCATTCTGTGACAGAAATATGCTAGACCCCAGATGTTTTCCCCTGCTTTATTCTCTTTGAATAAAAGCCACTGCAAATTTTAATCCAGCTTCTTCCTAAAGAATCTATAGATTAGACAAGCCCAGGCATGAATTACAAGGAGGTTAATTTTGATGTTCTCAAAATGCCATGAAAACGGATATAGGCTATTACTAAGATACCAGCTTGAAGACATTGAACTGTAGGATTCAAAGCCACTTGTACCACAAGGAAACCTGAAGTAAATCCCTTGGCTTCTCTAGGCCAGTACTTCTTATCTGTGCAATGAGCTGATACTCATATCACCAAAGTTATTTTTTTATGTCCTGCCTGTTTTACTGGGAAATGGACTCTTCTGGCACACAACACTTAGCCTAGCCAGTATTCTGGACACAGTGATCGGGGATAAATGATACTTTAAATCAGTGAATATTTTGCATGCAGATGTTATTGCAGCTATTGCTAGTAGGTGGCAAAAGCTTGTGGCAGCAAAATGTCTTGCTGAAACCACTAGACAGTACTTCAGAGGGAACTGAAAATCCCAGCCTTGCTGAGTTTCAGGGTTCCCCATGGCAGGCCAGATTTGTACTCACCACCCAGAAGTCAGCCATGCTGCCAATGGACTGGAAGGAGACACGGCCATCTGTAGAGGTCTGCAGGAAGAGCTCAGACATCACTTTGGTGTAGTAATAGGCATTGGAACTTGTCATTCCATATGTCACTAAGAGAACAAGAGGAGGGTCCTTCCTTATAACTGAATGTTGGATCCTGATATAAATGTATTTATATATTCAATTTCTATGTATCTCGTATTTTCACAGGTAAGCTGAACAAGGCACAGGGGAAGAAATCTTAGGACTTCCTGCTTTCTTAGGGATTTACAAACTTATCTGCTCTGTGTTCCAGAGTTTAAACTGTCAGACTGACTGACTACCAGAGGTAAGCAGTGAGAGAAAACCATTGGAGAATATAACTGAACATCCTGGGCAACAGTTTTTGTTCCCAGACAAAATCTCTGAGGGAAATTTTTTTTCTCAGAACAAAGTCCATGACCTATATTTTGAATTTCTGATGTGAAGTCATGAAGGCACAAAGACCAACCTATTTTCCCAAGTGAAAAGCTCTAGGGAAGTTTTCATGTACCAAGAAACCCCAAGAGGAGCAGGCTCTAACTTCCACAAACATGTTGTTTCAACTCTCCAGTGCTCCTTCCTTCAGAAGAACATCCATCATGGTGATCACTAAGAACATGTTCTACTCTTTAAAGGCCACCAGGAAAATAAAGCACCTGACATTCAAGACACAACCCCCCCACCTCCTGGATGAGTCAGTGTGTGACAGCATGTACGTCTGTGTTCGCATCTCGGTTCTTTAGGAAGAGTGACTGAAGCACTGTCTCCCTGGGCCAGTGTGATAGTAACTTAGGGTAGCATTGTCTGTCCATCTCTGCTGCCACAGTGTCCATGAAGTATAACCCTCTCCACTATCCCATGCCCCAGGTGCTCATTTGTGATAAGGACAAACCTTTGCGCAACCAAGCAGCCATTGTCCCACTGACACAAAGTCCATATTAGCATTAGCATTCAGGACAGGGACACATTGCATTCACTCAAGAACAACAGCGTGAGCTGCCATCTGCTTTATCACCTCAGCCACCCGTCCAGTCTCAGAGGGGAAGATCTCTCTGAATTGTGTCTTTGATACCAGGAAGTTTCTAGAGCTGCTCTCCGGGTGTTGAACATTTGCTGTGAAACTCAGAAAAGACCCTGGGCAGATTCTCCCGGGACTGTGGAGTCAATGGCTGGAACTGCTAATGTGAATCAGAAAATACTGCTGAAGTCTAACCAACATCAGTTAGCACTGGTTAGTAATTTTACTTCTCTGCACAGCATCTATTCTGTAGGTTAATGACAAGTTCTTAGTGCTGTGAATGCCCATACAATAAATGCAACATTTACAGCAGAGCAAGGAAGACTAGTAATAAAATCTCACATTATTCCCCTCACACTGCACACAGAAATGATGCCTGTGAGACATGACAGCTACTTACATAGACAGATGTCCACCAAGAACATGACATAGACCAGCAGCTCTCGCAGGGTGGTCTTCACATAAAGCTCCCTGTTCTCAGCTGTGTTCTCAGTCAGCGTAGTGCCCCACAGACCTGTTGGGTAGAAAGAAGGGACTGTAGAGTTTTCATGGCCATTCTCAAGGGCCACGTGAGGAGCTGTAGTCCTGTTCCAAAAGAACGCTGTTGGGAGTTGAAGTTTCGTCACATTTCAAGGCCAAGCCACTTTTCATTTCAAAACTTGACCTACAAAAATGTGCCAAATACCTCTAAGAAGAGCCATTCCAGCATGGACAGAAGATTTGTGGCTAACCAACACTGAAATATACTGCCTTTTTATTTTGCTAAATCACTCTTTAGTTTCCTGTTTGCATTCATAATAGCCTGATCTTTTCCTGACTGTTTTTCAGCTTACTCTTTGCAGAAATTCAGTCTTTGTCACAAATGCTCTTGAAAGCATAATATTTCATCTCAGTCACCTATGTGCCAACAGCTGACCTTCTTCCATAGCAGAACTGCGTCTGGTGTTAACTTTACAACTATTACTCCTTTTTGTGTCTATTGAACCATTAGGCCCCAAATATTTGTCTCTTGCTTACCTAAAAAACTCTTGCAGTTTTCTTGTTGGTCATAAGACTCAATCAAATAACCCAACTCAATATTTTCAGCATAACATTTAGAGCCAAATTATCTTCAGGACATCTAACAATGGAGCTTAGCTGAATCCAATACACCAATTGCACCAGCTAAAGATCCTATTTCTTCACACAACTCATTAAATGTCACCAGGGTTGTCAATAAGAGAGAAATGCTTCCTTTAAAAGAAGCCTTGATATTTTGGGTTTGATGAACCACCTAATACCATTAGTGTATTTGTTTGTTCTTTTTGTAATGGCTTGCTGTTGTGATTTCTGGAATGCTCCTGAAGTTGAAAGGTATAAGAACTTCCAATTGAAAGCCTAGTGATGAAAGCCATGTCAATAACAGCCATAGTCTTGCTGCTTTCTGCAGCTCCTAGAGAGCTCAGCCCTGATTCCCATCCCCAGGATGCAACAACCATCTTCCTGCAAACCAGGATCAAAGCTGATCAAAGGCCCCACATTTGAAGTTATCTCTGGCAGATGACAAATTTCTTTTTTCTCTGGAGTAAGCAAAAGTGTTCTAGTGGTCTGTGTGCATTTATCCTGGCATTTTGATAGCTCTTTGGCATCTTAAGAGATTAGGGAGTTTTTTGTACCATTAACTACCATAGTGACTGCTGCAGTATCTGCTGTCACTTCTAGGCAGACAAACCAGTAGCCTGTTCTGGACAATCCAGACCAGCAACAGAAATGACAGCCTGGAGATGATCTGGATTAACTCCTGTGGAGGACAAAGTATCGTGTTCTACAAGAATCTTCACAGTGGAGAAAAACATGGGGAAACAATCTGCCCATCTCTTCAGGTCACTTTTAAATAACTGCCTTCATCCTTAGATACAACTACATCACAATCTTTTAACAGGTTTGTTTGGGTTTTTTTTCCATGAGCAGGCAACCCCTACTGTCCATATGTTTGGAGCAAATGCACAGACCTTCTTTACTTTGAGAACACAAGTGTACTCAGGAAGACCTAAATTCAAGGACATTCAAATATTCTTGAGAACTTGATTCAGAGACTTGCCCAAAATGATACCTGGAGGACCATGAGGCAGCTCCAGTCCTTTCAGATTGCTTGCAGTAGTTGTAATACTGTATCAGCTGAGGTTTATTTTCAGCTGTCTTTAGGAAACATGCCAGGGAAATCTATCACCTCATACATGAAGCATGTCCCCAGCTGTGTCTCCTTTGGCACCACCTGCCCCCTTGGGGATGCAGCTATTTTGGACATGACATTTGGAGTAGAAGGACTCAAGGCTAGAAGATGTCCAGTCTTCCTTATGGCACCTTGAATGACCATCCAGCACTCACACTGCTGAGCAAAGAAAAAATAACACAATCTAGAAAATAGGCTATGAATGCAAGTCACTTATTAGTCTCACCTTCCTGATAGTAACAAGTGACTGATAAGAATTACTGGCAACACCTACATTATCTTCTGAGTGTGCTTTTAAACCAGACTTGTGGCCCAGGTGAGTGACTAGCTCAGTCTCAGGTACAGCAGGAGATCCTCTTCCAAAGGCAGTGGGAAGCTGGGTGTCCCTCATCACCCACCATGCACCCAGCAAATTCTGTCCATAGGCTGGCCATGAAACAGCAGAGGTGGCAGGAGGCAGGAACCAGGACAGAGTTGCTTGGACACCTCTTAGAGAGGAATGGTGCTGAGCAGTGGCACTAGGAGCAGCAGCTACTCACTACTAACCCAGCACAGTAGGTGATGAGGATGAGAAAAAAGTTTAATAATCCAACTGTTACCACTAGCTGTGGACATGTAATCCCAGAAAATGTTTTTAAGCAAAAAAACTCCAACTGCTCAAACTGTCATTGTCTAGCTGACTTATATGTATTACTTGTATTTTCCATGTGAGACACCAAGGTGATTAAATGGAAAGGGAAAGAAAGCATTTCAGAATAAACCAGGTAAATGATACACTGCATAAGAGTAATCTGTAATTAATTACCAAACCCACTCAGCACTGTTCCTTGGCCAGGAGAAATCTCTAAAGCCTCTGCTCTGAATTCCATGTGAATTAGTACTGTTAGACTATAACGGCAGTGACAAAAGTATTGATCATAGAGGGGCTGTGCAATTCAGGACCAAGCCATACCATTATTCACCCACTCATACTGTTAGAGGGTACAGCTCTGAGAAAGGTTCTTACCTTCCAAGTGAGGAAAAAAATACACATTGGCAAGATTTTTTTTTGCTTTATCTGTCCTGGTTTTAATATATTAGGATTTTATGCTTTCTATAAGAAACTGTTCAGATAACATCCCTATCCAGGACTGTATCATGACAGGAGGCTTATCTTGCCCCCAGGATTTTGTTTGCCTCTGAATAAGCCTACATAGCATTTCATTCCCCTTTGTCTTTTAAACTGGAAAACAGCACCTCTTTCTTTCAGCTATCTCCAAGCAAAGCATAATTTGATACATTTGAACTCATATGTCAGTCCTGACAGTGCTAGATTTTCTCTGGTAGATATGTCTATCAGTTCTTATGTCACTGTAGCACAGGGGCCAGCACCATTCTATCTAGAAGATGCACACAAAGACAGAATAGTCTCACCACCACGGTGATGGCTCCTGGGGATTCAGAGCACCTAAACTCTGCCAACAGATTCACTGCATGACCTTGAGCACACCACCAAGTCTCCTACCCTGTAGTAAAGGTAACAGGACAGACCATGAAGCTACAGCAAGGCACACAGAACAAGGATGCTCCTTTCAGGTCAGCCAAAGATGATCTCTGGAGTAATGCTGCTGCATGGTGAACAGGTCCTTGGGCTACACAGACACTATGAGGTTTCTCCCTTCTGCATCCCTTCTTTTCCTCCCCTCCTTCCCACACCATTGCTCTGAGGGCTAATGAGTCCCTTCTAATGAGATATCAGAGATTTACCTCGGATGCCTCTGAAGATGTAGAAGCAGCACTTGAGGAAAGGACTTGTCTTCCCATTCACAGTTTTGCTCTGTTCTTCCTGGTAGGGCAGTGGATCCCCAACCTCTTCAAAATTCTCATAGGGATTCTCCAGGATAGACTTGGGGTTGTAGATGGTTTGAATTTTCAAGGAGGTGGAGGGAGAGCCGTTGTAAGCAGGATTGTCCCAAGCTTTCTTCCCCACTGTCTCCAGTTCGTGCACCTCTGATACTTTGTAGTGGCTCTCAGCTCTGTTGTTTAGGTGAGACAAATTCATGACTACTCACTGCCGGCAGAAGTACTTTTAAACTGGAATTGTGACGATTGCCTGCCCAGGCTGGAATCAAAAGTTAGCAGAGAGCTAATCGATGCCGAACAGCTTGTCTGCCTCAGCAGCCAGGAGAGGGCACACCACAGCTCCCCCACAGACTGTAAGCATCCTCTCTTTCTTTTATATCAGCCCAGCCGGTGACACCGCGATCGGAGGGGTGGCACTGCCCGTTGTTAGGAACCACCGTCAGGCGTATTTTCCAAGTAGCTCCGGGAACAGCGACAAGTCCAGGAGCCCTTCTCTGCTTCTTGCCGGCAATGACAGCCCTGGATGCCGCGGTGAGAAGAGGAGGCTGCAAAGAGCCAGCCCTGCGGACGGGGAGTGGCTGGACCTCCCCAGGCTGCAGCCCGGCTCAGTTCCAGGGGGTCCCCGTGCGAGTGCTGTGGGGAAGGGGCCGGACGGCAGCCTTGGCTCGGGGCTGGGGGGCTCCCGCTTTGAGGGAAGGGCCAAGGAGCAGCAGCGCCGAGGCGGGCGGCTGGCACAGCATCCTCTTCCTTTGCTCATTGTAAAAGCAGGGCTGAAACACGGGAGTAAAAAAAGTTCTGGTCATTTTGGAAACCAGCTGCCATTCCATTTTGGAATCTCCTGCCTCCAAACAAGCCCCCACCAAAACAACAAACAGGCAAAACTGGCAATAACAGTAGCTGGTAGTTGCCCGCATCCACCCTGCCACCGGCCACCAGCAAGTGGTTGTTCCAGGCACCACAGGTACTGCAGGCCTGTGACTGTACCCCGGGGGGTCCCAGGGCTTAACCCCGGCATGGCACACTCGTCTTGGTGATGAGGCTATAAAAGAATGTGTAGCTCGAGCCTGGTCCTTCCTCAGGTCTGAATACCTAATTCAGAAGAGGTGCCTCTCCATGGGTACTGAGGGTTGCTATTTTTCTGGTATTACCCAAGGAAGAAACATGACTCTCCCACCTGTAGGCCCAAGTAAGGATGTTTTCTTTGGACTCTAATGTTCATACAGATGATGCTGCCAAGCCAGCTGGGATATGCAGAGATGTCCCCTAAGATCATGGCACTAAGCAGCTGCTTGAACAACTGTGAGACAAGACCTAACTTGGCACAGGGCACTAAGAGGGCAGCCTTAGTGGCTGGAACACCACTGGATGTCTGGGTTGGATCCTTTGACTGAATTTGGTATTATTAGGGCCTGTTGTGTTTTATCACTCCCTAGCAAGATGAAAACAGTGGCACAGAATCAGCAGGTTCAGTGGATGGGAAGCTGTATTGAAAGATCAAGTCACCCACCTGCAGAAGACAGATCATGTCCGTGTCACCTCATTTTGAAGAGCCTAACACAAAGCAGAACCAAGAGCACTCTATAATTAAGGAAACACATGCAATGTTTTATGGGCAGCATGGGGTGACTCAATTTATGTGGGTCTACGAAGTTCCTTTTCAGCCAGTAAATGGTAATGATTGGAGATGTGTCAGCTGGGGGAGAATATGATCCAGACTTTAGGACCTCATAGATCACTCTGCTATGCCCTCTGTGGTGTTTGATGTAAGCCTGTGTGGAGCAGCAGTATTTCCTGACTAAGAACAGTGTCTGTCTGGTAGCATCTGTGAGCACTTACCTCACATCTCTTTTCCTTACCGTGCCTTGGGCCTCATTCACCAAACTTTTGTTCCTGTGAAAACCAGCCAGCAGAATTTCTCTTCTCCATTCTTCTTTTTCCCTTCTTTGTTGAGATCCATTTTTCAGCAGGCCTAGAAGAAACCTTTCAGAGATACTCAGGGAAGACTGTTTCTAAAACCAATAACCATTATCACAATGGGATTCAGCATGTTAGGACAGACTAAGTACCACAGCCACGGAAGTTTTTCTGTCAGTGTGCCAAGCACACATACCTTTAAACAACATCCCACACTTAATTCCTTTGCATAAAGAGAAGAGAGCACCGAAGAGTTCATAAATGCTCCCCCAAAAAGCACTATCAAACACTGAATTAGAACTACAAAGCATTTAGATTTCATGGTTAGAAAAGAAGTCCCATCAGTTAATGAGGAGCAGTCACTTGCTGGGACTGAAGGTGAGTCTGCTCACCAGACCCAAGAGCACAGGTTCTCCAGGAGCTCACCAGCCACCGCTGAAACAGCCCTGACCAGAACGTTTTCACCAGCCAGAGGTGAAGCTGGGACACCAGTTACAGACCAACTCTCTCTGCTGAGTAGAGCTGAGAAAGGACCACGACAGAAGTACCCAGCTCTGTAACAGAATCAGTTTCTGCCCAGATTTTGAACAATCCTTTTAGTTTTCTTCCAGGAGCTTAATCATGATCACTGGGGTTGAAAGTTTTATGGATGCCTCATTCTTGAGAAATCTTGTATATAAGTTTAGCAGTACACAGTATTCTACAGTCACTCTTCACTGCAGCTAAAACAAGCAAAGAAAGAGACACAGCCATGCATAAATAATTCTATATCCAAGTTTCTGTTTTCTTACTTAGGGTGCTATGTTAATTCTCTTGGCAATAATCCATTTTCAGCAGGTTCTCATCAATACAGGCATTTGGTTCCCACTTCCAGGCAACATGAACTGAGCTAGAGATAGTTGTTATTTCTATGGATTGTATCAGGAATAGAGAAAGTGGTGGTGACAGCACTAATCAACTGTTAAACATCAGAAATAAAAAACAGACTTCCAAGCACAGTACCTTGGTGTTGAGTAAACTGTTTATGACACATTTTGAAAATTTTCCCAGCACGGTGCATTAACGTTCACATGTTTTCATTACTTTTCATTTAAATGAAAAGTCTCTGCCTATTTCTTTCTTTTAGCATCAAACAGGCGGACTTTATCTACCTTTGAATAATACCATTCTTATTCTAGTAATGTTCAGAGGCTAAGGAATCCAACCATCTCATGAGAGACTTGTTGAGGAACCAGCACAAAAGGTGCTTTCTGCAGACTAAGATGTAAGAACTGTTTCAGTAAGCAACCCTATATGTCTCCAATCTGTCAAAATAAATCTGCCTGAGGAGGAGAAGGTGAAGAGAGAGTGAAGGACATTTTAGCTAAGGACAGATTGAAATTGACCTATAAAAACTTGTTACCATGATGTACAACTTAGCAATAAGTTTTCATAAACGTCTATACGAAGACATGTTTACTAACACTTACATATTTCCTAACATATTGGAGAGCTTTCTTACATTCACGTCCCTGTGCAGTGGCCATCAGTGGGGACTCCACTGGCTGGCTGCAAATTCACAGGGACTGTGCATGTGCAATCCACTTGAGCAGAGAGAAGCACGTATAGGATGAAGTTATCAGGTCCTTTACAAGATAATGCTGATTTTTCCTCTTTTTAGACTGTAGAACTAAACTTTCTTGATCTCTAAATACAAATTTGATTATGAATAACTTTTACTGTCACTCTGCAGGGAGTTATTTTCTTAAAGCTTCACTGCGATCCATGCAGCTGTGCAGATCCATGTGTGGGCCTGTTACCCCACACACATGCAGCAAGCCTGCTCTCTGCTCCCAGGAGCTGTCTGGGCCAACTGGCATTGCTGGGAGAAAGTCTGTCTTTGACACACTGTGGGCAGTGATGAACGCCCAGCTGAGCGCCACACCTAAAAAAAGCAGAAGCACCTGAGGAGGATCAGCTTCAAAACAAAAGTATTTCCTCCTGTGCAATGAAACCAGCTCTGGGGTGGCAACCAAGCCACAGTTTACTGCCAGAGGTGACCCATGCTTGTCACAGGTCAAGGAGCTTCCATCAAGGGGCTCAAGGAGTCACTTCCCATAGGCTGGGCAGCCATCAGTGCCAGGGGCAGGGTGTTTGGAGATAGGCTGCTATTTTGACACAGATTTATCTCAGCCAGCAAGAAGAGGCACGCACACAGTCTGTGTCTCATGGCATATCACAAGTAAACACCTGCCACTGTCCCTAAAAAGACAAAGCAGGACTCAGACCAATGATTTCTTCCCCAATCCAGCTATCTGCCAGATGCAAGAGAGTCTCTTTACAATATTGCTGAGAACACAGTGGGTTGCAAGCTTGTGTTGAATAAGTGTGATGAGAGGAAAGAATGCTGATCCCTCTTGGTTTTGGGGGAATTAATACATGTTGCATTAATACATGGGCTAACACATAGGGAAAAAATAGCAGAGTGCATCAGATGTGAGAGATGAGATTGTAGTTTCCAACAGCTTTGTCAACAGAAGCAAGCATGATGGAGAATTACAGTGCTGCATCCAGCTTTCTGGTGGAATAGCATAATTCATATAAAGGGAGACTAGTAAAAGAAGGTCTCTGTCGTGGAATTGTTTTCTTCTTCCAGAACTTGTGTTCCTGCTTGTGTTCCCACTTTTAGGTGCAGCTGCACTTTTTAAAGCATTTAATCTCTGAAGCATAGGTAAGGCTTTGGTTTTTTTCAGTTTATTCACAGTAGATCTTGCATTGAAATATTGTTTGGTTTCATTAGCTATTATTCATACTTCAGTGCTTTTCATCTACTCCCCAATTACATGCTTATGAGTTTAGTAAAGCCCTTAAACTCGCTATTGTGACTACCAGTGTTTGCTGGGAATTTTATAGCACATGGCTACAAACTGTCATAGGGCCGCCCTTTTTGGGAAAGCTCACTTGGAGCATCATTAACCCTTTCTGCCTTTTGGGAGGGATTTCACGAGGATGGCGTTCAAATCTCTCAGCGATGGCAGTCCAGCCCAGCTGAGACACGTGCATCCTGCTCGGCTGGGGTGCAATTCTCCGGCTGGGACCCGCGGGATGCTCCAGGGAGCGCCTTTTCCCCTCCTGTCCCCCGGGTGCCACCAGCCCCGCCGGGCCCGGACGCGCCCCGCCTTCGTTCCTGTTCCCTCGCTCCCTCCTGCCGTGTCCCGCATTCGCTCCCTGCTCTCCGAGGGCGCGGTGCCGCTGCCGAGCGCACGGCCCTGCGGGAGCCTCCCGGAGCACCGAGCGCCGCTGCCCTGGTGCCGCAGGCTGGGCTGTGTGAGCTGTTCGAGCAGCGCCCCGGCACCGCCAGCCTGCAGCTCCCCGAGGCCGCCGGGCCAGGCAGCGCAGCCCAGCGCAGCCCCGGGACACGCCCGGCTGGTGCCCTTCATGCAGCCGCTCCCGCCTGCCTGCATTGCCCCCTCCTCAGGTGGCTCCTCTGCCTGGAACCGCATTGCCCAGCAGCCAGGAGCGCTGGAAATCCCAATCCCAGCAGCACTCACCTTCCATACCACATTGCGCTTGTCCTTTATCAAACTCAGTCAAGTACTGCCTGTCACCCCGATTAACAAAGACAATATGGGCAGAGCCAGCACAGCCTTAACAAGACCCAGCATGTCCTTGCCAGGACAAAGCAGCAGCGATGTCCCACAGCCAGGAGTGAGGCAGCCAGGCTTCTTCAAATGCTCAGCAGAGCACTCAGCTATCAACCAATCCCGCCTGAGGAACAGTGCAGGTGTTTTGGAGGAAGGGAGTGCAATTTATTCCACCTGGGAAAACTTTTTTGGCTGGTTACTGATCCTTGCATATCAGGCACAAGCTGCAGCACGAGTGGCAGACATTTGCCATGGAGGACGTACTGCAACCATCTGCTGAAAGTTGCCAGGCTCTTTGCAGTTTAATCATTGCAGGCTGACTTTAGGAATACTCCCACCTCTCAGGGCCTCTGGCAGGGGCAGGCAATGCAGATATCCCATGCAGAATAATTTAGGGAAAGTCCAAAGGGTGGGGCTGGAGGTATAAAACTGGCAGTTAAGACTGAAATCCTCAGCATTGATTAACAGTCATGTAACTGATTCCTGGACAGGGAACTCACCCTGCCTGTTCCCGTCATGCCTGGAGCAAACTTTAGCAATGAGAGACACTGAGATCAGGGTCATCCACGGCAAAACATCAAGCATCTCTGATACCTGCTGCAGGATTATCCCTCTCCCCCTCCTCTAGCAGCTGTCAAGTATCAGCAGTTGACATTTTGGTGTTGTTTTTCCCATAGTCTGTGGCTAAGGCTCACATTAACACATGCTGAAGAGGAGATACCCTGTTCTCAGGGGTGAAAGAAATGTTTGTGATACATCCAGCAGTACCAGAAGAAGGGCAGGTTCCCTGCATCTGAAGGCCTGGCACCTCCTGAGATCCAGCTGTGAGCCCCAGGGAGGAAATGCAAAAAAAGGAATCCTGGCATCTTTGGAGACCAAGGCAGGAGCCCTCTGGACACTCAAGAGCTGCTCTAGTTTTACCTCAGCACATCCTGAGCTCACTCCACTGTTCTTTTGGGGGCAGGTTCTGGCCAAGTCCTGGCTAGAGACCAGAGAGGCAGATTCCTCAGGAGCTGCAAATGATTCACTACATTTCTATTTTTGTTCACTGGTTTTCTGTAACCAGATCATTGTTTAGATGAAAATCATTTGTCCACAGAGCAAATATATCCATTCAACCTGCACAGTCCCATGCTGCTGTCCCACAGTAAAGGTCCCACAGTACTTATTTTTCTCTACTTATTCCTGACCATGTAATTCCAAATGATCCATTAAGTTTATATTTTATAGGTAGGAAGACCAGATAAGAAAGGCTTAGGTGGCCATTTGAACACCCAGAATCTGTCATCAATTTTGGGATTAGGTGCTGCATGTGATTGGTATTCCATGATGAGCCAATCACCTGATTGAGTCGGTTTTTTAAGGTTATACTTGAGCGATTGAGAAATTGGAGGTGAAGATGGATTTGGGGCCAAACCAGTCTCTGGGAACAGTGCGTGTTTGCACACCAGTTAGCTCCTATCTGTGTTCCAGTGCTTTCCAGATTGATTCTATCTCAGCATTCGGGCATGTTAGCTGGGGTCCTGGAGTACCTGTGGTGTGCTCTCAGCATATGACAGAAGCTGTGATCAGGTGGGGACATCACTGGGGAAAGGCATTGCAGTCCCTTGGTAGTGGTTTGAGAGGTGCCATCCTGACAGGCATTTATCCCCCACAGCTGTACAGCTGAGTATCACACATGAACCCAAAACTCTGCTGATGAAGGACAGGCACAAAGGGTTCTGCCCGGATTCTCCCTCTGTGATATTTTTGCTGTTCAGGGAGGCTCTTCAAGTTTTAGGGTTGCTAATCTTGATATGCAAATCCTTTTTCAGAGTTGTTATTCCCATGGCACACCACAGAGCCAGCAGGTTATTTAAAAAGCAAAATAGCACAGTGGACAAAGAAAGAAAACCCTCAGACCTTGAACCAGACAGTCATTCCCCATATCTATCGTATCCACTGTTTGTACACCTAAGGTTGGCTCTGCTTGCAGTGTGACACTGTGAGCTCCACTGTTGCCCCCAGACTCTTATCTGCAGAACTGCTGTTTCACCAAGTTACTCTCCCAGTGCAGGTTTGGACAGTTGACTCTTCACCTCAAACTAGAACTTTGTACTAGTCTAGTGAACTGCATCCTATTATTTAGTTCAGTCCATGTATCCCATTTTCCAAGATCTTATTGGAAGTCCAAGCAGGGTGGCCTCCAACACATTTTCTACTCTTCCTAGTCCAGTACAGTCTACAGAAGGAAGAAGTTTGGTCTGTCTTTCTTCACGTGTATCAGCAGGCAAATTAAAAGTAGCTGCACTGCAGCTCTGGATCCCAGAGGTGTTCCAGCAACCCTCTGACTGAAAGTGGGGGCTCTTTGCCCAGTTTCCCAACACTTCCACAACCATCTTCATCCAGGTAAAATTAGGAGGATTAAGAACAGTTGTGATAATGTCATATAACTCTATACCAAAAGACATACAATTCTGCTACTTCACCCTTACCTTACTTTCTTTAATCAAAGAATCAGCAGTAAAATCACCCGGCATCATCAATTAGAGAAGGTTGCAAGTAATTTCCCTGCTAACATTGGTTGTTCTTGAAATTTATACCTGAAGCCTCTGCAAACATGAACCTCTCAAACACAGCTTGGACAGAGGAAAACATGCACCTTCCGAAACACACCAATGCTTGCTGTGTGAATGTGTGAATGTGTGTGGTGATCAATCATCTGCTCACCTCTCCAGTGCCATGAGGACAAGACTTTGTAAGAAGCCTTTGTAGACTGACATTTTGAATGAGACTGCTATGTTAGTACTGTCACAAGACTTTAGAGACAGCCAAGAGCAGATGATATTGGGCTGCAGGGTCCCCTCAGTGTTACCTGCTCAGGATTTCTTTTACACTTGCAACAGAACTTTCACTTTATTAACACTCCAAACACAAACACCAGGTTAACATGGGACATTTTTATCCACCAAAACTAACAGGAACTCAGAAGTCTGCAGCCCTTTACTTTAAGTGAGGAGGTAGACATGGAAAGGCAAGAGTATTTTCATCTCCATTCTTTAGAGGAGACAGGGTAGGCAGGTTCTTTAAAGACCTGAAAAGGCAGCAAAACCAGGCAGGCAGGTAAGGGAGCAAGCAAGGAAACTGAAAAATGTTCCTGGCCAGAAACATAACAGCTTGTAGGACATTTCTCCTTAAGGACTCAAAGTGTTCTTTACTGTGCCAGCCATGCATACTGCTGCAGCCCATACACCATGGTGGGGAGGCACTCTGCTCAGGGGAGAATCCTGAAGGATTTTCAGTTGTAAATGGACTTAGAAAAAGACACGAGCACCATCTCTGAAGACAAAAAAACAAATCCCCAAAACAATAAAATGCTGCTGACAACATACAGCTCTTCACTGGGATAAGCAGAGACGGAAAAGAGGAAAAGCAGTGTTGGCTTCTGCAGGAGTACAAAGCTCTCTCTTCTAGTCCTGTTGTCTAAGAGAAAAGAAAATACTCACTTTAAAAGCGACTGAGGTATAAATGTAGACGAAGTCAGAAGCAGCAGGCAGGGAGAGGCACACCCCATCTTTGAGGTTGTCATCTGTGTGCCACTGATAGGCCTAGAGTAGGGAGGATTGGGTTGAGGGTCCAGCAAATTTCTTCTCTGTCCTTCCTGCTTCTCATCCCAGCAGCACATCTGCATTCTCAGGGCAACACCAGCAGTGTCTCCCTGCCAGGGTATGCCTGCTTCCCCTAGCAGGAGTCTGTCAGAAACATCTCCAGGATGAAAAAGAGTATCTGGGATTCAGCCAGCAAGTATGTAAGGGAGATGTCTCCCAAATCTCTAGACCCCAGGTTATTTTTAACTTTGGAAAACTATTTTTGTTCTCCTAAATGTTGGGGCAGCCATCAGATGCGCAGGCTGCTGTTGCAGCAAGGAGTCAGGGTAGAAAGCAATGATGCAGAGCACACACACAAAGAGGATAAACAGTGACATGGGACACTGTGCTCTGCCCAAGAGGCAGCTGCAAACTGACCTTGGATGTGCCCTCAGCATTCCCCGGTGCTGCAATGCTCGCCTGTGCTGACTGTGTGGCAATGTGTCCCCAGGGCTCACGCTCCCGGCCCGGCAGCATCACCTCTCTCCCCGCACAGGCGGAGATCCGCCCGCAGACGCAGCTGTACCGTGGGTGTGTTAGCTGCACCGAAGCCGGGCTGACACCGCGGGGTACGAGCCCCTGTGGCACTGCCCACGCCACCTAAGCTGGGTCAGAGCCGCCACCAGGAGGTGGCATTTCTGCGGATCCCTGCTCGGCGCTCCCGCGGTGCTGGCAGCAGGGGATGGGGTACCCGGGAGGACGGATGCAGCCTGGAGAGAGGGGCAGGAGATGTAGGCTGCAGGTGTGGGAAAGGAGACACAGAAAGCCTGGAGGAGGAGGAAGGCCAGCTGAGATGAGCGGAGCAGGCTGCAAGCCGAAGAAGGGAGGCTGCAGAAGTGCAGAGGTGCCGCTGCCCAGCGAGCGCAGGGCGGGAGGGCGGGGATGGGCGCTCGGCATGCGGCTCCTTGGCACCTGGCCTGCCATATCTGATGTGGGTAGAAGGACACCAGAGAGCACCAGCGCTGAAGAGAGGGTGGCAACACAAAGACCGCTGTGTTCCTCTGGTCCCCATCCCTTTCTCCCCCTCCTCTCCCAATTTATTTACCCGAGTTCAAAAGACAGCCTCGCAGTCCCGAGGGGCTGGCTGAAGTGGCCAAGGGGTGGGCTGTGAGGTCATCTTCAATGAGGGCAAAAATCCAGTATCAACAATGCTGCCCATTGTATGGCCCTGTTTAGACAATGCCGGCTGGGTTCTTGCTGCTGGCAGCCCGAGGACTGGGAGCAAAGCCTGTTTGGGGTAACAGGAGGGGAGGAGGGTGGGCAGGGTGTCTGGCCTTGAGTCAGACCCGTAAGGGATGGAGCAAAGTGCAGAGATAAGCACCCTATCCCAGTCATCAGCGCGTTATCAGCCTTATTCTTGATGCTGATAAGAATCTGATAATATCTTGGCGCTTATTGTCTCATCAATGGCAGGGAATTTAGCCATCCTGGTCATAGCCTGGAGCCATGGCCGTCACCCCAGTTACATCTGCATTCCCTTCTAACCCTGGCAACGAGACACCAGTGATTTCTGCTACTTTATTTACTCCCTTTAACCCCACATTTCCCACTCAGCAGCAGCAAGGTGGCAAGGTGAGCATCAGCTTCTTCTTCCAGCCCTTGCCCTTCCAAAGGCAGTTGGAGGTTTGGCCATTGCTATTCCTCTGGGTGCTCCCAAGTGAGGAGCCCAAGTAATCCATACACGGCTTAGCCATGCTTAAAGAGTGAGGATGGAGCAGGGGATCTTCAGGAATTTGTGGGAACCATTGAATTTATAGAACAAGGGATTATATTTTAAGGTGTGTGTGGTGGGGGGTCCATGATAGAAAGCAAACAAGTGACCAGGATGCCGCCAGTTCTTGTAAACATAAATAGAACTTTTGGTAAATGCCATGATATCAGGCTCCTCAAGTCGCTGTGTCTGGAGCCAGGTGACTAAACAATTCTTAGCTTTCCATTTCAAATATGAGAGCCATTTGCTACCTCTCTTGGACAAGGAAGAGTGTGTGAAAATATAACACAGGGTCACCAGCTTCCAAAAGAAAGCATGGGAGAGAAAGCAACATCAAACCAGGGTGGTGATCCCATGATCTGGCATCTGATCCCTGGCACCTGAACTCCTGAAACAGCCCTGAAAGACCTGCAGCTGCCATCATCTTTCAAGCAGGCATTACCTCTGAACTCCTGTAGTCTGAGCCAGGTCCTGTCCCAACTCACTCTGTAGCCATGGTCCCATACCCTATTTCTCTGCAACACATAACTGTGCCCAAAAGTCAATTGTCAAAACCAGGGACACCATTAGCCTAAGAGACCACTGCCAGCAGTGGTGAATGATGCCAGTGATCATCTGCTCTGCAGAGTGGGCTCGGTGCCTTTGAAGAGCAGATTCTTTATGAGGGTAAGGAGGAGAGAGAAAACATTGGTTGAAAGGACAGAAAGCCACCCCAGCACTTTTCTGTGGATGAAAGAGCCATGGCATGATTCTCCTACCTTTAGAAAAAGCCCTAACACTGGAATTGCTTCACACTTCTTCAGGAAAACAATGCAAGAGATGCAGAAAATAATCCTATGAAAATTGTTGCAAGCCTTTATTTTTGGCATAGGGTTCATTTCTTTCCCCAGTTTTCATCTTATTCCCTCATTACTTGAGTCTCCTCTTCTTGTTTCAACTTCCAGTTGTGAAATAGAAGACAAAGTGGGAGACAGGGAATATTGTTAAAGAAGATAAACAACATGAAACAAACCTTGCAAAGCCCTTGCAGCAAGCATTTATGTGTACATGGCTTTTTCAACAGTTTTGGAGGGGGTAATTGAGGAGAGGCAATAAAATTTCCAAGATGTCAACACCAGATGAAATCCCCTTGCAAAACTTACTGCTAAATGGAAAAGCAAATTCTTTTTTTACGGGAGAATAGGAAGGAACGTGTTATGGTAAAAGAACCTTAGCTTAGCCTTGATGCTTTTATCTGTGTGCTGGTACTGTGGTAGCACAAACAGGGTGGTTAGTGCATCCCAGGACAGGAATGTGACAGTTCTTTCTCTTAAGGTGCCTGCTCACTGACACTGTCTTGTGGTAAACCTCACTGCTAGTTTGTGCCTCGTTTTCCCCAGCCTTGATGAAAAACTGTGAGACCCTCTGACAAAAAGAATTCTGCAAGAATTTTTCACTAGCCCAGTGACTCAACTGAGTCATGAATCTGTGGGGAGGTCTTAGGAAGGTGGAAACAGCCTTACATTAGACCATGTATTTCTAAAGAAATCTTGTGCTGAAGTTCATGGCCTGTGCTGCCCATGACACAGCTCTGCTCATTGCTGCCCTGCACCATGGACCTGGCATTGCATCAGCTCTTTTATGAAAGACTATGACCCCAGGCAACAGTCACCAGAAACATTGAATCAGTTTCCTGAGGACGATGGCTGAAGCCAAATCTTCGGGAAGCAGTGTTGGTGTACACCATGAGCAATGTAATTCTGCTGAAGGCTCAGCTGGGAAGTTCTCCCTGGAAGGAGTAAAAAGCCTGTCTGAAGAGATACAAACCAGAGCAGGAAAAGCCCGATTTAAGCTGTATTGCTGTGTTTATATAGACATTTTTGTTTTCCCACCTGGGCTGCCCAGTGATTCCCCTTTTGTCTCAACCTTTGAGCAGCAGAGCTGAGACAGAAGTCTGCAACTGGGACTTAGATGGGCAGGGCCGGTGGTGGGGCCAGGGCTGTGCAGGGTGCAGGTCACTGGCATGGCCAGCAGCTCTCCACAGGAGGGAGCCTGGCTGGCACAGCACGGCCAAGCCTCTAGCCCACAAACGGCCAGAAAGCCTTTGGACAGCAAGGCCAGATCTGCTGCAATCTAAACACTGGAAAAGCAAACCACTCTGCACACTCTCCACTTCCTCACCAAGCTGTCAATGCCTGAACCTCGTGGCCACATTCAGGAGCATTAACCTGTTTCAAAGGCGATGGAAATGGCAGCTGAAGAAGTTGGCCAAGCTGTGCAGGGCGTTTCTCAGGGCTGTCCTTGGCACATAAGACTTGAAACCTGCCAGGTGAGCACAACCCCAGTGATGGTCATCCATCCATCTTCCATAAAGGAAGATCCATCTCTTCCTTTATGCAACAAAAAAAATGTGATGGTCACTCCCCAGACTAACTGAGCAGTGGAATATGCAAAAAACTTATTCCTGTTGTGAGGGAGCAGACAAACATGTTATTAATTTTAGAGAATGGTAAAGTCTTGCTGCCCTGTATAATCCCTCTTAGTTGCACTCCATGTCTGAGGAAAGAAACCCGTGGAAAAGGAAGGGGCTCTGGTGGGTTTGAGTATTTACAAAACTGCAAACCTTGAATTCCCCAAAGCCTCACTGTCACCCACTGGTAGCAATTCTAGGTCTGCTTCTGGTGTATGACATTGAGATTATTTTCCCCATGTGTTATGAGCTGGAGATTACTTCTTTAAAATCAACAACTACCACCTTCTTTTTTAAAAAATTGATTTATTTTCTGGGTTTCTTTTGGAAATAGCAGGAGTCAGGCTTCCTTAGGGTAGTTTTTAGCTCAATTTGTAGTTCTTTCAGCACTCACATAGAAAATAGGTAGGATCTTTAATTTAAACATAATTTCTCCTCAGCACTGTTAACCAAACATTTAATGGAGAGTCTTAAAAGAGATGGTTGGAAGTCCCTCCCTGATTCATGTCCTCTTTCACCATCCAGGAACATCTTCTGATGTGGGCTCTCTGTTTTAATACTGTGCCTCAAAAGGTAGGCATGACTCAAGATCCTAATATCAAATTTAAACACATACTCCTCACAGACCTCTTCATCCATCATAGTGAAATGAAAAAACAGGGACATATTTCACTCTTTGCTGGACACCTCTAAATGTGGAGAAAAAATGGGTGGCTGTTATTTTTCATTGCCCCTTTTCCCTTCCAGTGACTACAATGCAGCTCACTTTTGACATCTGCCACTGAATCAGCCACGATATTTCTGAGCAGGATCAGCCCAGGGATGGACTCTGCAAGATCCTGGTATCTGTCTGCACCTCGTGTGGTCATCTCCATCACTGCAGGAGAGCTCCGGACAGGATATCTGTCAGAGGATATGGGCACACTTTGGGCTTTTCACATCCCCGCTCCACTCCCAGAATGACTCATGTGTCAGCAGGGGACACGAACTGAACACAGGACACACTACAGAGTAGGGGAAGGAGCTACGAGAGGTCCTGGCCAGGGTGGTGGCATTAGGGTACCCTAAGCCTTGGTGCTAAATGACTGAGGGTGCCTGGCACGGTGACCACACGGTGGAGTTCAGGGAGCTGCCTCCGGGCTCTGCCACCGAAAAGGTTTGATTTGTAAGGGCCCTGCTTTTCACTCTTAATGGTTAAAGTCTCTATGGGATACAGTTTGAATTTCGGATACAGCTTGGATTTTTGATAGAGGCTGGAAATTGCTGGCATTACTGGCTAACGAGGAGGTTGTTATGGAAAACAGCTGATGACAAACTGAGCTACTACATTTTCCTTCCATCCTCTGCTGAAGGCGCTATTTTCTGGGCACAACAGACAAGATTATTTTTTAAATGTTACAACCAACAGTTTCCAGACTATTTGTGCATATCGTGATGAACATTTACCCAGACATACACGCTTATCCGGACACAAATTGTCGGGGGCTTTTCTTTGCAGAAATGTATGATTTCTATGCACACACATAAGTGTAGAATGCTCCCCAGGCAGATCCCCGATACAGAGCAGATGTTTCATGCTGAATCCCCTTCTTCCCGCCGCGATTCGCCGCCCTCCGCGCTGACCCCGCGCATCCCAGCCGCGGGCAGGGGGTCACCGGGAGGCCGGAGCGCGCAGAGCCCGGCCCCGCCAGCCGCCGAGCAAGCAGCCCCCCTTAAATACCTCCGCACTCGCCTCCGCGAGCCGCACAGCTCGCCGAGCGAGGAGCCGAGCAGAGCCAGCCTCCCGCCAGCGCCGGGGACCTGCGCGCCCGCGTACCGCCGCCCAGGAGCACACACACGGCCGCCCTATGCCTGCGCACTTGCTGCAGGAGGAGGTAAGCGGGGCCCCGGGGTACGGGTGCTTTGTCTGCCCCTCGCCCCTTCCTCCCTCATCTTCGCGGCTCCGGCAGCGCTGCGCTGCTGCTGTGCTGGGGAAGAAGGTCTGGGCATCCACGCGTGTCTGTGCGTGCACACACACACGTATCCACACGTGTGTGCCGGAGTCCTCTCCGCACCGCTTCCCAGCCGTGAGGCAGAGGGGGTCAGTGGTAGCTTAAGACATCACCCAAGCCTGATGGCGAGCCCATGGATGAAGCGCAGACATCCACCTTTGAGGTGATCTTCCTGGATCCTGCGCCCTCAGGTAGACTGAGCATAAAATACAGGTTTATTTTGAGAACACCCATCGAAGCATGCTGCGTGCTTGAATAGCATGAAGGGCTATTCAAGAAGATCTTTAGTGCCAAGAAGTCATGGCGTTTTTGATAACACTCAGACTGGGATTTAAAAAAAATTTTTAATTTTTTTTTTTAAATTAGAAAGGGTTTTCACGTGCAGTGTTTTAAACCCGAATATTGCAGCAGGAAGAGTCTCTAGGACAGACACAAGGTGAAAGCCGGCTGTCTAGATGAAATGAATGACTGTGTCTGCATTGCTTGAGCCCAGGAAGCATACAATAGGGAGACTGCCTATTTTTGGCATAAGGAGGTCTGAATAACAACCTGACACCAGTAAGATGTGTGGAGGTGTTGGATTTTTAAAGATTTTCATTTTTATTTTTGGCCCTTCTGGCAGCCACCCTTTGCCCAAGGGGAGGCAGGGGCTTGATTCTGGTATTTGTGCTCTCACCTTCTCATCCTTCCCCCCTCTGCCAATGCCTAGAAGTGGATGTAAATCATAGCCCCGCTCTTTTCCTGTCACCAGCACACAGGGTCTCCCTCGGTCCCTTTGTGCAGGTACCATGACCTTCCAGGGATGCTGTGATGTAAAGAACTTCACTCTTCTCCCCTGCCAAAATGGATGTCAAGGGCAGTGTGCTCAAACTGTGTTTCATGGTTTTGGCATGTATTTTGGGTCATATCCTGGAAGCTGGAAAGAATCCTGTCCCTGGGTCATGCTGGGCATATTCAAATATACTGGACCCAAGATTCAGTGCCCTGGGGCTCGTATGCTGTACCCAGCACAGGAGCCTTTGAGCTGCAGTTGGTTGTATAAGCTGGCGGGGTGCCAGGATCACCTCTGGTGTGTTCAGTGCTGGGGAGGTAGGGGTGTAGATGGGGAAACACATCTGTTCTGCAGATGAGAGCTGCAAAATAATTCAGAAATGAGGGAAAGCTAATGAAAATGATTTAGCTGGCCTCCTCCCTCTCTCAGCCCTACAGCTCAGATCAATCTCCATCCCGTTTTCTTCAGTAGAAGCCACTACGGTCATAAGGGGGTAAAAATCCTCTGTCCTTTTTTCTCCTGTTTCTACCTAAATAGCTGCCCTCTCTCCCTCCTTCTTCCCCCCATGCTCCTCCCACCAAGTCTGTAACGGTGGAGCTGTTTCACAGCTGCTTTATAGCCCTTTTGTTTCAAGGTTAGTTTACATGTGAGGAATGACCAATCTGATTATATCAGTGTAATTCCAGCAGCATAGGTATGCTGGTAACATTCCTCATGTGGCTACTCCAACTCTAGAGGCAGAGATTTTTCCTCTCTGCTGTTTTCTTTGCACTCTCCCTCATCCTCCTCTGCCCCTGTGTAACTTTGACAGTGACATAGCTATCATTGAAGAGAAAAATGCAACTCCAGCCCCACATTCTTACTCTGGAAGCAGCATGTCCATATGGGGTGTGTTACCTGTCTAATTATACCACCAATCACTGTTGGGAATTTTTCCTGCATAGACAAGTCTTGGATCTTTTTGGTAGATTGTCTTGCAGCCAAGAAAGAAAAACTGTACCTTTCTGCCAAAATGCCAGATGAGAATATCTAAGACTTGGGAATGGGCAGGACTTCTTGCCTAATCTCTGGATTAGAAACCATTTCTTATGGCTTTTTTGGTGTGGGGATTGCCTCTAAATTCTCCAGCAGATGAGTATCATACCCTCAAAACATTAATTAGGAAAGCAGGCAGAGAAAGCCTGTAGCCAGGATGCAGAAGAGCCAGTCCCAAGCTCAGCAGTTTGCCTGCGTGCAGTGAAGGCAGCAGGACACTTTGCGTCCAGTTTTTTTCCTTTCTAACCTTTGATTCCCCAAGGAAACACTAAAAGAGCTCCTTCTTTAGAGATCATTTTACTTCCCAAATGTGGGGAATCTGTCAGCCTTGCCAGCTCCTCCCCATCGGAAGGTATGTCTGTAACCCT
Source organism: Drymodes brunneopygia (assembly GCA_013400955.1). NCBI lineage: Eukaryota > Metazoa > Chordata > Aves > Passeriformes > Petroicidae > Drymodes > Drymodes brunneopygia. The sequence goes on from VZTZ01046383.1 coordinate 65,369, forward strand.
TCAGTTTCTACCCTTGGGAAAGGGAGGAGTTGGGGTGGCCACGTAAGCTGCCTGGCCTGATTTTAATGCCTCCCTCAGGAAACTAGGCCATGGCAGGATGGGGGTCTTTTATGAATCCTGAACACCTGAGTGGGAATCTGCTGTTAATTCAGGAGAGATTTCTATTGGGAAAAGAGCTTTCCCAGCTTGACCATACTCCCTTCTGCAGTCTCAGCTCTCCTGTTCCTGCTGGCTGACCTTTAATGCCCCTTCACCCTGGAGGGTGGAGGCAGCAGTGCGGGTGGCAGAGGGACGTGTCCCTTGGGCAGGTGCCCAGGGGGCAGGGGATGGGGTGATGTGTGCGGGACACACCGCTGGCATCCCTCGTGCTTGGCACCCGCGGGATTGAGCCGTGCTGGGCACTCGGGCTTGGGGCTGACAAAGGGCTGCGAGTACCAGCAAGCACACGGCTGTCATGATGGAGATGGAAATCGGTGATTCAGGGTTCAGTGACCTGTCTCATTAGGGTCAGTCCTGCCTGCTCCTTTCGTCATGCATGCCTGATCGGGCAGGCTGTCACTCAGCCAGGGCAAACAAGCATGTTCAGAGGGAATGTTGTGTCACAGTTACAGAAGGGAGCCAGGAGCCAAGCTGAGCCAACTTTGCTGCTTAAAACTTCCTCTCTCCATGCTGGTGGCTGTAACTCAGAGGACTGTCTTCCCTTGCCTCAGTTTGCCTGTAGGTGGGAAATGAGACGGGTAAGAGTCTTAGCAGCAGGCATGAGATAATTAGCTGCAGTTCTAACTAGAAGTACCTCACCTGACTGCCTCCATCCACTGATCTTCAAGCATGTTGCTCTTGCCACATCCCATCTTGGAAGGTGAGGCAGGGGAGATTAGAAGGCACCCCAGAGGAATCCCCCTATGGATCTTCCTGATGTTCCCCCGTGATCCCTGGCAGGATGACACAAATAAGTAGGATATCAAAAGCAACCCATTGATTTATTATGAAACTGTGTTTCAGACCATATTTCTCTCCCACTTCTTTGTTCATTCACAAGATTTCCTTTATTGTTTGCTTGTGCACAAGCCCAGACCACAAACCCAACTAAAAACACCCACTAATCAAACTGAAGGAAAATAAAAATCCTTGCAGTCTGCAAATGATCTCACCAAAGCCACTGGTGGAAAAGAGACTGGCTTTCAAGTATTTTTCTTTACTTTTGACACCCTACCTACCATCCACCTCCTCTCCAGAAAGACCAGGTCCCCGTCCTCTCAGGCCATGACTCCGTGTGGCTAGAGCAGGCTCTTCTTTGTGCCAAGAATGGAGCCTTCCAGGGAAACTACAGGCTATGAAGCTTTACACTGCCAGCCTAAATGCATGTGTTTCTATTTCCTGAATTGATAACCACCAACTTTTATTTTGTTTTCCCTTCTTTCCTTTCTCGAAAATATCCATTGCTACCTCTTCAAGGAGTTCTCCTCCACTTCCAGCACCATTGCTGTTGGCACAGTCACTTCCCGGGTGACCAGGAATGGAAATGCTGTCATGGAGAAGGACTTACTCAATCATGAGGACTTGGCAGGAGACCGAGGCATGATAGACGATATGTTTGATGAGACCTACCGGGAGAAAGAGGGCCCCAAGCCCCCTCTGCGATACGTCTGGAGGAATATCATCCTCATGAGCCTGCTGCACCTAGGGGCCCTGTTTGCATTGATACTGTTACCTTCTGCAAAGATCCTGACACTGGCATGGGGTAAGCATGTTCCTCTATCTGTTTCTTGGCATCCGCAACCCCCAGATCTGTTGGGTGGTATTTTTCTTTTTCCTTCAGACCTACATACTTGGAGATGAGAAAGAAAGAAGCAGGGGGCTTCTTCTAGAAGCAGCTCTTCAGCCAGGTTCACAGCAAGCTATGGAGTGTCTCTTGTAAGATCATACATGAGAGGGAAAGATCTGGCAGGGATTTGGCTTGTCTGCTCAAAGAACAAACTTGATTCACAGATATTAGGCTTGGAAATATCCTCAATGTGCAGCTGCTTCTGGGATGAAGCACAAAAACTGTTTGATAGAGTACTGTGACAGTGCCAGAAAGTTAGGAAGAAAGATGCTAGCAAGAGCACCTTAAGGGGTGTTTGGGGAGGCAAGGTACAGAGCACTATTTGGCATGAGACTGCTGCCTGGACATGAGAACCATTCCTGTCCTTACCTGGGAAGTGTAAATCCCACAGAGCCTCAATGTGTATATGAGAGAATAGAGACAAAATACAGTTGTGCTGAAGATAAAAGTCAAGAATTAAGTCTGAAGCCCAGGTCTTTTATCATTCTTAAAAATGCACAGATTAGCCACCATCATCCCGGAACTGAGCCTGACAACTTTCAGAAAATAAATAAGTGTCTCTCCAGGCAGCAAATTCCAGTGGAAAGCACAACCCAGCAGAAGGTAGCTAGGCAAAGCTCTGCTTTCTCAGAGATCTTGCCCTGGGTAGGAACCAAACTTCTCCTCTGGCTGCTTGAAAGACAGCTGGGCCCAGGGCCCACTCTGCAGGAGGGCCTCGCTTTCCACCAGCCTTTGTGTGGACCCCTGGAGGAGTGCAGAAGCCAAATGGCTCCCAGTAGGGAGCTTGAGAGGTTGCATCCAACCCCTGCCTCCCTGTGAAACAGAACATCCTGAAACAAAAAGCAACAGTCTAGATTTTGAGTTCAGTAGTGCTCCTGCTTCCCGGTCAGCCCAGCTGTGGATGGGCCCTGGGGTGATCCACCTGGTCTATCACACTCTGTCTTCCTGATGGCTGTATGCAACACATATCACAGCTGAACCGGGAAGGAGATGGCTTCCTGGGTGGCCAGGCTGACTTGTCCTCCTTACCCATATCACCCTCTCACAGGCAGAGGTCTGGGGGATGAACTTCCCTGGAGGCCACAATCAGAGTCTGGCTACAGCATCTGCAAATCAGAGGCACTGCTGTGTTCCCTGTGCAGCCAGCATGGTCTTTCAGGGGATGTTATGAAAGAAGACTTTGCTGGGCCTTTCCCTTGTGAAAACTTGACAGGCTGTACTTTCCCCTGGCCTGTCAGGGCTGGGCAGAACATGCAGTCTGAGCATGAACTTGGAGGAGCATTTCAGGGCTCTTGGTCCTGTTGTGTGTTTCCCATCCCTGAGCTGGAGGCTAAGCGAAGACTGCTGGCTTCTCTCACTCACTGAGCTGACAGCCTGGGTCCTCCAGTTCCAGTCAGATAACCTTATGGTATTGGGGCAAGGAGGAGGAAAAAAAGTGAGTCAGATTTACTGATTTCATTTCAAGCTGCTGATATGCTCCATGATTTCCAAATCCATCCAACTCTTCTCCCTTGAGTTCCCTTGGGATACTTAAGAGGGCTTGAGCATCTTTATCCAGAGAGTTAATGTTATTTTGCATTCTGCTAAATCCCACCCTAAATCCCAAAATGGTCTCTGAGGCTGTGTCTTTGCAACCGTGCATCTCTTTGGCATGTCTGTATGGCATGTCATGGCACTTCACAGGAATCTGCTTTGCTTTTTATCTGATGTCAATCCTTCCTGCTCTCCTTCCTCAGTCAACTCTGATGTGAAGTGCCAGTTGCTCTCCTGCCACTGTGAGGCACTGCAAGATTCCTTGGTGGATTCTGGAGTGACATGTTCTGGGAACGGGAGAAGGACATGGTGTTTGGGGGAACTGCACTGTTCTGGGCTGGCTGAAGATCAATCCTGCCTTACCAAAGCTAGAGTAGCTCCACCAAGCTCCCCGTCCTGCACTCCTGCTCTGGGAAAGGACCACCTTGCAGCCAAGTCAGAGTTCCCTTATAGTCTGTTCTCCTCTAGCACTAACTGGATGTGGAGTACTCTGATCCTCCATGGGTCTACCTTCTCAGCAAGGATTCTTGCTCCTTGCATTGCCCTTTGCTCAGCTCATACCTTTATCTGGCATCTGTGGCTGTCATGTCCACATGATAACTTGCTGTTATTTTCCCATCACCCTCTGGTAGCAAGGAGAGGACTACAGTTCCCATTTTGCACACAAGGATAGTGCAGCAGAGACTTAGGTTGCTCCTGGCAGTACACCATGGGCTTGTGGCAGACCAGCTCCAGCAATGGTAGTTCTGGAGCTGCTGGAGTTTTTGCTTGTTTCTTTGTTTGTTTTTCAGATCATTTCTTCCTTAGGTTGTGTACATATAATACAAAATTAACATGGTCCCAGATGTTCTCTGTTACAGTGCAACAGGCAGCTGTGGGGCCTGGTAGCTCATCTACCTTCTATAATTTATCCATTGCTTATACCCACTTCATCCAAGCCACGGTCTTCTTGATGTTCCTGTCCCTTTGAAACCAGTTACATTGGTGACTGTCCTCTTTTGTTTTCATTTCTCTATGTGCTGATTCCTCTTTGTCTTTCAAGCTCCCCAGCCCTGCCTTCATCATTGTTTGCTGTTCTGCGTTGCTGTGTGCATTGTATCCCCTGATCTCTTTCTGGTACAGAGCTTCCCAGAATGAGCTCGGGTTGTTGATCAGGTGAGAGCTCACCATCATAAGAGCTCTCCGAGCCCGTCCAGCACTGGCTTTCTAGTCAGCTCTCCTTTTATTTATTGTCTTCTCCACTACATTTCTCAAAGTCTTGCTTAGTCTTTTCAAGGATCGTGGGCAGATTTTACATCATTTGCCAAATGGCACAGAGACTGAGTCTAAAAGGGCAGGATGCAAAGGTGATGGACAGTTTCTTCTCTAGTTGCTCAGATCTTCCCTGGAAACGTGATTTGTGGGTAGACTTTTTAGCCCTCGGATGCAGCAGACTGACAGTAATTGTGTTAACTCCTTTTGGCCTGGACAGCAGTGTCTGTAAACAGTGATGGTTCCTCTTGACATGGTGCTCTATCAACACCTCAGCTCCCTGCAGTGCCAGAGGCTCTAGAAGCATGGGTTGATACAATATTTTGTTGGTGCTGTGTTATCTTTGGACCAAGGTGAACCTTGCTGGATAATTTAGGCAATTCTGACAGTCTGAAAATCTCAGCCCACCCTACCCCCAGAGATCCGACCAGCTAAATGTTTACAGTGTTTTTTTTACTTTCCCATCAAGACTACAGCTGACAACACCTTTCCACTTAGTGTTCCCTCCAAGCTCAAGTAGCAGGTGGTATGCTTCTCTGAGTGTGGCAGGGAAGTTAGGTTTCAGTGACAGCAAATCCTATTGCTCCTCCTAAACACTGTTTCCTTTATGCAGCCTGTAAATGTCATTGCTCCTGGTATCTTTCTTCTGAAAGCAGCAGGACTCACCTGGCTAACGGGGACTGGGCAGCAAGGAGGGAACAGTCTTGCACTGAGCAAATGCCCAAGGACACCTCCTGGAGCAGGAACACCCCTTCATGTAAACATCCTTGGTGTTCACTGCAGGTGGCAATGCTTTTAGCACATTCCTGGTTTCTCATCATAACTTGGGTCTGAATCTGGGCCCTAAAGAGGTAAAGTCTAATAAGTCATAGCTATGACTGAATCTGGAATGTTTGCTGTTTAATTTTTGGAGCATTGAGTGCTTATTACTGCCAGTGGTCATAATTCTTTGTGTTCCAGTTGAATGGGTCACTGGGAATATCACCTGTGAGTTGCCAATCTTTTGAATCTTGAATAGTTCAAAGCATGGTATGGAAGATGACTTCGAAACCTCAGCTGATGGAGTCCCTAAGTCCTTCAGTTTGGGGCAGCATCACAGGGCAGGTGTGAAAATCTGTGCTACTTTATCTCACCTTCTCTACTCTCTTTCCAATTGAATTCTTAGTGGATGATCTTGGGGGAGTTTTTCTTCTTCCCTGTGAGATGCCGATTCCTTCACTATGCAATGATCATCACTGTATCTGTTTGTGGGGGTGAACTCTCTGAATCATAAAGGTGCTGGATTCTTCTGTGTTCCACAAGGATTTCAGTCATTGTGCATATCCTGTCACTGTCACATCAGCTCTTAGATATGGCTGATGGATCTAATTGTCTCCAGGCAGAGTTTGATTTTCTGTGGGTCTGGTGCCACAAATGCATAGACTGAGAATCAGCTCCTTTCCCACAGAAAGTGTCTGCCCCTTAGATAAACTACAGCTTCTGTATATGGGCAAGAGGCCAGGCAGCAGAGGATTATAATTAGAGAGTTATGGCCATTGTAGTGACCTGGGATGCAGCTCCAAGAGAAGTCAGCAGGAGCTGCTCAGGTCTACGGGCTTTGGATGGAGGCTGGGACTGTTCTATGCCAAGGCACCCAAAAACGGTAAGTACTCTTGCAAATTTTTACAAAAGCTTCCAGGAAAGGCTACCCAAAAGCAGATGCTGGGTTGTCTGGGTTTTGAGTCTCTTGGTGTCCCCATGACATCTTTTTTGTGATTCCCTGTGATTGCTGATAGTATCTTTGTTGCTGTTGTCATCTTTTCCCAACAGAGATATCCACAGGCAAATTCTGGTAATTGCCTGTATGAAAGAGATACAGATGAGCTTCCTTTCCTGCAAAGCTTAAATATAACAGTCCTCAGCCAGAGTCATCTTCCTGGAGGCCTCTTTTACCAAAATGTGCTCAGTCAGCATGTGAGGATTCACCAGATAAGGAAAGCTGAAATCACTCAGCTTGAATCGGGCCCCTACTCATCTAACCTGGCATTTACTTTCTTATGTTATTGAAGATCAGGAAAAATCAGATAGTTCATTGGTGTCCCTGGTACACCATCAATTCATAGGGCCTGTTTGCCCTACAGTGGACAGATGGGCTCTTTCCCTAGCAAGCTGCCCCACAGATCCATTGCAAGGTGCATTGTTTATCATGGACTCTCTGTCCTGTGTTATCTGTGGGGATAGTACTGATTTAAAATGCATCTTAAAATCTAAAATTAACAAGTTGAGCTGGTTTCAAACTTAGTTAACTTTCAAGTCAGAATCATGAAACTGAGTAAGATCTTCAGGGTTTCCAGCACCAGTAAGGCCAAAAGGACACCTGAACCAAATGCCCTGTTCCATCATCCTTTGCTTCTCCCCTTCCAAGCTTGGACAGCTTTGTGAGCTTTGTTCAGCTCCGTTGTCTCTTGCAAAGGCTGAATCCTGCTGTATTTGCATGCTTGGCTCTTCGGAGAGACTGCCAAGGTGCTGGGAGACATAGGGCAGGGTTATGCTAGTCCAAGGCTTGTGCTGCATTCAGCAGCAGGCAGGGGAACCAAGGGAGATGGTGAAGATGTGGAGTCACGGTCAGAACAGCAGATAGGGAAGGTCACTCTTGTGCAGTGGGATGGAAGTGAGAAGGGTTCATGCAAGTTTAAGGCGCCAGAGGATGATGTTATATCAGCCAAGACAGGCTTTTAGTGAATAAGAGATTAGGTTGGGAATGTAGAAAAACAAAAAGGAGGTGACAGAAGGAAGAGGGAGCAGGAGATGACAGGAAATAAAGCCTGTATTACTTTGAATGAAAGAACTGGGCCACGCCTGGCACAGATCTCAGATTTCTGATTCCAGACAAGTTTCTGGCAGAGTATCTAGTTTACTGGGTTCAAGATAAACTTGATTAGAGCCATTTGGCTGGACTGAATGGCTGGTCAAGCATACCAGCAATTCCCATCCATGGACTTACGTGTAAGAATAGGGAACTCTTCTCATGATCCATATAATTGGCTGAAATGTGCAAATTTATACCAGGAAAGTTTGCCCTGGGGCACTGGTAAGAAGGCATTGCTTCCCCCAGAGGACTAGAGGTGGATCAGTTGACCTGTTCACATATGTGCACCCTTCCCTCTTTGTGTCTGAGCTTGCAGAGCAAACCAGCTGTTGAATGCTGTCTGTCTTTCTGCCAAACTTCCTGACCCTTCCTTCTTAGGGGAAGAGTTAATTTGCAGAACCAATTTTCTTCTTACCCTGCCTTCCTAGTGTAATGCCACTATGAAACTCTGGGGGTCTTTTCTCCATTTTAGTTTTAGGATCAGATGCTGGAGCTGAGGTTAATTTCCAGAAGTCCCAGGAGCACAAACCGGCACACAGACCAGGGCAAATATGAACACATGATGTATTGGGAGAGGGATGTATTTTTTTACTAGATGCCAAAGGGGCAAGGCATTCCTTCTGCCCTGTGTGAAGAGGGAACACATGAAGCAGCCTCAAAGCTCAACAGGGCCCAGCAACAGCTGCTCACTTTTTTTTCCTTTGTAGCTCTTCTGTGTTTCCTGGTGAGTGCCCTGGGGATCACAGCTGGATCTCACCGCCTCTGGAGCCATCGGTCCTACAAAGCCACGCTGCCCCTGCGCATCTTCCTGACTATTGCAAACTCCATGGCCTTCCAGGTAAGCACTTCCTCAGTGTGCCTCTGGTCCTCAGAAGGAAGTACTCCCATGAATCCCTGTCTCAGATATGGGACACAATCTCATGAAGAGGTTCCTCTCTCCCACTATCTCCTGTTAGGAAAAAGACTGCCCTTTCCATCTAACACTGCAGTGCTAGAGTCTGTCTCATTGTCTTTACCTTATCCCATCAGAGACTGACTCTGAGACAAACCCAATGGGGAGAGGACAGCTGGCCAAGACCAGGGGTAGGAAACCTCTCCAAAGGAGGAATGTACCTTTCTCTCAGGGTGTGGTCTCCCTGTGCTTGCACCAGGTACCATGAAAGAGGTGTAGAAGTGTTAAGTGTTCTCCTGGTGTTGCCTCACTCTCCTTTTGCTGTGTGGCTGATAAAGGAGAAGACATCTGCAAAGCCAATGATGTAGAATTCTACAGGATGTAGAATTTGCTGCTTCATAAAGACCAAGAACTTGTTGAGATTTAGGGGATGTTTCTCTCATTCAGAAGTGGTATTTAGGACTAATCATGTTACAGATCACACCACTAGCTTCCAGAGAGTTGTCCCAGGTCAGTGATATTTTAAGGAGAGAAGGGTTGGGCCCATTCAGAGTGGCACAAGTGACTGCAGGCACTGTTAAGCACCTTGGGAGATTGCTTCACCTCTCAAAGGGCACTAACCTCAGGATATTGCCTAACTAGTGTGAGAGCACTTCACAGTCCCCAAAGCAAACAAAACTGCAAATCTGTAGAAGCAGGAGTGAAAACCCAGATTGGCATGGCACAGAAAAATAAATCCTGGTGGCCTCTCAGGCTTGCTACTGTAGGTCAGCCCTAACGACACTCTATCCTCCACCTGTACTGAAGGGTTGCTTGTCTGTGGGAAGTACTCATGAAGGTGTCAGAATGAAGCACTTTCTGCTATAAAAAGGTGAACACAAAAGTATCAGTGCTGTGCTCTTAAGTAATTGTCCAGAGGATATTACTTTGTTTACAAACAGAGTAATCAAAACAGAGTGAAGTTTTTTAAGCCTTGAAAAACTTTCTGAAACATCATTGAATTTCTTCTGATAGTACCAAAGAGCAGTCTTTGATGAGGAAGGGAAGGACTAAGCTGCTAATTCCAGCCAGTGGTCCAGTACTCAGCAAGGCAACAGGATGGGTTGCTGTGTATTAGCTAGTCCTGTACAAAGACCATCTTTCACAGGGTTATAGGGCAGAGGGGGAAAGAATTTGCTGAGCTATTGCTGTAGGGGATAGGAACAGACAAAGATGAGAGACAGACAGATATTTCAGCTTCAATAGGAACTAATCCAAAGTTTTACTGAAAATTCAATACTATTCCCCATGGATTTTTTTTAATACTTACTTTCAGTGAGACCAAGAGAAGATTTCTGTTGGATTTATCTCATTCCTATTAGTGGCAGCAGAGGAGATCAGTAACTTATAAGATCAGGGAAATTTATAGACTGTCTTATCTTAGGTCCTCCAGAAAATGCCCGTTGGCTGCTCAGAGACCTGTTACTTGTAATTTCAGAGAATTTGAGAATTCTGCCTCTAACTGGCTCTTCCACCTGCAAGACCTGTCAGCTGCAGCACAACAGAAGCTCTCATGGTTATAGCCTGTAGCTGGAAACTCCCAAAGAAGAAGACATTCTCCTTGGCTTTGCTTGCTCTTTGCAGAAAGTCATGATTTTCAGTTAGGGTTGCAGTTAGAGGTGGTCCCAAAATAAGACCTGTAGAAAAGCTAATGAGCTAAAGTTTGGGTCAAGATATAGATTTTTCAGGTTTGAGACTCCTGATTTCTGTTTGTAGAGAGGGTGTGGTAGATGAAGTCATACCATGATCCAGCTGCGTTACGTGGTCTCTTTCCAAATTTGTGCCTCCTGCCTCCAGTAAGAGGAAAACCTTCCTATATGTGCAAGCCCAAGCTGTCTGTTGACTTTCAGACTGGGCTTTCTGATTTTATATTGTGCTGTGTAGGGTCTGGAACGTGAAAGAGACTTTGGGTCACAGTGAAACTTTTCCAGCATAGGTACTGGTTGAGTTTCTCTGCTTACTAGACAGGGAGGGCAGAGCTGGGCCACCTATTCTGGGGGACTACTGAGTGACCAAGTTCTGGCCAAGATCAATGAGGTTTGCTGATACTCAGAGATATTTGGCTGGAAGGAAGGCAGCAGTTCCCAGTATTTGGAGACAAGTGAGAGTTTAATCCTGGTCCATGTCTATCATTGCCTTCTTGAATGGCCTGCAGGTAAATAATTTTATTTCAGTTGAAGGAGGAGTGGTTACAATACTTGAAAGGGACTCGAGGAGTCGTGTCTCTGTTACAGGCTCCCTGTGTGGACAAGTCCCTTAGTTTTTCGAGGCAAGAAATAGGGATGGTTATGCCATTTCCCTACCTTCAAAGTGTTTTCAGGAAAAGTCCTGGGTATGTAGGAGATTAAGGAGCCTCTTGTGTAATACAGGTAATAGAGCCATGCTTGGATCTCTATTTCATGTTTTCTAAGATTGTGTAATACATGGCTTTAAGCTCATTGAAATCTTGATACAAAGAAATGATCACAGGCTTATGAAAATCTAGTCTTAAAACCAGCCAAAGCAATCATTTCATTATACAAATGATAAAAGCATTGACATTTTCCAAACTGTATTGGTTTTGCTGCTTAAATGGAACAGTAAGGGGCTGACAAGAGGTATTTTTGAGAAATGTCACTGAAATGGTGTGTTTGTTCTCTTTCTAAAGAGGGGCCTTAATTTAAAGACTGATTTCCAATGGAAAAAAAAAAGTTTAAAAAAGCCTCGCTCCCCAAGTTAAACATCTGATTTGGCAATCCCAGGACAAGCGAGGCAGGATGACCTATGGGAAATGTCAGGTACAGGGAAGGGGCAGGTCGGTCAGGCCTGGATGGCACTGTGCAGGGATGGGGATGGGACAGGAGCCGAGCATGGGAGGGCGGGGCACCAGCCAGCCAATGAGAGTGGCTGCTGCAGGGGTGGGGCATAGGCTGACCAATCAGAGCCTGCAGCAGCATGGGTGTGGTGCAACCCCCAGCCCAGAGCTAGCCAATCAAAGAGCAGAGCTGAGGCACCCCTGGAGCTGCTGCCCAAAAAGCTGGAGAGGTGCAACTAAAACCCAATCTCTGTTTTAAAGGCCAGAAACCCCAAACCCTAATGAGATATAATGCCACTGATACGAGTTCAGGTCAATAGGATTTAAGTATTTAAACATTTCAGGCCATTTTGTAATGTGAAGGGAACATCTCCAGCCCTGACCCTAAGTTTTCACTCCTGTTGACTTGCAGAACGACATCTACGAGTGGGTCCGGGACCACCGTGTCCATCACAAGTTCTCTGAAACAGACGCAGACCCACACAATGCCATGCGGGGCTTCTTCTTCTCCCACATCGGCTGGCTGCTCGTGCGCAAGCACCCCGATGTCATCGAGAAGGGACAGAAGCTGGACCTGAGTGACATAAAGGCTGACAAAGTGGTGATGTTCCAGCGCAGGTGAGTGGTGGGGTCAACCCTAGTGGGGAGCCATTGGGAATGGAGCAGGGACAAATGGGCTGGGAATTCAAGTGGCTTCGATGGAATGTGAGAGGATTGAGGGCATCATGTGAGAAATGTGACTCTTCAGCGTGCCCAAGGCTTTGCTGTGAGATGAACTGTGAGAAATGAGCTGTTCCTCTCCTATAGGAAGTATTTAGAATCTAGTGCTACCTCTAGCCCTCCCACTCCCTTCTCTTGCCTGCCTACCCTGCAGCATCTTGCCAGCACCAGGCTGAGCTTCCCACCACAAAGCCCCCCATGCCTGCTCACCCCACAGCCCAGCTGCTGGCCCAGAGCCCACACACAGATGCCTCTGAGAGATCCTTGGAAATTGTACTCCTTCTAGGCCATGTGTGTGCCCCTCTTCCCTCAGTCTTTTGGAAACAGTATGATGAAAGAAGTGTTGAAAATGGAGATGAGAGGGGCAGTAACTGGGAAGGACAGTCTTGGTTCACTGGTGCCTCTTGGATTTGGTATCTCTCAGCCATCTGGAGCTATACTAGGACTGATCCCCAAAGCAGGTGAGCCTGTCACCAGGACTGCAGGAATGTGGGACTGAACCCATATAGTAACCAGCCTAAGTCAGGAAGTCCCTAGTTCAGTCCTAGACTGATTTTTCTTGTGGGTCATCAGAGTGGTTCACCTTCCTCTACTCCCATTCTTTTACTGTGAGAGAGCCCACATGCTCATCTGTATGCTCATCTGTGTCACTTGCTTGCACTTCTTGGTGGGGTGTATTCATAGGCAGAGCCAAGTCAGCAAGGAGGAGTTGCAGCACTGGGCCAAAACCAGAGAAAGGACCATCAGCGGGACTCTGGAAGCATGGGGCTGCCTTTATGAGGACCAGTGTAGCTGAGAAAGAAATGACAGATGAAGCCAAAAGCAGCAGTTGGTGTCTGGTCTCATGGTGATGGGGACATTGTTTTGTGCATACGTGAGGGGAGCAGGATTTATTCTGAGTTTCTTGCCTGATGATAGGACTTGGGAGTCTCCAGGCATGGCTTCTGAGCATCCAGAGCAAAAGATACAAGGCTCAGGAGTGAGGCATTTCTGCACTTGATTTTCCCTGTATAGCTGAGCATGAATCCTCCAGTTGGAGGACTGAATCAGTCCTTCCTGTCCTGCCTCTGCCACTGAACACCTTCCTCCTGGTCCCTTCCTTTCCAGATACTACAAGCCCTCAGTGGTGTTGCTGTGCTTCACACTGCCAGCTGTAGTGCCCTGGTACTTCTGGGACGAATCCATCATCATCAGCTTCTTCATTCCAGCCATCCTGCGCTACGCCGTAGGGCTCAATGCCACTTGGCTAGTGAACAGTGCTGCTCACATGTTTGGCAACCGGCCGTATGACCAGAACATCAACCCGCGGGAGAACCCCCTGGTCAGCCTGGGGGCCCTAGGTATGTTCAGCATCTGTGTCTTTGCTGCGGGGGGACTGTACACCAGGGACTGCCTCCTGGGGCTGCAACTGCTTCTAGGAATTTCTGTCAATCCAGGTGTCCCTATTTCCCCTGCACACTTCCCTTCCAGCATTTGCATCTGGGGGTGTTTCCATGCTGGCCAGTGAGTACATAAGGGCAGTGGGGTTATCAGCTCCCATCAGACTCTTTCCAGGCTGGAAAGGACTCTGCTACACTTAGCACCTTCTTATCTCAATGGCAATATTTTATTTACCCTGCTCAGAGGTCTCTCTGCCACGTTCACTAGACTGGAAAATGTGTGCTGCAGTCACTGCTTACCTGAGATTTGTCGACTTGAACACCAGCAGATTCACATTTTGACATATTCTCAGGACAGCTAGTGATTTTGGGGGTACTTGAGGATAAGACACGATAGATGCTTTCATGTTTTTTACTGAAATTTTGGAGATCTAGGAAAGTATATCCCAGGATCAGCATATGCCCTTATCTGTTTTCCCAAGCCTAAATCCTCATCTGTTTTGCATCACTGTACCTCACTGGGGCTCCACTGATTTTCACCACCAAAGGATCTGTTCATGGAATTTTAGTAGAGAAGGGATTTGAACTGCAGAGATTCAGGGGTAGGAGCAGGAGTCGAGGCAGTGTTGAGGGGTGAACACTGAAGCCAATGTTGACAGTGTCCAGAACAGATGGTGGCTGACTGGTGTAGATTGCTTAGTAGATGTTTGTGTCTGCTTTTTTCCCCATCTGGAAATGTCCTTTGGATTTGGCATTAGCATTGCCAGTGTTGTAGGAGTATTGATTGGCCTGGTTTGCTGGGGACTTGCTGCTGGTCTAGCTGGTAGCTGAATGAAAACTGAAAGATTTCTTGGAGTGGCAGGAGGAAAGCTATTAGGAATCGCCTGGTGTTTTGGTGCAGCTGGGGAGCCAGGGCCTTTCACTGTTCCTTGCCAAATGCTTGTTTTCCTCTAAAGCACCAAAAATCCTCTGTGATTGTCATTGCCTCATTTGGGCCAGCCCTGGCATGCTGGGTCATGCCCAAACAAGATGGGGTAGGTTGTAGAAGAGTGAAGTTGGGCTGAGAGGAGAGAGGAGCCTGGACTCAATCCAGACCCCATTTCAGGAGTATAGTGCTTTGGATCAAGATAAAGGGTCTTTCGCCTGGAGCTCTGCAACATCCTCTCCCTGGTCATGTTTTTCAGGAGAAGGCTTCCACAACTACCACCACACCTTCCCCTATGACTACTCCACCAGTGAGTTTGGCTGGCGCTTCAACTTAACCACAGCCTTCATTGACCTCATGTGCCTCCTGGGGCTGGCCAGTGATCGCAAGAGGGTCTCCAAGGAGGTCATCCTGGCTCGGAAAATGCGGACTGGAGATGGAAGTCACAAGAGTGGCTGAGTTCCTGCTCCCTTTCACACACACATCCACACCTCTCCTTCCTCCTTTTTTCTCCCTTTCTCCCTTCCTGACCCCTCCAAACACGCTGGACAAAAGTTTAATGTTCTGTTTACTAACTACTGAATAATGCTACCAGTTTGCTTAAGATAATGATAATGAGTTTTAATGCCCCCCTCCCACGCTGCATTTTGCGCGATGTATTTAAGATCTAGGACTCTGCCTTTATAACACAAGGCCACCCTTTCCCTCCTCTACTTTTCCTTTCTGTTTTCCTCTCCAGCCTCTCTAACCTGTTTCCTGCTTTACATTGTCCCAGTCTCTCCCTGGAAGAGAGGCTGGTAGGAAGTGGCCTGGGGAGGCCCATTGCAGTTGGCTATGTACTATGTAGTTAAGGGAAGCCTGTACCAGCCGGATGAAGAGTTGAGACAAAGTCAGTGACCCTCTCCCCACTACCTTCCCCCACAAAGTTTCTGCCACTGTCCCTCCTCTTTTCTCAAGGGCTGCTGACAGACATGACATGTCTAAACTGCTCTTCCTGGGAAAAGCAGCCCCATCCCTTGCTCTTGCCAAGTGTTGTTTCTTTCCAAGACATCTCCTGGGAAGTGTTCTCCCCTGCTTCTCACCACCTAGCCACTCTGGCTGGGGTGAGGAGAGTGCCCAGACTCTCTCAGATCCCCAGCCAGGTCCACTAGTGGCTGGGGGATATGTAACAGCAATGGGCACTAGAGGGGGAGTGCTGGTGGCCTTAATTTCTACTCCCTCTGGTGCCACAGCCTCCCTTCCTGCACTGCCCTTTGTGCCACAAGGGACTGAAGGCAGAGCATGGCTCTGGGCTCCACAGCTGTTTTGGAGAGCCACAGTGAGGAGGAGGACAGATGGAGGGGTGTGCCACTGGCTGCCAAGGAGCAGCACCAGCCCATAGCGAGTTTTGTTCACTTCCACTGCTGAGATTTTTGCTGGCAAATGAGACTTTGCCAAAATGGAGAGGAGAAGGATGTAAACCAAAGCTCAATCTCAGTTAAGCTGCTTTATGTGCTGGAAGAACAGGGTGCCTTCTGGGTGGGAGGCAGATGTGTGTGCCTGCCCTGCAGATCCATATTTTTGCTGAGCACAGGGGCAGGACAAGGGAGCACCTGCAGGTGTAGGGAGGATTGAGGGTGTCTGCAGGAGCAGGTAGTTTCGTCCTTGGAGGCTCCACTTAACAAGTGCCTGAGAAACACCAGTGTGGGGCCAGGGGGCACAGAGGGCTCAAGGAAGTTGAGACCTCACCTGAGTGTCTCAAGGTGAGACACTGCCACCAGTGTGAGCTACCACTATGCTTTCTTGCCCAGGGTCCACTGTGTTGGTTTGTCATTCCCTGCTGCCCAGAGGGAATGGGAAGGAGAGGCAAAACCAGCTCCTTGTTAGTCCCTTAGCTTGCCTCCCAGCCCCCTCGGCAAGCCATCTCGCCACCTCACTCCTTTGCCAGCGAGACAGGCAGCAAGGGTGGCTGAGCCTGCAGAAAGGTCAGTTACATCACTGAGCCGATGTCGGCATGCAGCTGGAGGGTGTTGGGGAAAAAAGTCCATGTGGGTGTTGTTTCCTGCAAGCTGCAGAGACCAGCTTCAGTTCAGGCGGTCGGTTGCATTCTGGATGTTATGGCATCATGCCCCTCACGGAGCCGAACGTGCTTTTTCCCCCTTAACTCTCCTAGTTATTATTAATTTTTATTACTGTTATTATTATTAGTTGTAGCAATAGTACTGTTTTTGTTGCTTCAATGCATCAATCGGAGCTGGAGGAAAGCACAAGAAGTAGCTGGAACAAAGTGATATTGGAGTGGGGTTTGCAGCGTCTCCCTTATTCGGGCAGGCCAGGGAAGGCAGAGACAGTGCAGATGCCAACTTCCTCACCTCAGCTCTGCCACGTCGCAGCCAGGGAAGCTTCACGGGAGCGAGTGTCTGCAGCTTTGCTTCCTCCTGCTGCAGTGAAACTTGCCAGGAGCCAGGATAGCTCTGTGATATTTTCCTTAACAAGAACAAGCTTGTTACTCAGAAAATGAGTACGTCTCCTCACCTTCCCCTCCCTGCCACCACCATGACCTTGTTTTTACTCTGCAATGGGACCCTTTGAGTTTTTGAAGTGATGTGGTCTCCAGCCAAGAGGAACAAGGACAAATGGAGAAGAGAGTCCTTCAGCTCCTGGTTGCAGGAGACAGCATCCTTACTGCTCTGAGGCTCTTGACTGCCTGGGTGCTGGCTGGAGCAAAGGCAGTTGTGGCTAGAGCAGTATCCTACCATTTGAGAAAAAAAAAAAGAAATAGCCCTCCAAAAAAAGAGAAACACTGTTAGCTCTGTAATTGTGGGCTGACTTTGCTCTACTGTAAACCCCTCTGAACTCGTGGAAATCCCCAGAGAGGGTGAATTTGCTCCAGCCAGTAATTTGAAAGGGGTGTGGGGAGGGGAGAAGGGGAGAATGATTTCCTTGCTCCTGGTGCCCTTAAGGTGCAGTGTGACATACCCTACAGTAGAGATGCGTGCTGTGGAATGCAGCAGTATTTCACGTCCTCTCAGCAGAGAAGCAGGGCTTGACATCAAGGGTTCCTTTCAAATTTCAAGTGCTGATTTGGGTCCAGAATCTGGAATGAGAGTGGAAGTTGAGGAGCAGTAACCAAACAGTCCTGGTGTTTGTCCAGTCACTTTAAAGGTAGATTGGCAAATATCTCTGGGTGCCTTAAATCTTTCTTTAATATACATAGAAGTATTGACAGCTATTTGCCGTTTGTTGTTTTTTTTTTCTGAGTTATGAACATTCAAGGGGTTTCCTAATTATTTAATTGCCTACATTGAACTGTGGGTGCAGGTGATTTTGAATGTATTTGAGTTAGAATTTTTGTTAGATTAAGAAACAGATACAACACTTTAAGTAGAACTTTGTTTGAGATATATATATATACCTATAAATATATATATATTTTTGGTGGCATGTTTGTATCCTGGACGCATTGTCCGTATGTTTAGCTTAAGTGAGTCTGTGAAAGGTGGAAGCAGAAAAAGCAGCAGTGGGACCTTATGGCAAAAGTGGCTGGGACCTGTTTCCAGCTTAACAACTCGCTCACTGCGTGATTTGGGACAAGGTCACTTAAAAACACTCTGTGCCTCAGTTTCCCTATCTGTATCGGGGGCTTACGCCCTGCCTCCCAGAGGTGTGGTGAGGCTCGCTGCCGACCAGCCAAGCACAGGAAGGAACTGTACGAACCACACACACCGCTGCTGGCAGGAGCATGGACTGGTTTGTTTTCCAAAACCATTCCCAGCCCTGCTGGTATTGTGAAGAGCAGAAGTCCAAGTGTTGGGTGTTCAGGGAAAGATTGGAAAGTTGAATCTCCTCATTGTCTAAGCTCTGTCACTGTTGAAATGTGAGTAGGATACGATTTTTCACAGCTTAGGGATTTCTGCATAGTAGTATCTCTGTTTTGTGTACTGGAAAAAAGAACCCTTTTTGAAATAATTTCTACTAATATGGAAACAGACATCTGGTTGTGCTGATCTGAAATTTTATTTGTTCATAATAAAAATGATAAATGTTACTTTAAAACTTGTTGGACTGGTGACATGGTGGGCAGGGCTTGATAAAGCACGAGATGCTCCATCAGGCTGGGGAATGCTGTGCCTTACTGTTTCCAAACCCTTCTCTCTTCCAGGAGAAGCAGGGGAAAAATGCCTCTGGCTCTTTAAGCATCATGAATGAGTGGATTATAATGGCTTTCATACTCCAGCGCAGGCCAGGCAGGCACACCCCGCCAAGGCTGCCCCTGTGCCTGGGGTTACTGCAGGTTAATTCCAGCCGGGGCCCCTTGCCAGGGCCTTGTGGCTGGCGGATACACATGCGGCACAACACGTAATACCGGCAGCCGCCTCCCGTCAGGCGGGTTCATCAGCCTCAGCCAGGGGAATTTTCCTCACGCAAGAGCGAGTGTCCCTGCTTCTCCCCACCCCTTCTGCTGGAGGGAAGTGAAAGGAAAAGGGGGAAATCCCCTGACCAAGTATCACTTTAATTGACAGTAGCTTCCCTGCACCCTCACCCAAATGCCTTTTGATCATAGTGGTGAGTAAGGCCATCTCCGCATGGCACCAGTTTGCTCCATGCACAAGTGGGCAGAGGGGATGGCCTTGTGTGTGGCATCTTTGCCACCTGCAGCACACAGGGACCCCTGATCCAGCCCCTGTTTGCTGGCACCGCCAGACCCTTGCAGCTGGGCATGCTGAATCCCTTGGAAAAACAGGCCCGTGCTGTGGTTTCCAGCTGCAGCTACTGCTGCTGGAAAGCCCTTTGGATGGGAAGGCCAGAACCAGTGCACTGCAAATTGGAGCAAGGGCGTGAAACGAGAGTTACTCAGACAGAAGGTTGAGGCTCTTCCAGCAGCTGTGTTCTTCCACCTGGAGGTATGTGACCAACCCAACCACTTTGACATGTGGCTGCTTTGAGCTGTAGAAAAAAGCAAAGCAAACGCTCCTGCTCATCAGCTGGTCACAGCAGTATGTCCCTGGAAGTGACGGAGACGTGCTGCTTCTGGTAATCTGGTGCACTTTTGATCCCAGCTATGACAGCACAGCCCCTCCTAAAACAAGTGAAACAGAGAAGGCAAGTCAAGTCTTCAAAACTCCTGATTATTCAGCCAAACCTAAAAATAAAGTTAATGATCCCTCTGTCTGGCCCTCTGCAACTCCAATCGTGGCCTCTCCCTCTTAGTTAAAGACTGTTATTAAATCCCCTGCCCAAAATATGTTTTCCTACACTATCAGGCCCTTCAGCAGTGCCAGCTCAGCATTTTTAGGTCATTGCCTGGAAGTATTTCATGCACAATAATTCCTGGTTTCCTCTGTAATCTGCACAATTGGGTTGCAATTCCAGTGCATCCCAACTTTGCTCCTCTGAAAATCTCCCACCCACCAGAGAAGAAGAGGTAAAGGAAGAGTTAATGACAAGCCAGCTCTGCTGGGTAGGAAAGAACAGGCAAACAAGTGCCTTCTTGTTCAGACCCAAGGGAGGGAGAGCAGGGAGGGCTGCATGCTGACAGGGGAGGGTTCGCTGCATCTTTTCGCCCTGAACACAACATGTAGAAGATGCCAGCGTGATATTTAGGGGAGACCAGTTTCCAGCTGCAATCCACTCCCCAGGGGCGGGATGCAGTGAACAGGGCTGTGAGGAACCCAGTGTGTCCAGCCCAAGACCCTGGGAGCAGGACCAGGGAGGGTGCCCTAGGGAGGGCAGCAGTCCCCCCAGGAGCAGGACTGGTACCAGCTCTGCTCCGAGCCATGCGCTCCGACCACAGTGAGAAAGCACCGGCTGCTGCTGACCCTCCATGCGGGCCCCACAAGCCTGTGGGGACTTTCGGAAACAGGGAACAAAGTCCCAGGAGAGCACGTGGAGGAGACGGCACCACAGCAGCCCTGCAGAGCAGAGGGATGGATGGGGCGGCATGTGCTAAATGCCCAGCCGCCTCAGCCCAGCCGCTGAGGGAGCTCCTCTCCCGGGGGCCGTGGCAGCAGCAGGGCTGCGGGTGCACCACAAGCCCCGCGGCAGCCGGGGAGGCCGGGCACAGCCAGGGCCGGCATCGGGGGGAACACCCGCAGTGGGCTGGGCTTCCCCGGGGTTACTGCCGGTCACCGGGGCCCGGAGCCGCGTGTGTGCAACAGCCCACGGCGCCTGACTGAGCCCGGCCAATCCCGGCCCAGCCGGGCCCGNCCCCGCTCCCGCCTCCCATCTCCGCCCTGCCCCCGCCGCCGCCCGGGACCGGCGCTGGGCTTTCTCAAAAAAAAGCACCAGATGCTGGAGTCGTGGGAAATGCCAGCACTTCAACTTGTGTTTAAAAATGAACTCCGGTTTTAGCTTTAAAATATCCGGGAGGCAAAAAATTGTAATTCAGTATGCGTGTGGACGCTTGCAGTCACACTGAAATACGGACACATATATACATACATAAACAACACAAAGGTACCATTCATAAAGCGGAATACTTCGATTTGGGATAGAGGCTTAAAAGTACGATTTTCATACATATAAATGTTAGCTGTGTTATAATCTGGTCATTTTGAAACTGTATTTTCAAAGTTGGTATTACATGAAGACAATCAAATCCTCACTCACTTGGAATTCTTAACTGAAAAAAACAACCTTGTAAAACTGTGTCTTTTATTTCTTTTTAACTGCATGGAAAGATACAGCACTTTGCAGAACAAATAGTATTTCATAATAGAGACCACAGTGACGACAGCTCTTACATGCCACTTTGGCTTTGTAACAAACACAGCTGCTTGTTTTACATTTTTTTTTTCAGTTCTCCTAAAATAGCTTTTTACAAAACTCTGGTCTTTATCACTCAAACAGAAGAAATGCCTATCCATTTTGAAAATGCCAATGACCTTTAGGCACCTTATGTGCTGACTAAGTGAAGTTGTCATTTTGACAAAATGACCCTAAATACATGTTTCTTCATCTACAGAGAGGTCTAGCATTCTACCACATTTACACAGTTATATAAAATTAAAAATTTCTAAGCTAATCACACAATTCTGGTAACCCCTGTCATGTGAATTTTAACACTCAGAAACAGGAGGAAGTTGCCCAATTAAATACTGGTGATTCAAATATCACGCATTTTACTACCATATTATCAACTAAAATAGATTTGGCCTGATCCTGCATAAGAAATTATGCTTGGATACATTGTTCTTGGGTGATCACTGGTAAGTGCATCATTAGAAAACCAAGATAATTAATTTAAAAGCCCTGAATGACTACAACTTTGACTGAGGTCAAGATGTTTTCTCACCTCAAGCTGGTGAGGGAGCATAAGGCTGCCCTGCACTCACCTGTCCACTATCCCCCCTCAGCCAAAAGTCTTTCAAGATGACTTAGAATTCATGTGTCTGTTTTCACAGGGCAGAGATGGTGGGGACAGGTTTCAATTAACTTCAGCAATTTTAAACATGTGTGAAATGCACTTTGATTAAATAAGCATCCTCTAGTCAGGGGAGACAGGGAGGCGGTGCCCACAGTGACTCACAGCAGCAATCTGAGATACCTGTTTTAGAAAAGGGTGAATCATCTGCTGATGGTGCATCTCTAACTTCTATATACGGATACCTGGATTAGTTTTTGGATGCCTGTCTTTCAGATCACGGGTTTGGTGCAATGAGTTCCACACCTGGATATTAATGAGGAGAGCCCTCAACTCTAAGCATGGGCTGTGAGTGTTCAGAGTGAGAAACATGTCATCTGAGGCATTGCGGTGGCTTTGGCCTATGATTAATCTTCCTTGTTTGAAGCTAAGGAGGTTTAAAATGCCCCAAGAATTACTGGAAATTTGAAATGCACTTGACATGAAAGCATACTTTTGTTTTTTCCTGTTGGGGGTGATTAACTTCTGGAAGTTGTTTCCATAGGATGAGATGGCAGCAGACAGCATCAACAGGTTCACCAATGCTTTAGGGAGACTCACAGCAAATAAGGTGCATAAGCAGGTGGTAAAAGCGGAGATATGCCCTCTAACACATATAAAAAGTTTGTGGACACAGGTCTGAGTGGAGCAGACTCAGAACAGCTTCAAACAACTTGCAAGCTCTCCCTAAACAGCCTCTCTGGCTGCCACTGATGGAAAATATGACATGTCAGGCATGTACAGCGGGATCAGGAGTAGTTGCCAGTAGTTATCCTGCTCTAAATTCTGCTTTCATGACAGCCCCTGTTGCAGCATGGGGACACAGAGGGCTGGAATCATTGTGGAGCCCACGATCTCATACAGCTTTGGAGGCAGACTCCTATTCCTCCATGTCATTCCTTCTAGATCTTCCAGTTCTCTTCCCCAGGCTTTCTTTGAGCACTCCAAGCCTCTAAGAAGGCCAGCCATCAAATTATCAAGATGCTTGATGGCACATAATAAATACTGAATCTTTGGGAAGGAAGCTCATAACTGAGTTTGCCACTCCTGACTAACAAAGCCATGTCAGACTCATAAATGAAAATGTTCTTTGGACTAATGACCACATAACATGCTGGGATTGATGCTGTGGAAGGTACTGCAGACATGAGTTTTCAGGAAATAAGAACTCTAGAACTGCTAATAACAATGCAGTAGCTTTGTTTTAATATTTGTGGGGGATTTATGTCTGTATTTATGAGATTTTTCTTTGTCTCTAGTCTCTCCAATGCCAATTAAGCTGAGTCATATGCTGGCAAAGCATAAGAGGTTATAATAAAGAAGCATCAAAAAGGGAAATTTTTGTTTCATGACTAGCTTTAATTTGGATTCAGAAAGGTGAAAAATTGAAGGAAAAAATTTACAAAAATTTTTTGGATTTATCTGAAAACAGACAAAAAGCTGTGATCTCCCAGCTTTCTTGTGTGGTTGATTGCTCATGAGGCAGTTTCAGCCTTAAGTGTTTGCCTTCCTCTGTCTTTGATTTGACTCCTTCCATTCCATGTAGTAGTATATAAGATCACCACCTTTGCACACAAATACAGCTGAAAAGTCTTTTCCAGGTAACATCTAGAAGCATTTCATTTTGAAAATACCCAAACCAGGAAATGTCAAAATTTCTTTTTTCTCCTTCTAGTTTCAAACAATGTTTCAATTACGATGACCACATTTTCTGCTGGTAGGTGGCCCCCTCAGTAGATTTTATCCAGTCAGAAATATGATGCAGTTTTAAATGCATTGGGCTGGGCCAGCCTCTAGTCTGAATCACTACCAGTGAATTTGTTTGGTTCCCACTCTGCTGTTGACTTCCTACGTGATGCTGTGCAGGTCTCTTAACCCTCCAGGAACTGGGAAAATGCTGCTTTCCTACTTCTCAGGTTTTCTGCTGTGCTCTGTGGACTTCATGTTCCACATCCAGCACAGGGAAGCCAGAGCATGGTTAGAAATGTCTTAAGACAAAGAGCTGTCATAGAAGCCTTCCATCCTACCCACTCTACTTAGAGTTCAGCCATTCCTGTTTCTCTGAAGTTCACAAGGCAGGTCCTCAGGCCATCCCTCAGTCTTTGAGGAAAACCAGAGCATAATATGGCACCCTTGCCATAACAAAACTCCTGTGCAATGAAAGACATTGAAGCACTGAAACTAAAGCACCTTCTCCCAGGAGATGCATGCATAGGTTTTTTTTCCTCAAGAGACTCAAATCAGTTCTGATTGCACATTTAAATACATAATAGTTTTGAATGATTGATGGGTTGAGGCACAGCCCTCCTAGCTTCTTCTATGCCCTCATCCTTATCTGGATGCCTTGAGGTAACAGAACAGCACAGACTGATAATAAATTCTTCTGCCATGAGAACTGGACACATTTAACTGCTGAACAGCATGTTCACAGTCAGCTCGTTCTTCTATCTGAGCAGGTACAGGACTTACTGCGAGAATCACTAATTGCCTGACGCATCTTTGCCATTAACCTCTGCAGCTGAGTTTTCCCTGCCCTGGTGAGTTACTTTCATTCAGCTGCAGTATGTGCTGTGCTGTGCTTGATTTCTGTTTGGCTGGAGAAATACTTCTGTATCTCCTGCCCAGTGCTGCTCTGCCACCCAGCAGCAGAGCCACTGAGCTGGGGCACAGGAGAACTCTAAGCTCAGCCTCTTTGCCCTTTAGTTGCACCCTAAAGATACCCCTCCTTCCCATGTGGCCAGCACATACAGACATTTCCAACCCAAATGTTTGCCTGGGCACAGTGTATGGTGTCAGTGCCAATGGCCTCCAGCCTTCTCTGGTCCCCAAGAAATAGGGCAGAGAGCTTTCTTGGCCTCATGACATCAGCTCTAGCACAAGGGTGGTACCACACACATCCTTATAAATGTGCTTGCTGTTCACTGCCAGTGTTTAAATGCATAGGACTGCTCCAGGCATTTAAAATAGTAAGTATTTATAAGATCAGTCTGTGATCAGGTATTGCATCTTCAACACAAACCCCACTTCAGAGCACATTAGCTTATTAAATGCACTCAATTCCCTTCTGTGAGGAGACTACTGAGGAGAAAGAACCAATTCCTGGTCATAAGGAGGCCACAGTACAGTGGTAAAAGAGAACAGTGCTCACTTAGAAAGTGAGTTACCTTAAAGATAATTACCTTCATCCTCATTGTAAACTACTGAGACACTCTAGATTAGCTGGCATAGATAAAGTACCTCCCAGTAAAAGGCCAGATTTATAATGACTGAAAAAGTGCCTCCTTCCTGATGTATTTGCAAATAGCTTTTCCACGGCTGAGAGGACAGGGTTAGGCAGCTCTTCCTGTTGGGGGAGATAGGGACACTGACACAAAAATGTTCTTACTGCAGGATAGTGATTATGAGAGTACCATTGCAGAAAAACCAGCAGCAGCGGCTGAGAAATAACCTGGCTGCTGAAGAGCTGTTTGACTGCACCAGCAGGGAAAGGTGGGTGGGAGCTAATTCCAGTTAAGGGCATGACAGATAACAAATGCTTTAGTTGCCTGGCAGGGTGTCTATCACAGAGACAAACAAATAAAGCAGAGAAGTCAATGCAGAGCATGGCCTGTCAATAGGGGCTGCACGTGCCTCTGATTTCCCAAATGACAGCTCTGTAGTAAGCTGGGTAAGAAACTTGGCTTTGTGAAACAACCTTCACTTAGCACTTAAATGACTGCTTGTCTGACATGCCAGCAAGGCTTTTTCAAAATTTCCTACAGGTTTATACTTTTTACCATACAATACACAAGCTACCAAATGTTTTAAATTTATAATCCTGTGTGGGATTTCTGAACGTTGTTGAAAACTAACAGAAAATGCCAGCGACAGAAAGACATGGGATGTATGCTGACCTACACATCTGCCGACTTCACCTCCACCATCACAGGTAATAGCTACACAGTCAGCTGTCACACACAGCAGCACAACCCTCTCTCCACTGTGCTATGTGGTGAATGAATTTACTAATTCAGAATGTTTCTCCATATTGGTTCCTCCTAAAAAGCCCACTCCTGCTGTTTCCCTGGTTACACTAGTCAGATTCCCCCCTGCATCCTGGTTCCCCTGCTGCTGGCTGTAATGGGGATCAGAGCATCAGGCTGCTGATAGATCAGATCCACTGGGTCTGCTGCAGTTGCACTGAAAGCCAGCCCTCCGGGTAGGATGGGAAACAAGATCTGAGGGATCCTGCAGTAGGAGAGGGCCCGTGTAATGGTGATCAGGAGTCCTGAAATTTCTCTATCTCAGTCAGTGCTCCTTTAATCCAACCCTTATTCCCATCCACTTTGGCTTTTCAGGACAGAAGCCTCTTCAGAGGGCCAGACTCCACGGAGGTGAAAAGGCAAGGCTGGATTTAGGAAGAATTTCAGAGCACTTACCCTTTCCTTCACTGTGGGCACCCAAGATGGTAACACTCCTTTCTCCAGGCTAGCTGGCTGGCTTTACATTGAGGCTGGCCAGCTCCACACCAACTACAGCTCAGATTTCTTTCGAGATGCTTGCTGTGCAGCCAGCAAAGGGTTTTTTCCCTGCAGCAGAAGACCAAGACTCAGCTGGGCAAGACCACAGAAAGCCAGCTAGGAGCACTAGCAAAGGCACCAGCATGAGCCAGTGCTGTTCAAAAAGGAGCCAGGCTAATTGAGACTTGCTAAAGGAGCAGACTCATTAACCAAACAAAATAGGAAAGCCCCAAGCAAACCTCTTCACAAGTAAGCAGCACTGCATGCCATATGGCTGGGATCCCACAGAGCTCTCTCCTGCTTTGAAAGCTTGGACCATCCCACTCTGATGAGTTCTCATATAGGGCAGAGATGTAAATTGGTATCTGCTGGGTGCCATGCAGTTACACTGCTCCTCCTAACCCTCCTAGGGTGTGCAAGAACCCTGCTCTTCAGCAGCAGCTGTGCTGGGCATTACAATGCAGAGGAGGTCTTCACTCCATGTATGAGAGAGCTGGATCACCAGGGTGACCCCAACCAGCCTGCAAAACATGAAGAGGAGCTGTGGCAAGGAGTCTTTCTATGTGTCACATACAGGCTCTTACCAGTTGGAATAGGTAAATGTCAGCTCCATCCGTGGAAAGATAACAGATTAGTGTGCCCAAGTACGGGTATCCATCTAGCTTATTTCCAATGGCTTTGAGCCCACCTCATGCCACAGTATCACATATTCTGCAGAGGACATACATGCTCCATCACCATCCCAGTTAAATTCTACCTCCAGGTATCACAGAAGCCCCCTTTGTACAAGTTTGTATGCTTCTATAGATTTAGATGTGAAAGTTTCCTAGGGGCTGATAAGATTCAGAGATAACTAATCCTCAGGAATTTGCAAGAAATTATAAACTTAGACCACCAGCATTTAATGCTGTACAAGGCTGCCAGCATACATTAGAACCTGCAACAGGTTGTATAACTTGGATCACACCCAGGAGGGCAGTGGCTGCTCTCCACAGATTAAGAATACAGGGTTATGTGTACAGGTCGTGGAACAAAGTGCCCTCTGAAGGAATTTCTGAAGAGCTACCCAGCAGGAGGCGGTGCATCAGGATGACCTTGTGCTTCCAAGCATTCACATTGGGATTGGCTTTCTAACAGCTAATGAGTGGTGCGTTGTGTGAATAGTTATCTGCTTTACTAATAACACCTTGATTCTATTAACAGCAGCTAATGAATAGAAGATATTTTAAGAAATAGCTGTTGTTATCTGTGTTTTCCCCTAAGAGTATTCTGTATCAAAGAAAAGGATCTTATACTACCTGTTTGGGAAAAACATGTTAAACAGAGTGTGGCACTCATAACTCTTCACGGTGGCACCTGCAGATCCAGCTAGGACAGACAGTACTAGCACAGGACAGCTTCTGTGACCAAACCAATCATGAAATGGTTTGTGGAAAGCCCAGTGAAACATATGCTACTGTTTGCCAGAGACAATTGCTGGCTGTGGGGAACATGTTCCTCCTCCTGAAATGTACTGTAGGAAATTCAGTCAAATTCAGCCCTGTGGAGGAACTTGGCAGGAAGCACATGCACGTCTGTAAGGGCAAGATCTGTTCAAAAGGAGAAGGTCCCACGTTAGAGCCAGCTAAGTGCTTTCTGCTCCATCACCCACATGTTGTCTTTCCTTCATGCTTCAATGCATGGCTGGGGAACCATGAACTGGCAGACCCAACTCTGCCACTTAGCCACTCTGCAAACATGGGCATTGCTCAGGTCTGCTGTTTTACTAAAGCATCTCCACAGGCAGTGCCTTTTGGCTTCCACAGATGTCCGGAGAATCTGTGCAAACTGATCACTTCTAATGCAGAAAAGTAGCAAGTGTCGCAAGTCATGCTGCTGCAAATAAGTGAGATCCTCGACAATTTATATGATAAGTCTCCCTTTTAATCTGCCTCCAGGTAGTCTGCATTCCCATCTCTCCAGGGCTGTCAAGTTTGTACCTCCAATTAAGGCAAAGCCAGAGTTTTCCATCTATAAAAAGAATGTGAGGTTGTTTGAATAGCTATTGCAACAAAACTAGCTTTATTGAGTCAGACTAAAGGTATCCTCTGACTAACCACAGCCAGCAGCAGATGCTTTGAGCTCTATAGAACAGCCAGATTATATCTAGACCTCTATTTTTAATAACGACCAATAACCTCACCTTCTGTGAAGCACTCCTGCCATGTAAGTGCTGAAAGGTTTGAGTAGATCACACAATCTTGCAGCTCCTACCCCAGAGAGAGTTTATAACCCAAGAGACAAAATCCTCATCTACAAATGCAGGCACAGAGCTGCCTTGCAAGAGGCAGCCCAGAGCATTCATGGCAAAGCCGAGAGCCAAATGCAGTCTCTTGCCACTAGGTTATATTTTCAAAACTATCTGTCCAAAACATGACGGGAGTGATTAAAGTAAAGAAACAAAGGCTTTGACAGATGAAATTTCCTTCCAGATTTTCTGGCACTGTTTCAGCCTGATCACTGAAATCCCTCATGTACACCTGACCTTCAAGTGTGCTGTGCTGACACACACCCAGCTGATGCACCATTCAACCAAAACTTTCTGCTTGATGAGCCCATTTCCTATTGCCTCCAGTAACTCCTTCAATACCAGCACACTGATATCAGCAACATTATGATTTATTAAGACATGCAACAGAGTTTTTCCAGTGTTTCCCCTCCCCCACCATTGTCATCACTGATGAGGTCCTGGCTTTGAGAGCTTTCTGGGTGCTGGCAGCTGGAGCTGGCAAGCTGTGGTCAGCAAACATTTGCAATCAGCAGCTGACTTCCCACTGTCACCTGCCTGCATGGGCAGACAATGAAATGTTTGCTTTTGTGCCCAGCACCTCACTTTGAGGGCAAAAGAAGGCCCTCCAGGCTGTGGGACCTCCTGAGCCTACACATTGCCTAGAGCTGTTGGATCTGTTTAGTGCTCAAGTAAAATCAGCCAAATTGTGCATGATCGAAGAACAAGGAAAGTGAGCTGGCTCAGCTGTGCTTTAATGATATTAGTCATGAATTTTTACTCACCCAATGTTCTCTGCCTGCTTTCCTTTTTCCTCTAATCTCTTTCATCTGTATGAAATGGGTGATATCAGCCCTGCTGAGACAGTCTTGAAAACTTCGCTTAGCTTTGTTACTTCTACTTTTGCCTCAGATTTCAAGTAAAGCCTTTGGGGTGTCAGCATCTGTAGACCTAGAGGAACTAATTTTCAGTCCTCTCTACCAGTGCCAAAATGTTGTCAAATCCCCACACTTTAGGCAGAAACCTCCCAACTTCAGAATGCAACATGCCTTTACCTCTCCCTGTGCACCAGCAAGTACTGCAGCTGATGGCATGGCTCCAGTGCCCTCTAAAGCTCCCCCACTGCCACTGCCAGCAACCTCAACAGATGCCACCTCTTGTGGCATTTTGAAAGCCTTAGGGTATCAAGTGAGAGTTCTCCAAGGCTGTATTGCCAGAAATGCCAGAAGGGAGCCAGCAAGAACATTAAGATTAAATCCCATCACTTTAGGACTTAAATTAATTATAGGGCAAGGGAATTTGTATGAGGTGATTTATACACCTACTCAAGTAAAACCCCAGTTACATCCACTTCCTCCCCTCAGAGAAGTGTCTCTGGTCTGGCTCTATATGCAACAAGGTGAGCATATCAGCTTCTCCATCAATGGAGCAGAAATTTCCAAATCCCCTTTCCCCCTGTAAAAGTCTCATGGGGATTAAAAAAATGTGCTTTTTTTCACCTGATGGACTGGAGCTCATTCTCAGTCTGCCACTGATCAGCTGAAGCAACCTCAGCCATGTCTTCTCGTTCCTTCTTCACAAGAAGTACTAATCCTCACTGCACCTTGCCCTATGCAACAAATCTCTGCTGCAGCCTGTGATCCTGCTGCACCCATTACAGGAATAACTGGACCTGTCCTAGATGGCCAGAGGCTTGGCAGAGCAGTTGGGTTTGAACTATCCACAGCCTATTTGATTCTGCAATCTTGATAAAGATCTTTTTGCAAATGGAGGAAAAAGTCGATTTCAGGCCCAAAAGCCTTTAAAAATTTCACACTATTAAGTAATAAAAAGATTTGCAAACTGCTTATCTGCCTAGTGATGAAAGAGCAGGGGTATAGCCACTGGCAGCCTTTCAGATTAATACCTGCTTTTCAGATATCAGAGGAGATATGATAGCTGTTCAGATCTAGTAGGGGTCTCGATGGACACTGAAGATCAAACTCTAATTTTCCCTCAGACCAGTTCCTGTCACTCCCTGCAGGGACATGGTCACACTAACACAAGTGCCAGATTCTCTGTTTGGCTACAAGCAGCAGGGAGTTGCCAAATCTTTGGCTGAGCACAGAAACCTGAGAACAGTAACCCTCAGATAAGAGTAGTGCCAAGCAAGTGGCTGGTTGATGCACTCTCTGACATGTGAGGAACAAGGGGTTACCTAAGTGAAATGTCCTGACCAGGCACTGCCCGCACACTAACCTTCACTGAGGATGACATCACCCAACCAAGATAGCAGGTTAGTGACAGACCTCATCCAAGGATGGCCTCAGACTCCAGCACCTCCGATGGCACTTCCTGGAGCTCTGCCCCTCCACCCCAGTATCTGAGAGGTCATCAGCTGAGAAATACTCCTGGCTTGCTCAAAGAAATCCCACAGCAGACCTGCTCTGGCATAGGGAAGAGCCTACAAATGAGCTATTAAGATGTTCAGAGACCTAAAAACCATAGCTTTCCTATGTCTCTGGAAGAGGGAACAAAGGCACTTAAAATAGCAGCTCTGTCCCCAGAGCTAATTCACAGACTTCTAGACCCTGATGATATCCCAGCTATAAGTAGAGAAAGGCCATGCAGGAGGTCAGATTGCCAGATCATCAGAAGAGAGAGAGGCTTTCAAAAGCCTTCATTGCATGTGAAGGAAGGCCAGGAACAAGAGCACTGCTTTCTACAATGACAGGACATCCTAAACTCTCAGAAACATTTATAGGCTCTGGGGCCTTAGGGTTGCTTTAGGCTCCCAGTATCAGAGCCAAAAAGTTTCCTTCCTTTACACTATCCAGAGCACACCTAATTACAGAAAAGAGATAAAAACAAGGGAGAATTAAAAAAGGTAGGTCTTTACTCAACCAAGTATGCTTCCCTCCCTGACAGCAGACCATGCATTGCTTTGCTGCCCTTCCCCTCCCCAGTACCAGTTATAATAAGTAGTATTCAAATTCACCTTTTCTCTAGCAGCTGCTTTACCAGCCTTAAACAATGGCCTAAACCACAGAGTTTCTGAGGCTTAACCTCCAAAGCTGCATTACAGTGTTGCTGCAGCCCACCCTTTCCCTAGCACAGATCATCAATACCATACATGCCCACACCCCTTAGCCTTCCAGAAGTTCTACCCCCATAGTCTCCTTTTATAGGAAAGTCCAACTGCTCAGCTGCCCTCTATTCCCTAGAAATCCCCCCACCTGGAAGGAGGAGATAATGAATAGCTGAGGCTTAGAGAGAGTCAGTCTACCTTTCTTCAGCAGAGTAGTTTCCACCTTATGCTAATTTCAGTACAAACTCTAAAATGCACAGGCTGAGCCCCTAACTATGTCTGAAAGAAATTTATTAACATATTTGACTGACTGTAAGGGAATGATCCACCATCTTAGACTTGCACAGAGGACACCCAGCCCAGGGCTTTTATATACTGGTGATTTTGGAAATCCTACCAAAGACAGTGTGAAGCACAGGTTTCAGAGGGAAGGGACTCTGTTTTTTTTTTCCAGAAATCAGAGATTTTATTACTGGGGTTTTTTCCTTAGATGTTTTCTGAGTTTTGCCCTTGGAAACTTGCTAGTAATTGCTAGTTCCTTAGGAATTCTGGCTTTTGTTCTGTCAACCCAGATAACCTCGCAAAGTGGGAGGAAAACCAGCCCCAAATTAGCATTTAGCTGATGCTACAAACAAGATATTTGGGGCCACCTTCTCCTTGTTATTATAGGGCTTCGGACATTTTGAATGTGTGTGCTTTGACTCACTTCAGACAAAGTCCCAGCTGGGTCTGTTGGTGGTCCAAGTCAGAAGAGTCACTCACCTCTCAATGAGAGGTATCACATCTAGGGCACACTGGGGCTGAGGTCACAAGAGGACATGGCAATGGACATTTGCCATTTGTTGAGACATCGAGGGCAGAAATCTCAGAGGACTGAGTGATTATTTTGGAGGTCCTACAACCTCCCTTGAGGCACATAAGGCACTTGCTCCTTTGGTGTTTGGGGAAGATGGTGGATGTGGTAGGATGCTGCTGAATTATCCTCTACTACATCATTAATGCAGTTGTTTTGGGAGAGAAAGGGAAAGAGACCCCTAGTTTAGTGGAAATGCTGACAGAGTCTTGATATCCAGATGCTTCCTCTGAGAGGAGAACCTTGTTACTGGGGTCAGCTTAGCAAGCAAGATGCCATTTGATTAGTGAGTTGTTTTCTGGCAGTAGGGCCAGAAATGACTGCAAACTGCTTTGCCTTTGGCCAGACATTTGAGAGATTGCCACATTAGATATTTATTAAAGGAGTGAAGAAATCTGAACTGGATAAAAATAGCAAGGCTTGGATTAGAAAGTGGCTGGCAAATGAGGAACAGAGGTTCACTGTTGCCTGGGTACGCCTAGTGTTGCCAGGAAGATCCTGCACAGTGTGGATATGGGTCTGTTGAGCTGGGGTGGAGGAGACACGTACAACACAAAACTGGCCTGAGGAAGCACTAGCAGGTCTTTTGGATGACTGATGTCTTGGCCAAGAGAGGTAGCAGTACACCAATGAAATAAACTCTCTCTGCTAGAGGCTGCACACAGATCTGCTCCTTGCAGCCCAGCAAAACTGGCAGACACTCTTGGAGGTGAGGTACACTGTGGGGTCTGCTCTTCTGCCACACGAGATGAGAAGTTCACTCCCTTAATGACAGTGAAACAGTATTAATGTCTTCACACTACTTACGCTCAAAACCTCTCCATTAAAATGTCCTTTGTGAGATTTTTTTAGTTAAAAGAGTTTTCCTTAAGAATGACTGCTTCCTATCTCTCATGGTATTTCTAGTGTGTACTTAAAATTGGAAAAGGGACTGGAGGGCTGGAGGGTCCAGTCTCCTCAAAACCCTCCTCAGAAGTTTTTGCCCCCTCCTCAGATGGGTTGCGTATCCCCTTGTAACGAAGGTACCAGTTCCTTCTCTGGTGCCAGTGTAGCATTAGTTCAGCTCTCTAAGGAGCTGATCCCTGCAGAGAGCCACCACAATTGCTACAAAATTGCCCTTTGGAATCCAAGACTTGGAATTAATTTCTTTTTCCTACTCAGAAGAAAGCTTCTAGCAGGCAATGGAAACGGCACACACGCTGTGTCTGAGGTGCAGCGCTGCCACTTGGAGGGCACTCAGCTCCACTCCAAACGCAGAAGTTACATTTTCAGTCATTCCAAAGACACAAAAAGGTTTTACATACTCACGCTTTTACATACGCACGCTTTCCTCTGTCACTTCTTATCACGTCTGATCTGGAGTCAGTATGGCCAAAGGATTGTTCGGATAAATTGTTTTATATACAGACTTGGATGCTTCTATTAAGATAATGAGTGAAGGCTGCTATCAAGATAAGGTCTCCATTGCTCTGGGTGCTGTACAGTACATTCTGTATTACATTCTGTATCTCTACGCTATGAGACAGGCACTGTCTCCAAAAGCTTACACTCTAAGTAGACATTTGCATGGGGAGAGAGACTGAGCCATGTGAAAGAGGAATAATTTATCCATGATCAAAGGCTGAGTTGGAATGAGAAGAGTGTGTCTCCTGGCTGGGATCTGTTATCTCCTCTTAGCATAACCACCTGACTGACACTATCTGTAAAAACTCATAATAAAAAGCATCCCAGAAACAAGACACGAGTAATTTCTTAGGACATTCTGTTCTTCCTCTGGTTACAATCCACGGGCAGGTAAGGGCTGTTCCAGCAGCTGCATGCAAGGCTTCAGATGTAGCAAAAACAGGCAGACCGTGGTTGTAAGAATGACTCCTGCCACATGGAATCCCTCTCAGCACACCCTGTGGTGCTAATAAATAAATCCCTTCACAGAGTGCACAGTGTTCATTATCAGCTGGACTAAGAGCTGAGGCAGCATCGCCATCCTGGAGTCAGACAGGGAACTGCAGGCACAATGTGTCTGAATTACAGATTCCTCTTCAGTCACCCTGACGGCATGAAGACTGAATTATGTTGCCATTTTTCTGAAAACTGAGGAGAGGAAAGGTTTGATTCTGTCTCCAAAAAGGTACTGCAATCTGACAACACAAAGTCTGGGAGTTAGCTCGTCTTTCACAGTGGCAATAGGTAAGAATAAAGCTACATAAAGTACATTATTCCAAAAAATACCACCCTGTGATAGATAAATATAAACATTTGTATAAAGAAACTATATAAATAGTTTCTTCTAATGTGGTAGTTGGGGTTTTTTGCCGCCTTCTCTCATGGCAATGAATGCTTTGTCCTCCACGAAGTAGGGCTCATTCCCACTTTGCATATGTTAATGTGAAAGCGGTGCAAACTTTGCTGCTGATTTTCGTCCTGACACCAGACACAGGTCCCCATATAAATGCTAATGTTTGGGAAGAGCTGACTTCATACAGGATCCTCTTGTGCTCCTGAGGCAGTGCCATCCCAGTGTACTGGAGTCTCAGCCCACAGCAACCTCTGGCCAGAAGCCAGGATGTTCTTGCATCTTCTGCTGTAGGGTACCCTCCTTCTGAGCAGTGATATGTTGTGTGGGCACCCTCAGCTCCCTCTCCTTCTCCCTATTAGCAGGCTATACCCTGGTTTGTTTTCAGCTCAGAAGTGCCATATGAGAGGCCGTTTGGCTGCCTGAGTCTGGGCAAGTCATTATCTGTGTCATGCCTCAGTTGCCAGCCTCTAGTCAACAGCTGACACTTTGTAAGTATACTGAGAGGTTGCAATAGCCCATGTCCTGGGATGCTGCAGTGATGGAGGTGAGATAAGGATGATTAAGCAGTCAAAGTAGGCTTGACTGCTGTCAGTTGTGACAAATGAACATAACCAGCCAAAAGTTTGTCACCAGGTATTGACTCCCCTCAGCAGCACCTGACAGCACAAAGCCATCTTTTCTACCTGTGATTCAACAGTGGCACTCAAAAAAAGCTTATTATTCCTAGCAACAATTCTCTTTCCTTCACTCTCTGAATCTCTGGTTTTTACGACTCAGGGAAAATCTTGGTTAGGACACAGACTATGCTCTTAACTTGTTACCAAAATATCTAGTTAGTTTTAGATGGGAAACAAAACATCTCCTTCAGTGAGTGTTGATCTTCAATAAAGCACCTCTTTGTCGTGGCTCACATCAGTGGTAAAACCTTGTCCAGGCTGGCAGTATGAAAGCCAAGGGGCTTGTTCCAAACAGGCAAATAAAACTGATGCTTTATTATTTATGCCTCTTTCTTGGGACACTTATAAAAGTCAGGGTCAGGGTTATCCAACAACAGTCTGTCTGCAACATTTTTCCAACAACCATAAATAGAAGTGCTTCATGTTTAAGATTGTGACAGAAAGCCAGATAATGGCTCTGTCAGCAATAGCATTTGCAAAGGATTGGTGACAAATTTTGTGGTGCCAGTATATCCTGACCATCTGGACCTGTTTCTTCATCTTGGCTGCCTGATTCGGCCTCCAAGCTCATCATCATCACCGTTTATTGGGACTGGCTAACTATTCTGACAAAAGAAATAGTCCTAGTCAATGAAGATGACACTGGGAAATGCTGGAGCTGGAGCCAGATCCTGCACCCTGGGTTTTATGGGGAAATGATTCAGCTTTCCTTCCAGCTCACTGGGAGCCACCGCACCCCATGGGCTGATTTGATGTTCACCACTAAAATGCAGCCACTCCCAAGGTGAAGAGTAGCAACAAGTATTACACGCAAGGCCAAGAGGAGTTCTTGGCCGAGGACAGAGCAAAAAGAATCCAGTATTTTAATGTAAAAACACTGAACATGTGAGATCTCTCAGGCAAAGAGCCAGGACCCACACTCAGCAAGTTTTGGTCAACACAGAGAGGCCCTATGTGCCTGCTCAGTATCTCTACCCCCATAATTTCTGGCAAGCTTTTCGACATTGGGTGTTCATCGGAAAGTCCGGTTGCCTGGAGCCCAGGACTGTCACCTTGCCTTTCATACAAGAGAACAGCATGTTCCCAGCTCTGCCATTTCCAGAGGAAACAAGCCCCAAGAGTACCTTAAAGACTTGGACACAAATAGCTCACACTGTGTATTATTTTCAAGCTGGTCTCATGATTTTACAGGTCTGACTCATTCTGGATAAATGCAGAAGGTTAGTCATGACAGTCAGATGTAGGCAAAGAGGAAGGACCTCACCAGAGTTACCCCAGTGCAGTTTTTATTGCTGCTGTAAGGCAAAGAGCTGAGCCAGATTTGCTGGTCCCTGACCCTCGGTTTATCCTAGGACCTGTTAAGGGGCACACCAGTGAGACAGTGTGGATACAGATCTCTGCATGCTGCTGACAGCCTTACATCCACCTCCCTGCCGAGAGCTGATGAGCATCTGCTCGTCCCTGAGCTAAGGCCAGGTGTTGGTGGGAGTCTCATGGGCTGCCACAGAGGCTGGCTGTGGGAAGGGTGCTGCAGCTCATGGGGGGCGGCTGCACCGTGGCACTGCTGACCTCCACCCGTGGGCACAGCCACCAGCAGCTCCATACCACTGCTGGGACACAACCACTCAGAGTCATCTTTGCACTTTACCTACTTGGAGGCCTCAAGATACTTGGTCTGGAGAAACAGGGAGGAGAAAAGGAGAATTTTTAAGCCTGGGTCTTGTGCAGAGCCTGTTGTCTGTGCCAAACATGGCCATGCCTAGCACAGCAGTATTTCCCTGCACCCCTGCAACCCAGGGATGCTCTTCCACAGCAGTGCTGAGCCGCAGCCCAGCCTCAGGCCAAGCTGGGAGCACCATCTGCCGGCTTTGACACGGCAGGCTGGCTGTCACAGGGACAAATTACAGGGTAGCCCAGAGCTGGCTATGCCGCTGCACGGTCATTAGACCGCATAGCAAATTAGAGATGGAAAAAATCGCAGGGCTGGACAAATCCCTCAGCTAAACCTCCTCCTGTCAGCCTCACAAAAGGGACTCCAAACCAGTCAGTCTTTCTGCACTAGAGCTGATCAAACTGACTTGGGTGAAGGAGATTCAGTTGCAAGTTAGCTGGAGTTATTTAGGGCTCTTGCAGAGCTTGTGAACACTTTCAGCTAAAGAAGTTTGAAGCATGTCACTGGGCAGTCTTCTTAACGCTTAATTCTTACGGTTTGAAATGCAGTTTTGTCTACAAATATTCCTGATAATAATAATACTGAGAGGGGCACTGAGTGCCTGAAAGGGAAAGAAAATGTATGTCTCTGGTGCAACAGTGGACCTGTTTAAGCAGCTCCCAAGTAGATTTTTCTTTGGTTCCTCAGGTCTGCTAAAGACCCGAACTAGCAATCAATTACACCACACTGCTGAACCATTTTCCTGCTGTACCTGCCTCATCCTCTGGTCCACAGAGCTCCACATACCTCACAAATCCATAGTCCTTTCCTCTTCCAGCTACTAATCATTCTGGCCAATACAGAAGGATTCCTATATCTTTTTTTTTTTTTTTTNGTGGAAGGCCAAGCATGTTTCCCCCCCGAGAGGCAGAGCCCTCGTGAGTGCTAAAGGGAGGCTCCTTTTGCAGAGCTGCCCACACTGATGCCTGTGACATTTATACCCCATGACCCTGATCTTGTCTGTGGTGGCCCAAGCATGACTCCCTGAAGGAGGCTGGCTGTGCCCAGGATGAGCAGTAGCACTGGTCTGGGCTCCTGGTCCCCAAAGTGCCATGCTGGGAAGCACTGTAGATGCCATTTCATATGGGACTCAGGCTTTCCTTTGGGGTGCACGGGGACAGGAGTGAGGTGTGGCTGCTGAGCTGCCAGGGTGTGTTGCTAGACCTGGGAGCTCAGTATGGTCCCTCTCACCTCCAGGGGTTATCTCACCAACTGCTAGCCAGCCAGGAATGTGCTTTCACTTGCTCAGTCCTGCTCAACCTAATTACACCTTCCTGCTGTGCTGTACATAATTTCCCTCCCACCCCCACTGCCCTTTCTCTCCAAGCTGATTCTGCTTATACTTTAGTGGCATACCACCATCTCATTTTCCTTTTATTTTCATCCCCATACCCACGTCTCAGAACTTCTGTCCCTTTACCTCTTGCAGCTTTCAGTTTATGAATGCTAAAAAAAGATGCGCTGGACCCATACTTGCTTTCTGAACTTTGAAAAAGTCTTTTTGGCCATGACAGCATGAGCTTGTGCAAGACACTTTCACAGCAAGACCATTCCTCCAGTACTGTAACTGAGAATGTGTGATAAAGGAATCATAGTAAGGATGAACAGGAGATTTTGAAGTGCCCTAAATTCACTTGC
This sequence comes from Drymodes brunneopygia, assembly GCA_013400955.1. Taxonomy (NCBI): domain Eukaryota; kingdom Metazoa; phylum Chordata; class Aves; order Passeriformes; family Petroicidae; genus Drymodes; species Drymodes brunneopygia. The sequence continues at coordinate 103,963 of VZTZ01046383.1, forward strand.
TGTGGGGCACAGGCAACTTCTGTGTACCATAACTAAAGAAGATGTTTCTCTAAAGATCTTTGCCTTTCCCTTGAAACTGGCTGCCTTGAATGCCACATGGAGGCTGGGGCCAGCCTAAGATGCAGGGCACTGGATTTATCCCCTAACCACTGCCTGGCTCATTCCAGGCCTCAGTTTTGCGTTCTGTAAAATGGGAAAAGTGGGGAGCTGTTTCACTGAGGTTCTTTCACTGCAGGTGGAAAATGATTTGTAGGCATCCATGCCTTGAACTCTGAAGTAACCTTCTATAGCCATTGCAACATTTCTGACCCTTCTGATGTGATTTTCCTTGAGCCTTTCTCCAGCAAATAAAGAATACTAAACATCTGACCCTTCTGCCTTCTCCACAGTTGGGCAGAAGTCACTTCCTATGATGTGTGATGGATGTGTCCTATCCCCAGAGTTCACTGCAAGACAAGGATCCACTGAGCTGTCCCTGCATGAACCCTACGGAGAACCTACAAATGTGAGGGCACTTTCAATACTGGTCAAGCACGAGCAGACCTCACAGGAGGCTGCTGTGTGTGCGTCACCCGCACAGAGAGCAGCGTTAGGGAACAGCATTAGGTTACAAAATCAAGCTCACAGCAGAGGTCACGCTGCTGTTGGCGTCTTCTGGTGTGTCAATACAATGGCACAATCTCAGACTGATACAGCTGAACACAAAAAAAATCCCAGAGAAGCTTCTGGGTACACCAGCACCTTTCCTGCCTTTGCAGAGCCCAAATGCTAAAAATCCCATGTTTTCTTCCATTGCGTGTCAGTCAATCTCATGAAAGCTATTGCATTTCCCCAGCCTTTATTTGGCTTTTTTATGGAGCCACTTGACTCAAGAAGCAGAATAGCATAGAGCATGTTCAGTACAGGACTGTGAGCAACACATACACCTTCTTGGGGTGCTGGTAGATGTTTTGACAGACTTTAGACACTATAAAAGATGCATTTAGTTGGTCCAAAAGGCAAAGCTACAGTCAAGTCACTTGAAAATCCCTTACTGCACTGGAAGCTGGACCTTCCTGAGACTATTTCAGCCCTTTCAGGTTTGAATTCAGTGTGTTGCCTACACAAAATTAATTTCCTTTTATTTTGATCTCATAGCTTTTACATATCTTTTACCAGAAGAAATGTCAAATTCTTTCTTGACCTTTTTTAATGGCCATTTTGTTTTAACAAATCTGTCCTTTGGGCACTTCGCATTGACACCAAGAAACTTTTGAGATATCTGTGAGCCAGACTTGGAATTATTACCCCCACTTCTTAACCTCTTTTTTTCATATCCATCAGTTGCATTGGTACTGGGGTGGAAGGCAGCAGGAGTGTTAAAGGCCTTATTTTTCACTTTTTCTCTGACTTTTGTGAATACTTGTACAAGTTCTTTTAGGGTAGTTCAGATTTTCTCTGTATTCTTGAAATTAAACTTAGACATACTATATTAAAATTTAGCTTTTGGGTTTTTTTCTTTTTAATAAACTGGAAGCAATTACTGCAGACGGTGGCAGGTTCTCTATCTGCTGTTGTCCTTAAGCCCTGCCTGCCATCCTGGGAGATGAACAAATAGTCAAACACACATTACAGTACTCAGTGCAAAGGTCAGAAGAGATCTGTATTGGCCAGTGGGTCAAGTAGGGTAAGGTACCAGTCCTGGCCATAAAATGTATTTTACTTTTCCCTGCATCCATTTAGTAAATTCACAGAGCTTTTGTGAGTAACAACAACAAAATTTGAGGAACATTATAACACCATTTTGCATCCCATTTCTTTAGATAGTGCTTCATATAATCTTTTAAACAGCTTTTGAGAACTGTAATTAAACTCTTGGAAACATGTTTGGGACAGTTTTGTTTCAGACTTTGCCTCCAGCTTCTGTGGTTTGAAAAACATCCTTGTTTGCAGGAGAGTATTGCATTTAATTGGAATTAGATGTTGGCAGAGGAGGCTGGTGTTTCCAAATCTGCTGGTGCTTCTGTGAGCATGGAGAAAGGCCTAGGTGCCTCTTGCAACATTAATAAAAACAATTAATTGCATCTATTTATTTTGGATCCACCTACTATTAATTTTTTCCTACTTCTTGTAAACTTACTTAATTTGTCTTGGAATAACAAAAACAGCTCACCCCAGTGAACCCAATGGTGTCCTTCTTTTCCAGTTGGTCAAGAAATGTCTGAAGTGTTGCATGATTTCAAAATGCTGTTGCTGCCAGACCTGGGAAATGTTAAAACTCCAGTTCAAGAGTCCTGAAACAGACAGCTTGAGATTTACAAGAAACAACTGAAAATTCTTCCCCTTCCTACCATCAGAAATAGATGCCAAGTGCAGGAGGGTGGCATCTCCTGCATCTCACCAGCGCTGTCCCAGTGGGACTGAACTCCTTGGCAGACGGTCAGCTCCCCTGAGGCAGCATCAACCTCTGCAGCTGCTCTCTATGCCTGGGAGGGGGAGCACAGCCACCTCCACTACTTGAACTAGACCACCAAAATCATTAAACTGTGCTTAACATCACAGCACTGAAATTTTCTTTCAACATAGTTAATGATTTAAAATAGAATTCTTAAAAAATAATTTAAGAATAAATGAAGGGTTCATTTCCCTCATCTTTCAGTTTTTGGGGTTACATGTTCTACTAGACAAATTCTCAAGCTTTTTCTCAGTGTACATAACACCTTAATTTTTAAAATGCTTAAGGCTCCAGGAGCTGGGGTTTTAATGAGTGCAAATACCATCAGTCTTGCTGTAATAGGACACAGCTGAGGGCACAGCTGGCCCTGGGATAAATTGCTGGCACCTGCACTTTTTCTTCTTCTAGGTGCCCACAAACTGCTCAGCCATCCTTGGGGTGAGGGGGTGCCCTGGCTGGACAGGCAGTGCTCTGGGCAAAGGTAGTGTTTTGCCAGCAGTGTCCTATGTGCTGTGCCTGGCCAGGGCTCCCTGACCTGAGCACAGCTGGGCTCAGAGTGAGATAGCCAAAATCCATCAGAGAGCAAATCTTTGCCAGGCAAGTTTCCTTTCCTGAGGCTGTGTAACCCAGGAGGGAATTTTGTCAACCTGAAGCGTCCCCAGGCAAAGTTCAACCTCCCACCCTCCCTGCCTGATGGCTCAGCCACTTGGTCTCAGTCCCCTTCAAATCCTGCCTGCGCCCAGCACTTCTCCTTGGCAGCTGTGCCCTGGATGAAATGAGTTTGACTGGTCTCAGCTCATGTTTTGGCTGATCATGTTCACAGCACAAAATTCAGTTCTATAGTGTGGAGAAGATCTTCCTATGGCTTTGGGACATGGTGATACAACAGGTCATGTTGCTATAGGGCCAGTCAGGGTATCTGTGGTGGGTGCTGTGACAGTAACTGGGACATCCCATGTGGCCAGCCACCACAGGCTGAATGCACTTCTAAGTAGCTCCAGCAGCTGTAGGCCTGGGCTAAGCCCTCAGTGAGAGACTGCTAATCCTTCCAAACTAAAGACACCCTCCCATGGACTTTATAGGAAATGCCAAAAGCAAAAAATTATGGAGGAAAGGGGGAATAGGAAAGTTTAGTCAGAGGCCTTTCTCCTGGGGTGAGAATGGCCTGACGCAAACAGGAGGTGGGAAGAAAGAGAAGGCCACCATGATGAAGGAGAAGCAGATGGAGGTAGGAACTGGCCCTGATCCTCCTTAAACTTCTGGGGGAGACTGAGGCAGAGACAATGATCACATATATGTGAGTCAAGCAGCAGATGCAGACAGCCTAAACCCAATCCCCCCACCCCAGATCACCCAGTGTACCCCAGCTCAGCAGAGTCTCCAAGGCAAGAGGAGAGGACACTCCAAAAGCAGCCCTTCCTTTGCTGGGAATGGAAAGCCAGCGCAGTGCTGGTGGAGATTGAATCTAGTGATTACTTTAAGGGATTTGCTGTCTCTTTCTTTATTCCTCTCTCTCTTTTTTTTTCCTTTCTTTTTTCATCCCCCCCCCCTGCCCTTTTCCCTCCCTCTTATCCCTTTCGCGGTGCATTTGTCTTCGAGGAACCTGGGGTGTTCTTTTCATCAGTTCAATCTCTCTCTGGCACTTGAGTCCTGATTGGCTGAAGGACTTAGGGAAAAAAAATCTTTAATTAAGTAGATAATCTCTTCTTAGGAAGTTCTGCGGCTCCATTTCACCAGCCCCCTTTAGCTCTTACTTTAGGATTGGTTACCCTTTGCAGAAGGTGGGATTCAGGAGGCATCCGCCTCTTCATCACACCAGGACTGTGGGGGGAAAATAACTCCATCCCTTCCCTAAATTAGTTGTGCTTCTTTTTTTTTTCCCTTTTCTCTGGTGGTGGTGGTACTCAAGTTTGGGGTTTTTTTAGGATCTTCTTTCTCCCTCTTTATTTGGATTTTACATTTCACATGGACCCTTATCTGGGCATCTTCTTCCTCACTCCCTTCTTCCAGTCCTGCTATGCCTGGTGAGTATCAAGAGCATCTCAGTCTGTGTCACAGGCAGGTGTTCTTCCCAGATACCCTAAGGAAATCCCTCTTCACCTTCCTAAATGTCTTCTCTTTATCACTTAGCTCAGCTCTGTTGTTAATGGAATCAGATATTTAATCAAGTCCCTACACAGTCATTGCCAGAGAGGTTAGATCTATGAAAGTTCCCCTTTTTTCCTGTGCCTCCCAAAAATAACTATGGGCCAAATTGTGAGCTGGGGTAAAATAGAGGAGAGTGGATGCTGAGGACCTAGCCCTTCACTTTCAAGTGGGATGATAACCCAGTGGAAGAGCCAGAGACTTCTGTTTTTCCAAAGGCTCCAGGTCAGCTTGTCTCTTGTCTTAATTAAATCAAGCGGGGCTTCTCTCATGCTCCCCAAAGAGGACAGTCCGTGATTAAGAGCTCAGAGCCTGCGGGGGTGAGTTACAGGCACAGGAGCGTCACTCTGGATGAGCAGCCTGAGACCCAAGCTCCTTGGCACACACAGGGCCAGAATTACATGTCTGAAATTCATGTAGTAGGATTTTCTGGGGAGAAGCTTTTGCTACAGTGATTGCTACAGCCTGGTTTCCGACCACCTGAGCCCCATCAGAGCAGTTCTGCTGTGCACAAATCTGGAGCCATCTCCTGTGGACCTTTTGCTCTGTCCTGAGGGCAGTGTTATATTTATTTCCCAAAACATTCTTTAAGGATGAACAGAAAGAGATTATGCTTGCATCAAATCTTATATCCTTGTGGGATATATCAGTCCCATTCCCAAAGGGAAATGGGCTCTGCAGGTATTTTTCCTGTGTGATTTTTACTGAGTACCTAAACTTTTTTCTCCATTGCTGTGATGCCCTGGGGAATCTGCTCAGTGGGTTACAGACTTATCTCTAACAGCAAGGAAAGTCTTTTACCATTCAATTACTAAAATCCCCTGCCTTCCCCATAGCAGATCTCTAGGGTTATTACCATGGATGGAGAAATCAAAATTACAGAACAAGAAACTAAAGAGTAAATGGGAACTCATTCCTGTTAATCTGGAAGTGAAATTAATGTTCTTTCAGAAATTTTCTTCTCCATTAAAAGAATATGCAACAATATGTATATGTCTGGATATTATAAAGCAGCAAACTCAGGATAAGCCTCCCTTCTGGAACAAGGGGAATATAATATGGATGTTCTACGGAAAGGCTAGGCAAGAGCTTGTGCTGATTTTATTATTTTTCTGCTCTTCCTGTGTACGTGTCTTGCTTTCCTCAATAAAAACAGGTTTAGAATACATTAAAAGAAAAAAAAATCAACATTTTAAAGAAACAGTTCACAGGAGAGAAATTTCATTGCACAAAGTAGAGCTAAATATGGAAATCCAAGATACTTTCAGTCCAAAGTTGGATGTTCAAATTCTCTGTCTAACTCTCAGCAGTTTTTATCTAAGAGAAAAGTTTATAGACCAAGACAACCCCGCTTCTCTGTACATATTGCTCACAGGCCATGAGTTCCAGAGAGAAAGGAAAATTGCAACCTTTATTTGAAATTATCATTTTGCAGACACTGTCCCTTAACTCTTGAGGAGAAAAAAGACAAGTTTGTCGGAATCATAAAATAATTCTGCTTGAAGTTTGTGCTGGTTTTCTTTATCTGATCCAACAGCTTAAAATACAACAAGTTTTTTTTTCTCTGTGATTTAATTACAAGGATTGGGAGTGGAAGCATGGGGGGAGCAATATAGAACAACAAATATTTTTTTAATGTATATATGTGGCCACTTCCCTTTTTTGAGAGTGGATTAGATTTTACCATTTAATGGACCATTTAACCAGTGTATTATTTCTAGGTGATCAAAATGTCAGGGTTGCATTTAGGAACAAAATCCTCAAAATAAGCATAACAAAATAGAGAAAAATGAAGAAAAAAGAAGTAAAGCTCCAACTGAGTTGCGCCCAGTCTCCTCTTCTGTGGGAATAATATAACGATCTCTAATGCAGCAGTTTGCTTGTAAATGTATGTTTTACACTTCAGCTGTGGGACTGCCTTTGGTTTCCAGCCTTCCTGGTTTTCTAATAACCTTGGGGAGCTCATATTGAGAACAAAACTCAGATCCAAAGTGAAATCCTATCCATTTTCTCTATTTACAATAATGACAGTAAAGATCTAAATCCAGTTTTATCATTTCCTAAAGAGCAGAACCAGCAGAACAGTAGCCTGAGTGGATGGTAAGGTATCAGACAAATATTGTAATGAGAGATTAGATAAGGCTCTTACGGCATATTAAACTGAGGAGTGTGATGCTGTTATTGATTAAAGTTGTAACTGAGACAGAATTATCAGAGGCTTATTAGTATTTGATACAAGTAAAATATAATGGGACAACTGCTTGGCTGGGTTCTTTGCTTTCAGATTCAATAAAACTATGATAGAAAACTCCTGCTAAAGATATTCACTAGCTTTGAGACAATTTCCTAATATTGGATCCAATGAAAATCTCTTGCCCTAGATTTGCTTTTTACCTGGAGACACAGAGTTGTGCTGAGGGAAGCAGTGTGCCCTGGCCAGGGCCCTGCACAGCCTGGGGAGGGGCAGAGGAACTCAGGGGTCTCCCCTCTCTACCTGCTGAGCTATGAGCCTGCTCCACTTCAGTCTGTGTAACGCTGTCCTGGAATTTGAAGGTGGAGGGAAAGGGGTTTACACAGCTAGAAACCCCCTGAGCTTTCTCAGAAAAGAGAAATTACATCACGTGTCTCTTTTCATGTATGTGATACAAAAAATCATCAAAGTCATGGAAATTCGGTTGGTTAACACTAGCTATGAATGCAACTGCTTAGTTAGTTTAGTATTACATTCTGCTGTCCTTAACAATGGAATGAAAATTTAGTAGAAATAAAACATTTCTGTTTAAAAATCACACTACTGAGAAAATAATGCAGAAAGATTTTGGTAGTGATTCCTATTTGCAGCACAGAGATGATTCTAGAGACACTGTCACTATTTTACTACATCTGTGTAAGTAGTTGCTTAATTGCTCTCTGCCCTTACTGGTGACTATATACAGAATGGAGATGCAATTTTCTTAGCTAAGTCATAAGAGGAAAGATAAAGCACACAGATTCTGTCGCCATTATTATCTTTCCTTCCCCCTCAACATAAGTAAGAATCATTTCAGCCAGGCTCCAGCCATATGAAAGTCCCATTTCCCCTTCTCCTGAACCCACCTGAAGTTGCAAGAGTTAAATGTTGGGGTGTGAAGTGCACCAAACACTTGAAACTTCATGAATCCTTTACTTGTCTAAGTCCTACAAACCCAGTCAGCAGCACACCTGCCTGTTGATCTGAGAGAGAAGGAAAATGCCTTCTGTCTCTCTGACTTATAAAATGTTTAGCATTTCCTGCTGGGAAATTGCCACTGTATCATTTGCTCAGCTGCAGATGGAGAATTGGCGTATCTTGAACTTGGCCTTTTTGTGAACCTTGAAGTTTATCCTGGAAGGAACAGATCTTCTGCTTCAATGCAGTCATGTCAATTGACTCCTGCTAACAGGCTGGTTTGCTGTAAACTCTGATGTTGTGGATTACTGTCCTCCTCCTAAAGCCGTCCTTGCAACTTCTCAGATGTTTCTAATCCAAGGGTTTGAGGCAAATCCCTCCTATACACTGTGATTTTGGGTTTTCCTACCCACATGGGAAGCAATGCAGACAGGATATATCTCTTGTTTTGGTGGCAAAACCAAGATGAGAGAGGATTTGCAATTTTCTAGCTCTTGCCTACGCAGGAGCTTTTTACCAGAGTTTTCTCACAGCTGCTACCAGGGGCTCAGATTCACACTGACACCATCCTGAGTGTGGTCCCCATAGCAAAGCACTTAAGGTCAAGGCAACGGACAGAAGGGAAACCAGATGGAAAAATGACTTGTTCATGCTGCTACCCAGTTGCGTTAGGATGGGGACCCATGGAGCTTACACAGTCTGATTAGCCCCAGGTTCATGGCCCTGTGTGATTCAGGTCACCCGATGCTCTAATCACTCGGCTACAGATGCCGTCTCTCCAAGTCCCAGGAAATATTTAATTAGCTGTACAATGCAGAAGCAGCTTCCAAAGGAAAATTCCTCTGCAAAACAACCATCGACTTCGTGCTAAAGTACCCACTGGGGCTGGAGCACAGCAGGGTCTGAATCCCAAGCCTGGAACAAAGGGAAACTGTTCTCGCAGTGCCCTGGCACAGTCCATTCCTGTTTTGACCCAGGGGAATCTTTCCCAAAGCAAGCTTCATCAATATAAACACTTTTTCACCAAAATAACCACAAAAACCAAATCAAAACAATAGAAAACTAGACTTGCCAGAATGAAACGTTGCAAACTCATTTTCTCAACTCTTTCTAAACTGTAACAGCAAAGATCAAGTTTCTTGTGATTTTGACCAAGCTAAACAAATGAAACCTCCTTTTGTAGGTCTCCTAATGAGACCTCCTTTGGAAAGGATCTCTGTGGGTGCAGTTCTAGTGAAGGTGAAGTGGGCTTGCTAACTACACAAGTGGTTTTACAGAGCAGGATATCATCGTCTCTCAATCTCTCATGTGTCTGATGTCTGGACACCAGTCCTGCCACCGTGTCTGTCCCTGTGTCTATGGCAGGGCTGCACTTTGACCCTCAGCTTTGGACAGCAGTACCTGCTTCTGCCTGTGCTTGAGCCCACCCTGGCATGACTCGCCAGTGTCTGTGCTGGATTTGTAGCACAAAAAGACAGTACTTTCTCTCCCTTACAAGGGAATACTTGTGGCTCATTTGAAGCAGAACATCATCTCAAGAAGAAGCTGAAGAGCCAACTTTCTATCAGTGCATGCTCTGTCATTTTCCCAATCACTCACTCACTGCAAGGTCTCAATCCACTCATGCCACTTTTCTGGCCTCAGTGTCCTCTCTGGACAATAACAGCACTCACCCATTTCTCTGAAGTCCTGGGTTCCAGCAGGAAAAATGCTCCAGAGACTCACCAGAAATAGTGACAAGTGATATTTTTTAAATCTGGAGAGAGTGGAGTTAGGTATTTTTTAAGAGACCATCTCTTTTCTTGCTTCATTTCTGACTCGAGATTTTTGGAGTTTGCTCTTGGGTTTTTTCAAAGTGTCAGTCCTTTCTGCCATAACACAGCTAAGCAGGATTCACCCAGCCATTCTCCAGATTCTGTAGGTGGTCACTGCACCATATGGAGTCCTAGTGCTGACTGACTATTTGCACAGAAACAGTCTTTCTTGCTGGAGAAACACTCAGACCAGACAGCATCAGTTCTGCAAGGCCATAGGGACAGTGTTGGAGACAAGCCACACTCCCTGGCCCTTGGAGATGATCCCTCCACACCTTCAGTGGGAATACCAGAAAGCTTAATTTTGTCTAGGACCTCCCACCCACCCCAAACCCCCAGGGTCCCCTGCACAGTGTCCAGGAGGATGGGGAGGACATGTATATTTTTGCTCAGCCATCACCCTAACCTGACCAAGAGGAGAGTGTGGACAGCCAGACATGGCACCAGAGGAAAACAAGGGACTGTGATGTGGAGAGATGCATCTGGACACATACTGCAAAGGAGCAGTGGTGTGATGCCCTCCTTCCCTCAGCATGGCCCCACTCCTGGCACCGGGGGAAATGCTGCCCTGAGTTTAGTCAAGTGAGGAAAAAAGCAAGGTAGGGGAACTAAAAGCACTAAAATAATGCATGGATTGGAAAAAAGGGTAGCTGAGCAGAGGAAAGCAAAAGGAGGGAGCAGTGAAGGAACTGCAGCCCAGTACAGCTTGATTGAGGGGAGCAGGGTGGGGGGACAGAGATGGCACTGTCCTGTCCCTTAGGGAGCAGCAAAGGGACATGGGGGAGAGACCAGAGGTATCTGCAGCCAGGAGACAGGCAGACTGTGGGGGAGTGAGAGGAGAGCCCTGGGATGCCTGGCATTCCCCAGGCCCCTCCACCATCACCCCCTCCCTGCTGACACTGTCTCTATCTTCCAGGTCAGTGAATAATTTCCTGATGACGGGCCCCAAGGTAAGAGAAATCCCTTTGATCTCTGTCCCTGATTCCACTAAACCCAGGGAGGGAAGGAGAGAGAGAGGGGCTTCTCCTTCCCACTCCTCTTCACCCAGCCTTGGCCAGAGTTCCCCTCACCCCCAGGTTTCCAGCAGTAAGGCAGAGAAAGGCCAGGAAAGATTTGCTGTGAGCTGCAACTTGTGAGCTCCTTGGGCTGCATGAGCCCTGAACAATGCTGACCTGGGGTTCTTCTAAGCTGGTTGGGGCGAGAGTCTGGAGATTTATCTATTGACACCAGCCAAGGCTCTCACCTGACATCTATTGCTTCCTGAGGATCAGGCTGGTGTCAGGACCCACTCTGATCCAGCCAGAAAGTATTTTCTGTGGGCCCTGTAAAACATACTTCCTCAAGGAGCACAACTAGAATTTCCAGGACTTTGTTCCATATTTTTGACCCCTCACATCCTTGTGCTCCTCTTTCAGAGGCTTTCTTCCTTAGCCAAGACCAGCTGTAAAATTTACTCAGATTTTGTTACGGCTATTCCCCAGGAACACCTCCAGGCCCATCTAGCTCCCAATACACTGGTTGAACAACCTTGCCCCAAAGCACTAGCTCTCCCCCTGGGGCTGTGGTGAAGAAGGCAGCAGGTTGAGGCATCTGCTGGCCTGGAGCTCCCTGATCTCTGAGCAGAAGACTCTGTTTCCTCTCACAGTGGAGAGATAAGAGGTTCCCCATGGCAGAGGCTAGCTGGCACATTTCCTAATGTGGCTAACAGCCAAGAGCTCAGCCTTCTCCCCCGGAGGCTCAGGCTCTGATCAAGCACAGCAGGAAATGGGTTTGCTGCTGCTGGTGGTGATCTTCCCAGGGAAGCCAAGCCTTGGAGACCTTCTGAGCGCGGTATGTGTTGTCTTTGTAAGACATGACATGCAGGTTACTTTCAGCTGAAAATATGCATGGTCCCCGTGCTGACCCCCAGCTCTGCTCCTAGGCCTATCTCATCTACTCCAGCAGTGTGGCAGCTGGGGCACAGAGCGGCATCGAGGAGTGCAAGTTCCAGTTTGCCTGGGACCGCTGGAACTGCCCGGAGAGGGCACTGCAGCTCTCCAGCCATGGCGGGCTGCGCAGCGGTAAGGAAAGCATTGGATACCACTACTGGGACCCCCTTGCTACAGGTTAGAGCCCATGGCCCCCTCCTCTCTTCCCAAGTGCCTCCTTTTCCTCCCCATCCCCACCTTCTCTCCCTAGGAGACCCCTCACACATCAGCTCCCAGACACGCTGGAATCTAGCTCCAAGTCCTCCTTGCAGTGCCAGTCTCACCCACGGACCTGCTGAAACCCAGCTGGCGCAGAACCAACCCACACACAGCTGCCTCCCCACAAGGATGCACGCCCCTGACCTGCACATGGCCTGCTGGACATATCATGCCTAGATGGTGTCCAAGGGTATCTCAGGGAGGCTGAGAACCAGCGCAGGCTGGCTGGGAAGCAAGCAGAGGAATAAGGCTAAAGGGAGCAGGAAAGAGTTCATCAGTGGCTGTGCTCTGGCCAAGAGAAAAGTCTTCTTGCATCTTCCAGATGTCAGAATGACTGTAGGCAGAAATCCAGCATCCCTGACCTGGGCTACTGTAGGGCATGGGGCTGTGGTCATTGCTACTATATCTATTCCTTACCTATTTGCAGGTCTCAGAAAATATTTCAGTGAATATCTGGCCCTCTAGACCTATGCTTGATGCTGGGCTGTGCTCATACCTGCTCTGTAAAAGCACGACCTGGGTGTGGAGGAGAGCCTCAGGCCTCTGGTGGGAGTGGCAGCAGATCAGAGACCAGAGCCCCAGGCAGAGTTGACCAAAGGTTTCAAAGCGGAGCCTTGAGGAGACAATTGCAGCACAAGGCCCACTCTTGAGACCAAAAGCAGGTCCCTGAATCATTCTTGTCAAGGTTATCTGCTCAGATCCATACCTAGCTGGTATTAAATGAAAGCCAAAGGCTCAGTGAAGCCAGCTGATGATTCTCAGACTGATCCTGGTGGGTAGGTATGGTCACTGCTCAGAGCCCTTCCAGCAGAAGGTAAGGCTTGAGGGGACTGTGGAGAAGGAGCTCTTTGATCGTTGGAGAGGACCCCTTCCTGGTGGGGGTGTGTTAGTGAGAAGTGGGGGACATTTGGCTGTCTGTGCTATATCACCACTGTTGAGCTCCCACAGGACGGCCAGGTGCTGTCTTGTCCACACCCTTTGAAATGGCATGAGTCAGTCTGGATCATATTTGGGAGCTACTGTCTTCATGGAGTTCAAGCCTAAACTAAGCTAATCTGACATGTAGGGCCTCTTCTCCACCCCACAAAGTCTTCCCCACTGCAGATGTCCTGTGCAGACTCCTGCATGGTAGGAACAATTTCTAATACTACCCTTGCCACGAAATCTTTTGCACATCTGCTCTTTTTGTATTCCCCTTGACAGCAAACCGAGAAACAGCCTTTGTCCATGCCATCAGCTCTGCGGGCGTCATGTACACGCTGACCCGGAACTGCAGCCTGGGGGATTTTGACAACTGTGGTTGTGATGACTCCCGCAATGGACAGCTGGGTAAGGAGAGATGAGCTGCTGCCCCTCACTCATCCCAGGTGGCAGGAGAAGCTCTTCTCTCCTCCACTGAGGCCTGCAGAAACACCTCCCCTTCCTGGTCCCTGCACTCGGGAATAATGCTCAGAGCAGAGCTTTCCCTGGCTCAAACCAAAGTAGCTCTGTGGAAGCTCACAGAGCCACCTCCAGTTTACACCAGCCAAGCTCTTGATGCTATCCATTACTTTCTTAGATGAGCAGAAAAGTAGAAGAGGTTGCAGTTTCCCTGGTTGAAATCAAGAACTCTATTTAAGCTGCTGGAGAGAATGACTGTATCATACAGGCAGAGGAGTGGATCTGTTGCCATGCATCTAAATGGTAGATCTAGTTATAGCAGCACAGATCAGTGACCTCACATGTCCCAGGAACCAGGCTGGCCCCACAGCAGAATGACCATGAAGAAAAGCAGGGTGGCATTCATAAACCTCTCTAGCACTTGTCAGCATGGCAGGCACACAAGAGCACAACCAGGAGAATCACTGTGGCAGCACACAGCCATCACACCCTCCACGACAGTGGTATCCGGGCCCTCAGCCACCAAGCACCTCTGGCAGGGAACTCCAGGCTGCACCACTCCAACCCTCTGCTCAGCTTCCACAGAAAACACTGTCATTTAGAGGTTTTGTTGTTTCTAGTAGAAAGAGGGCAAATTTCAAATGATCAAAATCTTTTAAAAGCCATGCCCTGCCAAGCCACACAAGGCAGTCAGTATATGTAACTTTATGACAAACTCCTCTGAAGTGTCCAGTATTTAGTAATTTACTTTTTTGGCTGATAGTTTTGAAAACAGCCACTTTCGCTTAGGTGTCCAAAGTTTGGGAATGCCTGTCTCTAGCAGAGCAAGACTTTTGGGCAACAACATATATAATACTATCGTCTCTGGAAAACCAAGTTAGTCATGCTACATTTCTTTTACCCCAAATATATCTGTTTTTTATGAAAACTTTCCATTGTGAACTTAAAACCTTGTATGGCACAGGAAACTTTTGGGCTTGACAAAAACAGCATGATTCAATTCAGCCATTGGACTGAATCCAAGCTGGTGAAAGGTTTTCATACTTCCTTCAGTCCCAACTCTTGATTTGGACTGCATCATACACTGCAATTACCCACCTCCCATGAAACACTCCTGTCCTTTCCTGGGAGAGAGGATCACGATGCCCTGGGGAAGGCCAGGCCTTTCCAGAGAGGCACAAGGCTATTAAACCACAACTCCCAAGATGTATTGATGTGGCATGTCAGGGTCAGCATGTTCCAGATTTCAAATCTTCATTAATAATTTGGCATCCTTCTCTATGAGGAAAAAAAGCAAACCACATGACATTTTTCCAGTCCCACTCAGCTCCCACTCAGTTAGGAAAAGTACCTTCCACATATTTTTGTGCAGTTTCAAAGTTTTGTACTGACTCCCTTGTTTCTTGACGATAACTAGAAAAATCTTCTAAGATACCAAACATCTCAGAATTCTGGGTGTGCCAAACCCAGGGCCTCCTTGATGCACATGTGCCAGGCTTGTTGAGGGCAGAGGGGAATCTGTTGCCTCTGACCAGGATGCCTCCACCAGTTTGCTAATCCAAGTTAGTAAGATGCTGTCCCTGCAAATCATACTGAACCAGCTGAAGTCCGGGTTTGAGGGGTGATTAGAGACCCAAAGGCTTATCTCATGTCTGCTAATGCATGGTAACTGACAGCTTCTAAATCCTGCTCTATAGAAAACCTATAAAGCCCAGCATTTGTTGGACAGGGAACACCCCTTTGGTGTCTGCCTGAGCCACTTACTATCCAGGCCTCAGTAGAAATGTCATTAACTCAATGGGAGGGAATCTGGGAGTACTGGGAGGTGAAAGGCTGGATTTGCCCCACAGCCTCCACTCCCTCGCATCACTTCTGAAACCTCTTCTGGTTCTTTGACAGCGTGCATCTCATCTCCTTTTTTAGGGGGACAAGGCTGGCTGTGGGGAGGCTGCAGTGATAACGTGGGCTTTGGGGAAGCCATTTCCAAGCAGTTTGTGGATGCCCTGGAGACTGGACAAGATGCCAGAGCTGCTATGAACCTGCATAACAACGAGGCAGGTAGAAAGGTGAGTCCCTCTCTCTCTCCAGAGCTGACAGTGTATACCAAATTGGCTCTGAACATTCACTGTGGAGAGTCACAATTTGTTGTGGCTAAAAACACATGTCCAGAAGAAACAGCTTCTTGGGGGATTGGCAGCAGTCAAATGGTGTCTGCTCTAAGGTAGCAAAGCTTCTGTGTTACAGTGTTAATGACTTTCTGCAGTCCTTCTTCTCCCAGTTCAAGGAGGGGAGCACTGTGGAAAAGCAAATCTGTGAGCTTCAGGACTACTGTGCAGGGAGAATTGATGCCAAACTCCTCCACAGGCCTGGAGCTATGTTTCTGCATGCACTGCAGTACAGAAACTGCCCCTCTGGGGTTTTTTTCTTGAATCCCTCTCTCTGCTCACCCTGTAGGCAGTGAAAGGGACCATGAAGCGGACTTGCAAATGCCATGGTGTGTCGGGGAGCTGCACCACCCAGACCTGCTGGCTGCAGTTGCCCGAGTTTCGGGAGGTGGGCACTTACCTCAAGGAAAGGTACCACAAGGCTCTGAAGGTGGACTTGCTGCAGGGAGCAGGGAACAGCGCTGCCAGCCGGGGTGCCATCGCTGAGACCTTCAGTTCCATCTCCAAGAAGGAGCTGGTCCATTTGGAAGACTCTCCTGACTACTGCCTGGAGAACAAGACACTGGGGCTGCTGGGCACAGAGGGCAGGGAGTGTCTGAAGAGGGGCAAGGCGCTCAGCAAGTGGGAGAAGCGGAGCTGCCGGCGGCTGTGTGGAGACTGCGGGCTGGCAGTGGAGGAGAGGCGAGCCGAGATGGTGTCCAGCTGCAACTGCAAGTTCCACTGGTGCTGTGCCGTGCGCTGCGAGCAGTGCCGCAAACGGGTCACCAAGTACTTCTGTGTCCGCAAGGAGAAGCGGGAGCGGAGCGGGGGTGGCGGAGCCAGCCGCAAGCTCAAGAGAAAGCTCTAACTTGCTTCTGCTCCTCCACAGTCCCGTCTGCCCCTCTCTTCTCCTGCCCTTCCCATCAGCCCCTGGCACCATTTCTGTTTGGCATAGTTTTGTCTCATTCCCACTGCTGCCTCACTGGAGCTTGGGCAAGGCAAAAGAGCCTTGTATGAGTGCTCAGGCCTTGCCCATACAGGGCATTAGTGCAGTGGGTAATGTCTTCTGGGGAGACCTTCAAGTGTTGACAAAACAAGGTGAGACTTGGTCCCTTCAACTCAGTGTTGCTCTATCCAGTGACTGTGGCATTATCTCTGAAAACACAGGAGGTCTTGGTGGCTCTTGTGGGTTTGAGCTTGTCTGCTCCCCAAACAAGTACCTGCTCTGGGCTTTTGAGTAAGTGAGATAAAAAGTACAAGGAAACCGAGATGGCACCAACAGTTGGGCAACTCAGATCAATAATCCGTAAATGAGAAGAGGCTTTAAAAAACAGAGGCACTAAAACAGTTATTGCCTCAGACCTACACTATGAGGAAATAGAAAAGGCATGCAACTCCTTTCTCAGCAAGCCAGCCTCCAGGAACGCCACAGCTCTGCTTCCCACCCTTTGACTGCTTTGCTAAGCTCTCCAGTGCTTTACTTTGCATTTGAAATGGCAGCAGCAAGATCGAAGTTGCTGCTTGACCTGCCCATTACACAGCTGTCTAAAAAAACCTATCACTTGGTTTTTACATGCTTTCTCTGTGTCTACCAAGCCTCCAGGTCTGGTCTCCCTTTTCAGGCCAGCATTCCTGCCAAAGCCCGTGACTGATGCCATAAAGATGCCCTCACACTTCTCCACTCCCTCTTTCCTCCCAAATCTCTCCCAGAGAGGAGCTGCCAGCTGAGCCTACTCCCCATGTCCTGGTGTACTTGCCAAGCACTCTTACCCTGTCAGCCAACTAACTAAATACTTCTTCCTAGTCTGAGAAAATAATGTCAGTTACTATTTAATGGTGGTGTAAATAGGAAAGTGAAGCACTTTGAAGTTTAATTTATTGCACAGTTACTGTGATGTATACATAACAGTTTTTCCTCTACCACTTATTGTATATATTCTATAGGCTAAGCAAGCAGCAGGAAGGTTTGGTTGATGCATCTCCGTTCCCTTGCTGAGGTTAGGGGAGGGAGGGAAGAAGCTGCCAGCTGCAGGACTTGGGGAAGCTCACCGCACCATCACAGCAATCTTCCCCAGTGCTGTGATAATATCATCTCCTTTGCTGTTTGAAGTGTCCTTTAGCCAGACGAGAAGCCAGCAGAGCTGTTACTGGCCATTAGACCCATCTTGTAGCTAATGTTTGTAAACCAATAGCCAATGCAATAAATCAGTAGCCAAGTGCTTGCAAAATGCTGTTGTGTCGAAGTGGCTGGATGTTCTTTCATCCCATTTTTTGTGTGTATGTATAAATTCAAGAGTCTTGGAGATTAAAACACACTGCTCACCCATGTGAGCCCCAGAAGACCTAACCATTGCCAGCCAGCACAACCTCAGCCCCTACCAGGATGGGAAAGGGTGTGCTCTCTCCTGAGCTTGCTTGAGGATGCATCCAGCTGCAATGCAACTGTCAGCAGGAAACAGGGTGGGAGGGGGGCAGGCAGGGCCCAGTTGCCCACTTCATAGTTGATATATTGAAGACACTCAGAAGCCTGTATGTGTCTCTTCATTATCACTTAGCTCCTTGATCCCAGGACTACTTAGAATTTGGACCGAGGGTTTCACCAGAGCAAGAGCATTCATGTCAAGCAAGAATCTGGCCTTTCAAAAATTGCAAGAAGTCTTGGCCCATTCTCAGGGAAAACTAAAACACTTCCACTTCACACACAAACCACCACTGTTTGCCCAGAGGTTCTCACTAACACAGTGACCCTGCTGAAGGTCTCTCTTGCATCCCCATCAGCAGGTCCTCTATGTCCCCGTGGCTGGCCAGGAAAAGAAAGAGACGGCAAGAACCTCTCGACCACCAGGGAAAGGCCCAGTATGGGCCTCCCTTTTCCTTCCGGGCCCTCCCCGTTCCACGGTCAGCTGGAAAAGCTGTAGAAGCCGTTTCTCTCTTGCTCCCACTTGCACTCCATCCCTGCCCTGCTGACCCTGCTGTGGGCCGTGGCACAGCCCGGGCTGGCGCTGCTGGCGCAGGGGACATGTGGGGCACGGTGGTGTGAGCCCCACCGCCACACGCTGCTTCCGCTGGGGACACGGTGACACCGCAGCTGCAGAATGTGCTGACCTCAGCAGCGGCACCCCCTCCCGGCGTACGGAGCCCTCAGCGGTAAAGGCCCCGCTGCCATTGTGGGCAGGATTGGATGCTTCCATGTATTCATTTCGGTTTAATGAAGGCGCATTCCTCAGAGGAGAAATATTTACATTCAGCTTCCCAGGTGGTCACCTTCGCCCAGATGACACACAAACAGGCAGCCCCCCGCTCCCTTTTCCAATCCAAGCCTCTTTAGAGGGCTCGGGAGGAGGGGAGACAGGGGAGGGGGGGCTGCGGGGGAAGCAGAATAGAGAAGGGAACAAAATGCTAATAAATCAGCCAGCCAGCCCTTTTCCCCTCCCCTCAGTGGAGTCAATGGAAAGTGTCATTTCACATGCTAATCCCCCTCCGATCTCTTTACAACACCTTTTCCGAAAAGTGTTTGGGAAAAGTCCTTGTGGCCCGTTTACAGCTCCCCGCCGCTTCAGATTCCTTCTTGTCTAAGGCCGCGGCCCCGGTGTGGGTCTCTCCCTCCAGCAGGGCTCCTTACAAAAAACATCTCAACAAAGACTTTGGAGTTCATCAGCCTCCCACTGAAATTCACAGCTGCTGAACAAACTAATCCCCTCTCTTGGCCTTTCTTCCTTTCAATGGGTTCTTGGCTTCAAAGACACTTTGGGAAAGGACTTTGTGGGGACTCACACTGCTCCCTCAATAGAAGTTAGTGCAAGCATTATCTTCAGAGCAAGTGGCTTTACAAACAAATACTGCCTAACAATCTCTGCCCCTCCAGCTCCCCCAAACACACACAAACCTAGCCTATAGACATGATGTTATCTGCCACAGGATTAGAGCTCTGTTCACTGTGCCCAGGGATCCTTTCCTACTGCCCCCTTCCCCCCCAAATTCTTTGTCAACCCAAAGGCCTTCTCCCCCCACTGAAAATGCTTTCTCCAGTGCCTGGGTGCTGTGAAGCCATGTGCCTGCATGGGAGGGGGGCAGTGCCCACTGCCCATAGACTCAGATATTGCCCGCCAGCAGAGATGGTGCTATAAATGGAGGAGCACTTTCCAGCGGGGTTTGAAGGGTAATGTACGACACCAGGGCTGCAGAGACATGGCCTCTGCACAAGCCTCTCCAAGACTTCTGAGCCTTGGAGAAAGCGAGTCACCTCACTTCCCCACTCTGCGTGCTTTCACTACAAAGAGCTTCAGGGATGGTGCTTACAGGGGTAAACATGAAGCAAAATACAGCAACAAAGGGGCAGATGGGAAGGACTCGCATCAAAGGCAGGATGAACAGCCAGTCTCTGCACAAGTCCTGGGTAGCATTAGCTATGTGTGCTGGAGGGAACTAACGTCATATGTATCTGAGAAATATATGGAAAACCTGTGCTTATTTCTCAGCAGTAGAAGTGGCCTGAGTTAAAGAAAGAAAAGAGCTGGACTGCACAGGGTACTATAACTGAATCCCAAAAGGCAGAATCTAAGAAATGCCAGGCTTGTTAAGTGTGCTCAGAAAGCTGGGACTACCCTTATACACTCATTAAGCAAATGTATGTCACCTGGGCTACCTGTGTTATAACCCCGTTCTGATGCTGCACAAGTGCTACCTTTGAAAATCAGGTTTGCTTGTCCCTGCTGGGGGACAGCTGTAAGGCCAGGCTGTTTGCTAAGTGCTCCAGACCACAAGCTCTTCAAGAGTCCTTCACACTGGGTGCTTGCCTCTGCCAACAGCAGAACTACAACAGCCTTGTTTTCCTTGAATGCATGTGGTGTGTCCCTAACATCCAAAACTCTCATAAACCCTGGGCCCTTCCCAGCAACAGCCCTTCAAATTTTCACCATCCAAACAATCTTTCCAAGCCTTTGCTTCCTCCCAAGTCCTCTAACCTTGGGCCATGTAATACAGTCCTGTATATTTCTGAGTTTCATGTGTGCTGACTGGCAGGCTTGTACATACATACTACCTAGCTGACAGAAAAAAAAAATTACATCAGAATTTCTTTTGTAAGAAGGAAGTTTGAGTCCCCCACCTTTATCTCAATACTATGTTTCAATTCAGCCTTCTTACTCCTTAAAAGATTAAATGAAATCAGCCAACAGATTCCTAAGTTATTAACTAATGATAAGAACTGACAATTCAAGGGTATAAATTTCCACACAGGTCCAGTCCTTATCCTACTTCAAGCTGGATGGCTTCAGTGGTGTAACATTTATTTCCAATGGAAGACAATGCCATCAAGGGCCCTCTGTTTACTTACTGACATACTTCCAACTCTTGATGTCAAGTGCAAAATCCCCAACACTGCTGAGACTCTCCAAGAGAACCTGAGTCTGGGGGCCTTCTTGTGTCTGATGCAGATGAATAGTCACAACTGATGCAGGTGATCTGGAGAAGATCAGTGCTCTGACCTTGCAGCCTTAGGGAGCAGGTAAGACCTGAGGTCTCACCATACCAGGATGGATGCCATCCATAGCAGCAGAGCCCAAAATCTGGTTTGCCCCACACAGTTCTCAACTGCCCCCTCAGTGGATAGCCATGCAGACTGAAAAGTCCCATGTAGCCAGAGGTGACAAGCCCATGAAAAAAAGCATCACAAAACACAGCTTTTATTTCACTGTTCTGTAATTTCTCAGTGCATCAAACTGCAGCAATAGAAACAACACAGCAGCAACAAAGGAGGCACTTTGACCTGGAAAGGAGAGAATGAGATATGTCCTCTTCCTCCCTTCTCTGATTCTCCTCCCTCCTAAGTCTCATGGTAGACTAGGCTGATCCGTGTACATCACTGAACTGCAGGCTCAAGATAGCATTATCACTCAAGCAGCAAGCAGAGCAAGTGGGGGCTGGCTGCATCCAAATCTTGGGAATAATCCTTGCTCGCAGCTATGGATCAAAGATTATGCTGCCTGGTTAGTAAGAAGGTTGTTGAGAGAGAAAGCAAGGAGGGAGGAAGAGAGGGAAATACACACAGAGATGTGCCCTAAAATCCCATCTGCCTTCCCAGACTTCTTCCTCTGAACAGATATGCTTCATTCATCTATTCCCAGAGGAATTGCCACAGTGATGAAGTCTCAGCACACTCCATATCTTCAAGTCCTGACAGCATCACCTCCTGCAGCATATTCCTACCACCATAGTACCAAGGGGCCTTTGAGAACCACCTTTGCATGTATCTGTAACTGCAGGCAGTATGAATGCACCATACCTATAGCAATGAGCTGTCTCTCCCTGCTCAAGTCTAGGCTGGTCAGGGTAGCTCAAGGGAAATCTTTATGGGACTTTAACAATCTCTGCTGCTCTTAAAGTCCCTAGGCCATCTGAAAAACCTGAAGTAGGAAGCCTTTAGATAACACCGGTGGGTAAAAGTCCAGCTGTGCTAAAATAAGAAGTGAAAAAGGCCAGGAGCCAGAGAGGGCAGCTTTTAGCTGCAAGACAGGATGTGACTGGCTCTGGTGAGAAGTGCACAGAGCACAACCTGCCAACATTCCTGAGTGGGAGAGTCCCAGGAACTGGAAAGGGAGATCATCCCTGGACCTGAAACATTACGGGCTTGAGCGTGCAGCTGATGGGAGAAAAGATATAAAGGAAGGTGGATAGAGGGTAAACAGGAGACTTTAATTTTAAAAATAAGAGAGCTGGATGAAGAACAAAGAGAACCAAAGCTGGCCCAGAGTAGACTAGTAGTTCGCCCCAGTTGTAGCAGGATATGGGTGCAGAGGGGTGAAAGGGTGAGTCAAGGATGAGAAGAGAAAGAAGGAGCCAGGAGAGATCCTCGCTGCAGCCCAAAAGAGTGAGGACACACCAGCCTAGGTTCCCAAGGCAGCCCAGCTACCACTCAGGAAGTTTACTCTGCAGCAGGGAATTGAGCCTGAGGCTCTGTGGTGGTGCTGCAGGTACCAGCCCTGTCTGTTTCTTGAAAAATAAAAGCAATGTCAGCCTAGAAGGAAAGGAGTTTCCCCTTTGTGCTGGGATATAGGGAAGAAGGACTTCTGTGCAACCTGGACAGCCTGAAATTGAGATCCCTGGGCTGAAAAGTGGCCTCAGACTAGTAAGAAAGAAGAGAGAAAAAAGTCTCCAGGAGCTGCAGGCACCATTGGGCTGTCTGCAAAGTGGATAGGGCCAGGTGTGCTGGCCTAGCACGGTTCCAGGCACTGGCACAGACCTGTATTTCCAGAGTCAGAAGGAGAGTTCACAACCTGCAGCACATCAACAGGTGAGGCAGTCCACCAGCTCTTGATGTGCACTGTTCCAGCTGCTCCACACTTTACACATTCAGCTTGCCTGCAATGGTCATGAGGACTTTCAGGATGGGCATGAAACCAGACACCTCACTGAAACTGCTGCTGCTCACAACTTGGGTGTGAACCAGGAGACCTTGTGGGTAGTTCTTAGCCTCAATGCATCGAGCAATTTCGTGGAGACCAACGAGGATGGTTGGAGAGAGCTGTGGAGAGGGAGGAGAAATGAGTCAGCATGTTCAACAATATAACACAGGTCTCTCTCCCTCCACACCCTTACTGTTCTCCAATTCATCTCTACCAAACAGCACCTATACAGTCAAGCACTGGCAGGAAGGATAACTACTTCTTCCCTTGCTTTCCCAGACTACAGCAACTGCCAGTTGGCATCAGCAACTGCGATCACCAACTTTGGAGTTTTCTAAGCTAGTTACACTATGTTCACACTTAACCACCCCCCAACTGCCCCTTCCCATCTGGGATCTGTCTGTGTGCCAGTATACTTCTTGAAGGGTAAAAGCACCTTGCAGATACCTCCTCAGCTTTTCTTTACACTACATCTGGGCCAAAGTTAAGAAAAGATACAAGGCTGGCTGGATTCATGGTCATTACAAGGTTTGGCACTCCCCTTGTCTTCCAAGAGAATATGTGCTGGTTACAGTGGTACGGATGCCAAGACCCACAACCCAGTGCAAAGGTGGGCTCAGGGACCCAGCTGGAGCACCAGGAATGGTGGCACCTACTTACCGCCTGCTCGCGGAGCTTGTCATACAAACACTCCAGCCGCTGCAACGCGTCCTCCAGCTTCCTTCGCGTTTTCTGAAGAAAACAGGTATGGCTTGTGTGCCAGAGCTTCATAGCCACCTCTCCAGAGACAAAGTGCTCTCACTCGGTCCCTCCCTTCCTCTGTCTTTCCACAGCGCTCTACAATTCAGCTGCCTCTGTCTCTGGCAGCCAGGGACTGTGATACAAGCCAACCATGCCCTCACTCTGCACATGTACCTATATACATATTCTCTCCCCAACACAGAAAGATGGATTGCCCCTTTTCCCATCTCCCAGCCTAGGCATTCCTCCCTTCTGCCAGTACTTGCAGACCACAGGATAGTGTGACTCCTTCCAAAGCTGATCCATGGGGTGTTCAGACAACCTCACCCTGACTGACCCAAGAAAGAGCTTCTTCCTGGTCTCCTTAAGGAAAAGAGGGAATATCCTTCCCACTCTAGGTAACCACCAAAGAAAATGACTGAGTACTGAAGCTCTGATGAGACTGACCTCATTAACCCCATCTTGAATAATCCATTCACAGGTAACTTATTCCATGAACACAAATGCCTGGCTCTGGGCACTGCTGGAACAGGCCTGGAAGTCACAGGAGTTCAGGTGCCTTGCAGAGCCAGCAATTCAACCACCACCTGAGTCAAGTGCTTAAGCCCAAACCAACAGCCCTTTCTGTCCATAGAGGGAACCTTTAGATTATCCCTCTGAAATTGCTATGCTGCACTCTCAGAAAGCACAGAGCAAACACAGTGAAGATGCTGCTCTAATTGCCTGACTCTGGGACAGCACTCTGGACTCAGTGTTCATCCTAACACCTATCAAGCAGAGGTGTTCTGGAAGGCTTCTTATTGGCCCCAAGCCCTGGGAAGACTTAGCAACCTAACACAAAGTACAAACACTGCTTTTCTGCTTCCAGTCTGGCGAGACACATTCATCCAATGTGACATGTGCCAATAGCCTTTCAGGAATCAGGGTGGAGAAATTACAGTTACTTGCACACAAAGATTGTTTGGCTTTCTCTTCCAGCTGGGATATTTCAGCCTTTCCCTCTAAACTCTAAAGACAGCTGGTAATACCAGCTCTGCAGGAACTATCTGCAGATCAAGCCAGTGAAACTGAATTAGCTGAGTAAATTCTTCTACTTTCCTTAAAAGAAAGAGCCAGGAGGACAGAATCATTGCTTCAAGAAAGCAATGAGAAGCAGTGGATAAATGCTAGAGAATGCATCTCAGTTCCCAAAGATGAACAAGCCTGCAGCCTAAAGGAAGGAGGCAAATAGAGATTAACTTGGTTATAGGGACAAGACTTTTCCTCTCTTTACCCAGCCAAAAGAAAGAAGCACCAGTCAAACATCTATAAGGGAAAAAACGTCAAAGATCAGAGAAGGGAGGACTTACTGGATCAGTGGCAACAGCCGAGCAGCGTTGCACCAACCCTTCAAATGTAGCCTTCAAAGCTTGGTGCTCAGGGGGCAGCTCCTTCTTCTCAATGGTCTCCACAGGAAGCTGGTGATACTGACAGAAAAAAAAAAGCAGCTGAATGAATGCAACAGGAGCATGAAAAGCTGGAGCAGATAGATTCCCCTCTTCAAACTAGAGAACAGAAAGAATTTCACCCCTTCACAAACCCAGAGAATATCTGGAAGCACAGAGTTAGGTTATCATCTTCAGACTGTGGTACAGCTCCAGGCCTCTGTGGATTCTCAACTCCCAACAAGCTGACAGCCTGCCTGGTCTCCCTCATTCTCTCCCACCCATACCCAGGTGTCATTTTTCCAACCTGGCAACTCCTCTAATGCTCAGGCAGAAATGCCTTGGAGGGGGCTAGGGAGCAGCGTAAGCCCTGTGCAGCTGCCAAGTATTAAGAACCTCAAGAGCTGAGTTGTTTTTCTACTTGACAAGATGCTGGTGGCTGGGGAATTCCCCACTTTCCCTGATACCTGTAGGCTGCCTTCCTTGGGTGCTCCTGGGGGTGACTGGCCAGATTCTTGCAACCTGGAAAGCTGAGGATGGATCCCTTGGGGTTCAGCAGGCAGGCCCATTACTGGAGTTGTGATGGGGGCCAGAGGAGTAAATTTCTCAGGCAACTGTCAGCAAAGAAAAGGAAAGAAAAAAAAATCAAGAAAACCAAGTCCAAGGAAGAAGGGTGGGTTGCTTCTCCACAGAAAAATTCAACATCCTTTCTAACTTGAAGAGTCTCCAGTTCACAAGATGATGAAAGACCACATCCCTGTTCTTTCAGCCCCCTGACTCAGAGAATGGGGCCCTTCCTCTTCCATCCTAGATGAACAGTCAAAGCGACAACAGCAAGGAAACCCCTCTGGAATTGTTCAATCAAACAGATCCGTTACCCCTGAGAGCACCGGTCCTCAGAAAGCCGCCTGGTCTCTGCAACGGCACGAGTCCTGAATGTAGAGATTAGCAGCAGTAAAGTGTCCAACTGAGCAAGTATTGGGGAAAATCCCACGACATGGGGGGAGATTCCTCTTGCAAACACTTCATCGTGCCCCTGCTAAGCCAGAGAGTCATGACAGATTCTCTCCAACAGGGCTAGATCAAAAGGAGATGGCTTTAACAAGAGGCTAATCCTGTTGTAGTGAGCACAGCCTGAAGCAGGTTCCCAGCTATGCTGCCAGAAAAAAGGGTGAGAAGTCTGTTCCAAGCTAAAGAAGAGGAGTGGGGGGTGGGAAGGATGCCAAAGAAGCTTCTTGTCACACCTGCCAGCAGGCAGCAGTGATAGAAATGGGGTACTGAGAGCATTTGTTGCAGAAGAGCTCAGTTTACAGGCCCTCCAGTGCAATCTCAACAAGGCAGAGAGCTGCAGGACCAACATGGCAGGCAGCTCACAGCTACACCTGTCCCAACTTCTCTCAGCACAAATGCCTTATCATTTGGTATCAGCATCTGAGGAAAATCACTGTTGATCCCACTGTGCTGAGGGAGAATGCTGCCCCCAGCTGTCAGGTGTGAAGAGAATCTGACCTCCTCAGCCACTATCAAAAAATTGTGTAGACAAGGGCATAAGATTAAATCTGTATTTCTAGCAACAAATTACTGTAGGCAGCCTGGGAAGTACTGACAGAGGATGCACCATTAGAGCTGATAACCATGTTACAAAACAGCCACCCTGCAGAACAGCATGTGACTTTGGATGGCAGAGTCAAGATTACTTAGACTCCAGTCCTAGCCATGCATGCAGTGCAGATGTAGACAGAACCACAGGGATAGAGACCTGCAGAGTTTGACAGTGAGCATTTATAGGAACAGATCTGTTACATGGAACTCCCTGGTTAAAAGACAACCAACATATATTGTAGCTGAAAACTTACCTTTTTCTTTTGAAGGCCTCCTCTTCCAGTAGAGGGATCACTCCAAGATTCCTGAGCTGCCAGGACAGAGGATAAGACACAAACCTCAGACTGTGAGAAGCTGGCTGCAGCAACAATTCATGGTTGCTTGCACGGTTTAGAACTTCCTTCAGGAGAAGGCCCTCTGTCTCCAATTCCCTTGTCATTGCACCTTTAGATTGCTTTAGCTGAGGAATTTCAAACCCAGCTCACAGGCCCATGAGATGCTCTTGCTTCCCCTTCCTTTTTTAAATTTCATTCTCAGTATCCAGGTGTGTGCACTCATGAGGTGATGCCTGATCAGACTGTAGTGGCACACACCCACTCCCACACAGGAAACTTTTTTAGAACTACCTGAAGCTTTCTGGATCCTGTATAAGCTGCAGAAGTCAGCCTCAGAGTCAAGCCTGAACCTTGGTGGGGACCTGCATAAGTGTGCACCTCACAGATCAGGAAGTTCTTGGGGTTCCCCAGAGAATCTGGCACTGTGGTAGCATAGCATGAGCTATGCTACAGGTGAGAGGGCTTCCCACCAGCACTCACAGGAATGCTCATGGTGGCAGTCCAAAGCAATACAGGCTGTTCTGATAAAGGCAGAAAGATTTAGGGGTGGGTTCCCTTCCAAAATCATGTTCAGAACCAAAGCTTAGCAAAATTTGCTGTGCACCAAATAGAAGGGAATAGACTTAACCAGTAAATGCTTTGGGAGCAGAGGGGTGTCTCAGCAGATGCTTCTGTGGTATTCTAACCTCACTCCAGGTAATTTAAAATCCATCAAGACAACATGACATCAAAAGACTTGTGTCCACTCTTCATTCTGCAAAGGCCAAACTGCAGCTACCTTGTGTCTGCTGCTGTCCTGTAAAGGTACCTGCGTCTTTAGATAAAACCCCAGTATTAATAACCTCAAGACCATGAGACAGGAATAATCTGTGAGAAAACTGAATAATTCTAAGGGGCAATATCAGAATTGCTGGAGCTCAGAGCCACACTTAATGAGCTACTGATCCTGAACTGAGCTTTAAAAATCACAGGGGAAAGATGCAAAAGGTACTTCATTACTTTAATTACCTTTATTATTAAAATTCTGGCAGCCTCTTTTGCTCTCCCTTTTCCCATGATTTCAGGACTTGCTCTCTGATGAGTTTGCATCAGTAGTTTAATTAAGTTGGCACCTATTTCTAGCTTGGGGATTCTGTGCCCTAGAATTCTGCTGGCCCCCACTGAGTCTGTGGCCTAGCAGTCCTTGGCACTATTCCAACAGAGTGGCACTCTGTATCCTCACTGGAAAGAGCTATTTAAATTTTACTCTTTACGCCAGGCACTTAATCATCAGACATGAGGGACAACAGACCCTTGTGCATTTTGCTGGGGTGAAATGCTATCCTCCCTATGCTGCTTGTGGAATAGGATTTCTCACCATCCCTGAAAGGAGTGCCCCATGGCAGCAGTCTCCAGCAATGCCTGTCCTAGAAAAAACAAGACCATCAGAGGCTGGAATCAGGGATTATCCTGACCAGAAAGGAGATGAGCCAACATGTTGCTGTCCTTCACCCTGGCCCTGACACTCTCAGGAACTTGGGATTTCTACAAGTGGAGGTGTCTCTTCATTGTGTTAGTAATGATGTTCATGAGCTATGATACTATGTTAAGGAATTTCCAAAGCAAGCAATTTTGGCCAGTCAGATTGAGTGATTTTACAGTCCCTTTTTGGATTAAGAAAAATACAAATCAAAACCAGAACAATAATAGTAGGCAAGGAAGCCAGTTTGCATGGCTTAATCAGGCTTGTCAGACATTGCCATTAAAACTGGGGGCAAATGCTGCCAAGGAGAAGGGAATTTCTCAGCAGTGAATTTCTGAAGGGCATCTTCAGCCTAAGGAAGTGCTTGAAATCATCTTCCCTTAACAGGGAGAAACTGAGGTACTTTGTTTCTCTGCTGAAGGGAGAACTCCCTCTCTGGAGTCCACTCCACACAGCCAGACTGCTTGGTGGTGTAAGTGCCTGTAAGTACTTGGATTTCCTAAATAAAGCTGTGAGATTAGTGCCTGGTAAATGGTTCCTCCAAAGAGCAACCACTGCAGTGACAGACCACCAAGACATTGAGCTTTACCCCACTGACAATGCAGACTCGAAAATGACTACCCTCCCACACCAATGAATCCCAAGGAGAGAAATCAGTACAAAGTATCGGTCAGAAAACAGCTTGGGTCCCAATTTTCCCCAATCTTAGTCGAACTAAGATTCAAAGCCAAACCTCACCCTTTAGCTAAAGCAAAAAGGGATTTTCAGTTCCCCTTGGAAGAGAGCCCCCAAATTCTGCTTGGGAAGCTCTGCTCCACCACTGCTTCTGCTGGGACTCCACCACTTCCAAACCACGGGGGGAAAGCACAAGCAAAACCATGCACAAGGCTGGGAGAGTAACAGGGAGAGATGAGTTAGAACCACTGGCCTGTTCCTTGCCTAGAGAACCAAGACAGGAAAACTGTCTGCTTCCCTGTCCTGCTGGCCCAGCAACTGCCTGAAAAGACAGAGCTTGAAAATAGTCTAATATCTCCAAAACTGGAGGAAAATAGAGAAGAAAGAAGTGGGATACTCTTTTCTGTACCCAAACTCATGAGTAATAGCAGTAATAGCATAGTACTTTTATTTCACTTCCAATATCCCCAGCTGTCACTTACTAGTCCTCAGGACAGCTATGTACCCTACCCCAGCTATACAGCTCCCCAGGCATGCAAGGAAACCACAAACAGCAGTGAGCATGCACGCATGCACACACATCAAAACATGCCCACTCCACACATTTCACTGGAAGCAGCAACACTGCCTGCCCCACAGGTCTGGAGGTTTCTCTGGGTACTACCTGCATGATCCGTGTGGGGATCTAGCCAAGGGAAGAAACCTGAAAATCAAGGCAGGGTGGAAAAGGCATGATCATCAACAGCTTTCACTCAGTGAATAATTTCACTGGACTACTATGCCAAAAAGCTTTTCAGGAAGGAATTTGTTCAGCTGTAGCTTAGAGCTTTTGTGTATAGTCCCACAGACTTTACACAGTGGGATTTGCTATGCTTGGTGAACACAGGTCAGCAAAGGATTTCAGGTGAAGGCAAACATCGTAGCCTCAGTTCCTTCACTCTCAGCATACATGTGGCTTAGAGAAGCATCTGCTCAAAAATCTATGGATTGTCAGCTTTGTTGTTAGAGATCTCCACAGCCTGGCTAAGCCTGTCCCTTGAGACAGCAAACAAAGAATTAACAAACACCAGGTATGTTGATATTCTGGGAAATAGAAGGAATGCCCATCCATGGGGAGCTAGATCCAACAACACTCTCTCTTCACCATGCTAGCAAGGACTTCACACAATAGACTGGATTCAAACTATAGACCCACAGGGGTCTAAAATACTGCAGAGAGGAATCCAGAACTGATTCTCAGACAAGCCCTTTATGACAACAGGAAGAAAATGGGAGCACTAGAGCACAGCAGAGGAATTTAATCCTGAAGCTAACTAAGGGGTATCTCATGGACAGGGAAGCTCTCCCACCATTTCAAACACACTTTTCATGTCAGTTGCATAAGCAAGGGTGCGGTGAGCAAGGCATTCCATGAGAACCACCACCCTTTCTGTCAGAGAAGATGCCTTTGGAGTAGATGACTATTCAGGGTACACTGAGGACCTGAGGAGACATCATCTTGCAACCACAACCTGGGAGACAGAACAACTGAATAGGCTGAATGGAACTGTCACCATTGTTGTGTTTCACCAGCAAGACTCAGCACTCTGTGCCTGTAAGGTTTGCCTCAGCACCACATCCAGCCTTTATGGAGGCAGAGCAGACCTCAGAAGATCCATGTCCATTACATATGGCAAACCCCTGGGCTTGTCCTGGACACACAAGTCACACAAGCAGTACTTACCCGTGGGAGGAGGAGGAGGAATGGCTGCTGGCAGGGGTTTAGTAGATGGAGCTCCAGGACCTCCCTGAGGATAACCCATGTTCATGGGGCAGTTGAAAGGTGCTGAAGAGAAATCTAGAGGAGACTGGCTTGCCACAGGGAGGGGACAAGCTGCAGGAAGCTGAGATGATGGGACTGAGGCTGGAGTGAAGAGGCCAGGTCTGGGTGGCGGAACACCAGGAGATGTCATGGGCATGGACTGTCCTGGCAGAGAGGGTTGGCTGGAGAAGGGAGCAGGACCAACAGGTCTGACTCCCACTGGTCCAAATGGCTGAGACTGTGACACAGCTACAGACAGCAAAGAGAGTATCAGCATCACTTGTTTCATGTGCCAACTACTCATGACATATCCTTCTTGGTAGTAAGTCTTTCCTTCTTCAAGCCATACTCTTTATTATCTATGTCCCCCGTAGCCCAGGCTACATCAGTCAAACTGCCACCAAGCCAGCTGGGGCTCTTTCATCCCTATATATGCTTAGTAGAAGCACACATGCAGCAACAGTTACTACAACTAGATATGTCAGAAGCACCGAGAAGCCTCTTAGACAGCTGACTTATTCTTTGTCAGTACAATAGGCCTGTGAGGAAAAAACTTGAGCAGCCACCCACATTGAAGGCTTTAGTCTCAGAAAACCTAGAAATGGACACAACTATCAGACAATGCTTACCTGGCCCTGAGACAGTTGCTGGATTCAAGCCCAAGTTGTACTGTGGATATGGATGCCCTCTGGAATAGACACTTGTTTGTGGACCCGTGCTGGCCTGGGGAGGGGCAATGTGGTGAGGTGTCACAGACATCCCTGGCACTGGCTGAGGTGTGAAGAGGGAAGGCACTGAAGGCTGAGATGGTGCTGAAGGGGCAAATGATGACTGATAGTTGGGCTGCAATTAAAAAACAAATAACTTGCAAATGGCTGACAGAGTCATATACATACACATACCAGCAGATGCAATTTCTATCCCTGTCACTTCTCAGGCAAGAGAAGCTATTGCTGTTGGTGCCCTGGGTGCACTCAATCAAAGGCCTTTCCCACCACATAACTTGCTCAATAAGATGAGCACCACACTCTTCAGAGTATTCTCCAGCTCTCAAAAGGTTTAGTCCTCAGGAGCAAGTTCCCGTATAATAACTTCCTGGAAGCACAACCAGAGGAAATAATGAAGGAACAATAATGGAATAATAGAGATTGGAAGCAAAACTCTGCCAACAGTCTTCTTGTGAAAGAACTGAGATAAAGCCATACTACACTAATTTTACTAAGATATCAGGGCAAGATGAGCATAGGAAAATGACCACAGCCCTTTTCACCCTAAGATTTGAGATCTCAGTGGATCACTGCACTTGTAACATTCTTCTCCAGGGACCGCATGTAGGACAGGGCTTTGAGAAGAGATGCCAGACAGTTTACTTTTGGATTATCACAGAGCTTGTGTTTGCTCCAGTGAAGGACATCACTGAGGAGTTCTTCCGTGTCTGCAGTTTATGTCATCTCCTATTACTTTATATGCATTCCACAACCCAGTAGCCTTCCTCCCTCTTCCCAAGCCACAAACACCTGAGTTTAAGGCCTACCTTCTCTGGATGTCTGGGACCTGCCTTGTGGGCTGCTCCTTCATGGGTGGAACCACCCTTGGTAGCTGCAGGTTTAATGACTCCTACATTGACACGAGTGTAGGGAAAAGGGGGTGGCTGCTGATCACCCACATTCTCTCCTTGAGCATGAAAGAGCCGGTCTCGGAGCTGTTCAATCAGGAGCTGAAACAAACTATGCTTTAGAAGAAGCACTTTGAGAGCCCCAGATGGAAAATGCTGGGGAGGCATTTAAAGCAGACCCTAACCTAAAACTCTAAGAATCATTGCAAAACTAACCATGACCCCAACAGCCACCAGGAAAAAAACCTCAACAAATGGTAAATAACAATCTGGGACATCACCTGCCATACTCCCAGGCAGATGATGTCTCATCCTTCCCCCAGTCTTTAGAGTATTCCCTCCCCAGCCCCTACCCACATTTAGGCACTAGATTGATTTATTTCAAACTCCCAGTTGACCTTCCTATTCCCTTCCTCTACCAGCTAGTTTCAAGGACAGAGGAAGCTTCCCTGGAGAGCTGCTTCCCGATACTGTTCTCCATCAATCATTTTACAGTTCTATAGCTCCTTTCCTTTTCCTTGAATCAAAAGCACTACAAAGAAAATGCACATGGAGACAAAACTCATATTCTGGAACACCTTCCCTCCCCTTCATTCTCAAGTTAGCATAACTAAGGTGAAACCTTAAGTCCTGATGCATGTCAAAACCCCAGCTCTCTCTCATACAAAGTACCATTTTCCCCCCTATACTACTCTTTCCCACAACAGCTTGCTGCTCACTTACCTCTTTAGAGCTGCTAGGTAGGTAATTCATTGCAGCTGCCAAGCATCCTTGTGATGCCAGGAGATTGGCATACTGGGTGATTCGTTCTGCCAAGACAGGGCCTGGTGCTGGTCCTGCTGTGCCTCGGAGAATTTCAATGGACCTGCTCAGCACCATCACCTTCTCTATAAGATCCTGAATAAGCCAGGGGGAAGGAAGAAATAAGGCTACTCAGAATCTGACTCGCTTTACTGGTCCATCTCGTGCTGTGACAATACCAGATGGCTCTCCCCACTCTCAGCTGACATCAGGGCCAATGTGGACAGAAGTTACTCCCCCCACTGCACCAAATACTGCCACTGATGACCATTTCCTCAGGTGCACTTGGAGAAAAACAGGAACCAGGAAGCAAACCCTGACATTCCTACTTTAATAGGAAGGGGAAAAAAGGATCTCAGAAGCCACAAGATCATTTCAATCAACTGTGATCATTTTACTAGAAAGCTACTACTGTTACAAGTGATCAACTTGGAAGAGGAAGGCATAAAACCATACCAAGTGAAATTCACTAGAAAGAACTACTACTGCTGGCAAAAGGACCAGAAGGTTTTTAGTTAGTCAAAACTCCTTCAGCTTCTAAAAATCAGTGCTTACAGCTGTAGAATTATACATGCTGATATCTGGCAAGCAGGAGGAGGTCAGTTTCAGAAACAACCAGGAGTACTGAAGATGCCTTTTTGTTTCTTTTACTCACTAGTGGGATTACAAACCCAGGGAACTCTGTAGCAGAGGCCATTATCTGCAGATATCCAAATGGAAGACTTGTCTAGCTCATTCTAGCAAGTGACAGACACCACAGGGCTTAGTGACTTAGCCAGGACTGGAGTAGGTGTAACAGATTACTGAGATTAACTTGTTGAGAGCATGGTGCTGGTAATACCAACATTGTGAGTTCAATCCCCACAGGGGACATTCACTTAAGAGTTGGACTTGATCCTTGTGGGTCCCTTTCAACTTGGATTATTCTGTGATTCTGTGAAATAATCAATAGGAATGAAGAGAGGTAGGTAATAACTGACTTAGAAGTCCTGATTAATCTGCAAGATGGGACTTCCCACATGTGATAATTCTACTTGCAGTTGGAATATCATGGTCCAGACTTAATTTTATTTTGCTAAGGCTGTTCTGAAGGTACAACCAAATAACTAGAGCATTAAGTTATACATGACAAGCACAGCAGCAAATGTACTCTCAGGCTATTAGCAGTAAAAAATAAAGGTACAGCTCAAACTTCCCTGACTAAAAGGAAGCTCAGAGATGACATCAGTATGTAAGAGAGGCACGTACGCCGTAGCTCCTGTCCATGGCTGGATTTATGTGCAGGTAAAGACACAAATCCTGAATGATTAAGAGTGCAAGCCTGCTTTTGAAGTAGCCCCATAATCTGGGCTAGAAGGAGATACCTGGGTGAGTACAGTTTTCTACTGT
This sequence comes from Drymodes brunneopygia, assembly GCA_013400955.1. Lineage (NCBI taxonomy): Eukaryota > Metazoa > Chordata > Aves > Passeriformes > Petroicidae > Drymodes > Drymodes brunneopygia. The sequence goes on from VZTZ01046383.1 coordinate 138,462, forward strand.
CTGCTGGAAGCCAGATACTCTGATGGGATAATGCAAACAGTTCAGGGCTACCAGACTGGCCTGAAAAGGAGTTAAACCAATATTAGAGCCCCTGTACCTGTAGAGCAAGTGGTGAGGAAGTCTCATGGTTTTTTACCCAGCACTCCACCAACCTCTCCACATTGCCTGATGAGATATAGCAGAGGCAGGCATCATTGGACAGGGCTGCATCTCCCTCTGACTCCAGGCGAGCACCCAGCATGTCTAGAGAGGAAGAGATGCAGCCAACATTTAACACACTCCCCTTTGGAAGAGCTCATTAACCCCAGTGCTTTGAATCTGCACCTAATTAGAATCATAGAATCATTCAGATCGAGAAAGAACATTAAGATCGAGTCTAACTATAAACCTAGCACTGCCAAATCCCACTAAATCAAGATTTTAAGAGCCACATATACATGTTTTTAAAATAACTCGAGAGATGGTGACTCCACCACTTCCCTGGGCAGCCTGTTCCAATGCTTGACAACCCATTGAGTGTAAGTGGTTTTCCTAATGCCCAATTTAAACTTCCCCTGGTGCAACTTGAGGCTGTTTCTTCTTGTCTTATCACTTGCTATTTTGGAGAAGTACAGCCTCCTCTTGGGTAGCTGTAGTGAGCAATAAGGTCACTCCAAACCTCCTTTTCTCCAGGCTAAACAACTCCAGCTCCCTCAGCTGCTACTCATAAGACTTGGGATCTAGACCCTTCACCAGCTCCACTGCTTAACTGTTGGGTAACAGAAATGGGAGGGAAACCCAAAGCCAACCTGGTTGAAAAATAATACTTTTTATACATCTGCCAATTTTTATATGTGTGCCTAAACACATAAAAGAAAGAAATGACAGATGAATTCAGTGAAAAAATCCAACACTTTTTTTTTAATTTCCAAAAGAGGTGTGGAAATCTCCAGGCAATAGTAGGGTGCTGAAACTTGTTTCAGATGGAATGAAGCCCACTGGACCTCTTACTGTAAAGGAAATACCTTTGTCTACAGAATAAAAATCACCCTCTTCATGTCTCAGCCTAGGGATAGTGTCCATCCTGGTTTTTATCATGCTACTTCTAGAGGTCACAGAAAATATCCACATACATAACTTTACACCATGATTCTCAGCTACAGTGTACACCTATCATTCTCCTAACTCAACAGTCCACACTTATTTAAGTTCCAGGTAGCTGTAATGAGTAAGAAGTGCTTTCCTTTCTTAACTTAATCCACTTCTTTCTGTAAGTAGTCCAGAGGTACCCCCTGCAAGGGAAATTGTATCAAAACATGGTACACTGCATACCACAGAGCTGAGTGTAGTCTTCGTGCTTTGAGTATGTTAACAAGATGGCCAGTGCCTCCTTCCAGCTACGTAGATCACACGTGCAAACAATATCCTGCCAGTTCTGCTGCACAATGGAGGAAAGCAGCTGTAAGGGAAGCAGAAGGCCTGTCAGTCACTGAAGATAAAGATAAGCTGACAGTCTAGGCAACAGCTCACTTTCAAACACATTTTCCACTATGCAGCGACCACCTCACTGTACATTAAGGTTCAACAATCTCAGCATCCCTATGTTAACAGTAATTGGAACCTGATGCCTCTATGGAAAGTAAAAAAGCCCAGCAAAGCACTTAAAAGAATATGGAAACAGCCACACTAGACAAGACTAAAGATCTAACACATATCTTGTTTCAGAGCAGCTGGTATCAATGACTGGGAACACAGTGTTAAGGTATCCCAACCTCTGTTACACTTCCCCATTTGTAAATTAATAAGCTAGGAACTTCCTAGTTGAGCTGTAAAGGGGCAGTATGCACCACGGATTACAAGCATGAGAAGCTGAGACAGAAACCACTAAAAAAAAAGGAAAAGAGAACATAGACATTCTATGTAGACAACAAAGTTGTCATAAAACTACCAAGATATTAAATGTCACATCAGTAGGAGATGCAGAGATTCTGCTGACATTCTACTGCCTGCATTGAAGAAAAAGCATTTTCACATCTATTCAGAGAAACATTTGGCAAGACAGTGCACACCTTCCCCTGCTCAGCGTGTACACAAAACCATCACTTACCACAGAGAGATGTGTTTTCCGTTTGGCAAAGTAGCGCTTCTGGGTTTCCTTTAGGAGGCTCTCCCCACCAGCTATAGCTAAGATGATGGCATCAGCAAAGCGCTCTGCTCGCATGCACAGCTCCACTGCACCCTCAAAATTCCCCAACAAAAGGGCTTGACTGATGAGTCCATCGGTATCTGCAGAGGTGAGAAGCAGAGTCAACCCAAACAGTCATCACTCAGATGCATTGGTGATGCTTGTTTTAAAGAGCAAGCAGTAAAAAGCAGTAACAGCTAAAAGCCCAGCTAAAAGAAAATTTGGAAACTCAAAAAAATTCACTGACTTGACTCTAAGTCTTCCATCATCTTCAATATTCTTCAATATTTTTAATGGGTCTCTTATCTGGGAAAAGTATTTCTATGTTCAATGAGGTATGCTGCATGACACTTAAAGGGGTCATATGTCTTAAAAGTATTGGTCTGCTGGAGTGAACTTGATTCTTCCTGGTCTCTCAATTTTCTGGTTTTCTCTCCTCTCCCCTTTTCCTAAGAGGCAGAAACACTCTTCATGTCACATACCTTCTGTGACAGGAATCTCCAGTGTGCTCATATTCTGTGGAATGAGGTTATCAAAAAAGGCTGAAGAGGAAGAAACAGCAGCTACATCATCGCTGGAATTCATCAAAAGCTGTGCAAAAAGTGCAAGAGCTTATTTAATTGACTGCACACACAGATCCTACCCAAAACAGTTTAGTGGATTATAGAGTGGGATGGGGCTGCTCTCCATTTGGTTGTGCATGCTCATATAAATCTAATTTCAATTTGGAAACTCCTGTCACTGTGCAATCAATCTGCACAGTTTCATGAGGGAAGCAACAAGAGCAGTGCTGCAATTGACAACACTTAGGAGATTGATGGTGCAAGACATGCAATGCCAACAGCACTGCTGGGCAGCATTCATCAACTCAACTGCCAGCCCTTGAGCAAGCTGAACTGTTTTGAATGGAACAGAGACAAGACCAACAGGTAAAATCTGTAAATAACAGATTGGATCACAGCCATGCATGGTGCTTCACTGAAATGCAGGGCACAATTGTTACTCCTAGAATACCTCAGCCAGTGTTTGAGGCTTGTGAAGATGATTACTAATCAGAGGACGTAAGTTTCAGATACCTCAAAGAAAAATTTACAGTGAACCAGGCCTTGGAAGGCATCTGAAGATGGACATCCCAAAATTATGTGAAAATATATTTCAGAGGAAAGAGGTGAGAAAGACAGAAATACCACAGCAGAAGCTTCACAGAGGAAATCCAGAACAGTAGCCTCAAGTTAAGCTGGGGTGAGGCTAATTCTACCACTGAAGAAATCAACAGAGGTGAAGCAAGGCTTCGTGCAGGAATAACAGCCAGGAGTCCTTCACCAGAAGGGAAAGTTATCATTTAGTCTGACAGGCCTGTGAACTGCCCTCCGCAATGCCAGCCTTGAGCTCAACAAGTTGTGGTTGGAACTAAACCTTCCAGTTCATTCTGCCCTCCTCTGCTCTCCCAAGCTGGCAAGATGTACAGGACATACCTGATCTGGTGCAGCATTTGTGTCTCCTGCCTCAGGAAGGGGCTGTTTATCTGGGATCCCGTTACTCAAACATGAAGCAATCTAGCAAAGTAACAGACACACAGAGTGAAGTCCCTATCAAAGTAAGCATCTGGACAGCAAAACTACCAAGGGACTGGCAAGTCCCAGACAATTTCCACAACTCTTTCACCTGTTTGAAAACTTCCACCTCACCCTATTCCTGGCTGGCTGCCTATCAGTGGCTATTTATGCTTTTCAGAGCATTATCCATCAGTGCTATGCCAGACTGTCTCCACCTGTCACCTTCTTCCCAGTTGAAGAATCCCCTGAGACGCTGAGAGCTGAATGCTAAAAGAAGGTCTCACAACAGCACTGTTGTTTAACACTTCCCAGTGCACCAACAACTGAAAGCAAGATAGCTCAAGACCCCTTTGGCTTGATTCAGTACAGCTACAGTTACACCCTTACAAGTGCTTGCATTTGCTTTTTAGTGAGGTATACTTCACGTGACTCCCAGCTGAAATTTCATACAGTTTGGTCTTTAGTGTGCCATGAGATCACTTGCTCAGTTCCAGTAGCACCATACAACTCTCCTGCAGCAGCTTTAGTCTGTAAAGGTTTCTGTCTATTGGAAATACCCCTTACCTTTTTTTGCAGATCCTCTTTACTGTAGCCCAGCAGCTTGAGAAGTTTAGTCCTGGACTCCTGCTCCAAATTTACCTGAATCCCAATGGACATTAAAAAGACAAAAAATACGTAAAATCATAGACATCTACACACTGACAATAGTTAGCTGCTTCTGGCAGAAGCAAAGTTTAGACCTCAGTTTATTGATAAAGAATTCAACTATGAAAAGTCCACCTAATGATTACTGTATAAAGATCTATGGAATTTAATGTATAATCATGATAAAAGGGCAAAACTCAAGTTTGCCACAGGTACAACTGAGGTACAACTTAGTATCAAGACCACGACTGTATACATACCTAGTGTACTTGGTCATTAATTCCCTGGATAGTCTAGAAATTGTTAAACTAATCTCTTCATGGAGAGAATTGACTATTTGAGTCTGGATGAAACTGAGACAAGGTGGTTGCCTGAATTGCTAGCTGGATTCCCAAGAATTAGTTAACTGTTACAGAAGGTCCCTGAATGAGGGTTTCAGACACTCCCAAAAATTCCCACAGGCTGCACACCACCTAATTGACAGGCACTATTTATATGCTTTAATGCATGATTAACATTCTGCAAGGAGAATCTGTCTCAGTTAATTCCCATGCTGCTTTTGCTACACAAATGATCAAACTGTACATGGATAAGATACTTGTAAATAGTCCATTTCAGAAACTGTTCCTGCAGAAGCAGGAATGGTGCTGCACGATACTTTCGTACAGAGGCCTAGTTTGTAGTTTAAGGCAATCAATTGTAACAGATACTTTATGTGCTGGAGTGGTCTCTCAGGACCACACATCAGATGGATTATAAAAAGTGCCTAAAAATGACAGTTTGATGTGTCTCATTTGATGCAACTGAAGACACTGTTGCAATGGAGACCACTGTCACCACCTAGATTAACAGCTGGCCATCCTATTCAAGATTCCCCATATAAATGTAATACACTATGGCAAAGATCCCAATACTCTGCCCTCCTCACAGTCTTCTGTGAGTGTCTGTAAACCACTGCCAAGACTTCAGAAGGATGACCACTTCTTACTACCAAATTCTCATGTTACCAAATTGCCCATGAAGGCCAGTCAGTCCTCATGCTACCACAGCTCTCTCCCTTGTTCTGGGGTATCTCATTGTCCATTTGGACTTCACCTTGAAAAATAATAATGTACAGCTTCACAGGTAGCAGGCAGATATAGCTTGGCAGGGTGTTGAAATGAAAAAATCCTGTTTCAGGAAGCCCAAACAAGTCCACTGAAAAGACCATTCCTAATGAAAACCAAGACAACCTCCAAGACCTCAACTTTCTTTAGAAAAGTAATGAGTCTATTCATTCAATTCCATTTTATATTTTAAACGACAGGAATACAAAAGGCTAGAGAGGACCATATTCCACCCCAGGACCATAAAAGAACTGACCTCTGTATTTCACCACAGCCATCCTACCTTCAAAAAGTTCCAAAGGCTCTCATCAAATGGCAACTTGGCTGTCTGGATCTTGCCCTGGCAGTAATCAAGGAGGTTTCCTGACTGCAAGGCCATCTGCAGTTCTTTGGATCGGAGTAGGAACTCAGTTTCAGTAGTGACTTGACTGATGAACACCTGATGTGGGTAAGTCTGCTGCATTTGCTGTCCAGGAGCTTTGGTAAAACCAAAGGTAATCAGTTTTCCTCCAAACTGAAAATGACAGAGGGAGACACAGTAAGTATTCTTATAAATAAAGGTAAAAGCTACTCACTCAGTTCTTCACTTCGCAAGGCAGACCCAAGCTCCAGCAGTGATCACAAGGAACCCAAGAGTTTAGTGTGTATGGATGGTGTCAACATTGAAGGAGTTAACATTACTGTCCTGGGTTGACTA